>CM033695.1:32700672-33180696 GCA_019514585.1 Dendrobium officinale | reverse complement strand
CAACTTAATTTAAAATCCTCTTAATCTCTGACACTTGGCTTAGGTTGGGACACTTCTAAATTATTTCAAAGTCCCAAAGTATCACCTACCTCTTCTCCTTTGATCTCTAGAAATAAGTGTTCAAAACTTAATTCAATCCTTATTGAAACTCTAGATTCACCTCCTTTGACATCACTCCTAAAAAAATCTCTAAATAGAATTTATATCATTATTTTAATCGAGAGTATTCATAAGGAATTCAACCTCCCTGCAATGTAATTAACTAGAAGGGCTTGCATTTATAAGATATTTAGGATAATCAATAGAGATGATTTTGGTCATCCCAAGTTTTGTCCTGGACAAACAGTATTTCAATTGAACTAATCATCCCGGATGACCTCAATATCATGGACGATATATTCAAATAATTGAATTAATTGTACAAGGTAATACTGATCGTACTGGCTGAAAGTGCTATTTTGAACTAATCGTACTGGACGATCCTAAGATCATATTGTATGATCTTTATCGACAAAAATTGAATTTCTAAAAATTTTTCAAATCCCTCTATTTAAGCTTTCTCATGATACTTGGTAAGTGTCTTTGGCAGCCATTGTATCTTCGTTCTTCTAAAGAAAACTTGAAGAGAGAGCTTGAAAGGGAGAGAGGAAAGGGTGGAATTTGAGAGGGAGAAGATCCTTGGTGAAGATTTTAAGGAAATGTGAAGGGGATTTCATATGATTGCTCCAAAAAACTTGTACCTTAGTACCATCATATTTTAGTTTCTTATTGAGGAAAGTTTTGGGAAGAAGATATCTTTGGTGTCAAAGGACCCGGCTACTCTGCCGCATCAGGGAAGGTGAAAGAGATTCATGATTCTCTATCACTCATGGAGGAAAGAAAATGAGTCAAGATTCTTTGCCTGTGAAAGGTGTTTGGGTCTCTATTGCACCAGGTTGGTGGAAAAATTTTGTGAGGGTTTCTTCTCCTTGTTATGGGGGCAAAAGGACAGACATTGAAAGGTTTTAGTACAATACTTGGAAGGTGCAATAATCACTATAAATCTATTATTTTCTTTCCTTTTATTATTTATGCATTTATTTTTCTTATGATATACTGCATGGGTAAAAACATTGATTTATCTTTTTTATTGTGAATTTCATTCATTTTTGCATTAAGTTATAAAAAGATTTTATTTTTGTTAAAGAGGCTTTTAAATACGAATTCACCCCCACCCCACCCCCCACTTGTTTAGCATCGAGACTAGTTCTTTAGGGTTTAATAATCCCCTCAAACTTTTAGAGGTGGTACTTCCCTCAACATACCCACAGATGGCTACCTAGAGCTAGCAACTCTCCTATCAGAATGTCTATCAAAATCACCCTATGGGAACTCAATAATCATGTGTCCATACTGACCATAGAAAAAATATATGCATGATCTTATGAAACATTGATCATTGTGTCTCCTGCCACACTACTAACTTAAATGGGTCTCCATAGATAGCACCCCCAGAACTACTAGAAAATCATTGCTACATTACTACCAACTCTATCTCTTTCCTCTTGGCCCTCTAAGGGCCCAACTAAGCAAAGTATGTGATACGTTTGTCAATAGTGGTTGTCTTAAAGACATCTCAAAGTCCCCTATATAAATTGGTAACACCTTTCCTTAAAAGTGCCAACTAAGTTGTGGAGAAAGCTTGGAGTAAGAGCAACAAACTCTACTCCATGCTACATCAGTGACATGCTTTAATACAGAGGAATAAACTATATCTTGAATGTCTCAGTAAACTCATCCAAAGAAATCAGGATATTTACTTGACTCTAAAACTTCTATCTCTATTATCCCAACCACCAGTACTCTGCCTCACCATCTAATAAAAAATATTATTGTAATTCTATACCTAAGTCTTGTGATTTTGATGATAAAAAATATTATTGGATTTGTCATTATGCTATTTCAGCCTATTGCATATTTGTTTTGCAATGCTCACCAATATTTCCATATCGCAGCTCATATGCTAACTTGATCAGCTCAAGAATGGGTAGATTAGAAATAAAGTCCTGTAGCTTTTAGTCTTTTTGTACTTTTTATCATTTTTGAGTCAAATATATATTATGGTGGATCCTAAAACTAAGTAACCTTGCATACACATACTTAACGGAGTGAGATAGTGAGATAGAAAATTTTTATTTTTGAATAAATCATATAGTATAATTTATATCGTATGATCAATAAATTTAGGGCACCTCAATAATTAAGAGTGATTAACTTAATCATATTGCATGATCCATATAGTACAGGGAGATCATTTATAATCATCAAAATAGCCGCCAATTATAATTTAGGTATTATTTTAAATTTTGAGTTTTATTCTAATCATTTTGTACAATATGCATTATACTATACAATATATATCAATCATGCCTAAATTGATCATGTGATTAGATGTTTAATTATGGTTAAAATTTTCAATCATATCGTACAAGACGATCAAGAGATGATTGTACAAAATGATCGGAGATGATCATACAGGACGATCAGAGATGATCTTACTTTACATTTTAATTCTTATATATGATGATAATTAAATGTAGTCCCTCAAACTGGATGATTGGCTATATGTTTGTACTAATCTTATAGGACGGTCTAATAAACAACCTAATTCTTGCAAGGGATGATAATTAAATGCCACCCCTCTTACTGGATGACTAGCTATATATTTGTACTAATCATACATGATAATATTCCCAATCATACAAGATGATCAATTATAAACACATAAACTGATCGTGCAGTGGGTTACAGTTTGTTCTGGCTAAAAGTACTATTTTGAACTACTCATACAATATGATCTTGGATTATACTAGATGATTAGAAGTGCCAGTTTACAATTTAGGGGTGAGGTTTTTTTTTTTGGAGGCAATCTATTTAAATTCTCATATTGTCTTATTTGAGAGACTTTTGACTGCTAAGTGTTTTTTTTAGGGAGCAAAGAGGTGCGTAGAAGAGCTTTAGGAGAGAGAAGAGGGGGAGGAGATTTTTATAAGGTTTGATTTATGAGGGATTCACAAGGTTACTCCAAGCAAGGCTCTTCGTATTGTTCTTTAAGCTTCTTCCTTGATCCTTTGGAGGCTATAGGAAGACATTCTATAGCAACACCCTCAGATTCTCTGCCTTCTCAGGAGGGAGAAAAGGATTATGATTCTCTACCATCATTAGCAGGGTAAAAAAGGATTATAGGTTCTCTTCCTTCACTAGGAGGGGAAAAAAAGATTTCAGGTTCTTTACCTTCACTGAGTTGGTGAAAAAGATTTTGTAAGGGCTTTCTTCACCTTACTATAGGGGTAAAAGGAGAGACCACTACTTTTAGTGCAATACATGGAAAGAAGGTTTCCAGGGAGTGGACATAGATCAGGTTGTACGTAACAATTATAAATTTTTTATGTGTTTTGTTTTTCATTATTATATTGATATTTTCTTGTGGTTTATTGTGTGGTTGACAAACTTCAAATTTCTATTATCATAATTTTAATTTGTTTATGCATTAAGGGGATTTAGGTGCTTTCTTTTTATTTTAAATTTTTAAATAACTAATTCACCCACTCTTGGTTAGCCTCAGGCGAGTTCTTTAGGTTTAATAACTTATACAAACTTTCAAGTGTTATTGGAGCAGGATTCAAAATTAAGTTTTAAAAAACTTTTGAAAAATGATCCATGGCTATTTTTGGTAATTGTAATACTACTGAAGGGTATTCAATCACATGACCACCTTTACTTAATAATATTCCTTTTGATTTTTATAAAAGTTTCATATCTACTTTCTTGCAATTTATTGATTATTGCATGTAGATGTTAGTATATGAAGGATATTCTACACCTTCACATTTTGTAAATATCACTAAAACTAAAATATATTTTTCTGCATGGAGCATAGATAATAGAGATTTAGCCCAACTGAATGCAAAATATTTAAACTATTTTTTCTGTGCATTAAAATTTAAAAATTATATGTATCTACTTGCACAACTGAAAAAGAAATTTGGGATAAACTCTTCATAGCCTATGAAGGAAGATATGAAGTAAAATTATCTAGTTTGAACATTCTACTCCATAATTATAAACTTTTTCACATGAAATTTAGTGAGTCTATTTCTAAAATGTATACTAGGTTCACCCAAATTATCACTTCCATGCATGCATTAGGTAGAGAATTTACCAATTTTGAAAATGTTAGTGAAATTTTGCATTTTCTACCTAGTTTATATGATGTCAAAATCACTATTATTATTGAATTCAAGGATCTGAATGTTTATTCTATTTATAACTTAATTATATTTTTCATTGATTACAAGCAAGGAGTGAGTCAAATACAGATTGATGCATGTGAGAAAAGAAAAAAGAAAATAGTTGCTTTAAAGGCTGATGATTCTTAAAGTGACAATTCTTTATTTAAAGGTGATGATGACATTACACTGATGACAAGATAAGTCCAAAGCTTTTTAAAGAAAAATCAAAGACATCATTAGCAACTAAATAAAGGTAAATTTAATAAAAACTTAAAACTTTTCTGATGTCATCTATTTTGAATATAGAAAGCCATGGCATATGAAGACTGATTGCCCAAATCTTAAAGCTTGTTGAATTAAGGAAAAGGGTGAAGAAAAAGACAAATTCAAAGAGGGCAAGCAACAGACTCAAAAGGATTTTTTGGGTAGACTCCATTTCAGATTCATCGAAGACAGAAGCTGAAGAGGAGTTAACCAACCCGTGCTTAATGACATATAACCATCTTGATCATTCTAATCAAGAGGAGGTATGTGAGTTTTCCTATGATGTACTATTTGAAGTTTCTAAAAAAATTCATAGTGCATATAAGAAGCTAAAGAAAATATTTATCTTAGTTCTAAATTTTAAACTCAGTAAAAAGAACATGAATGTATTAAAAAAGAACACTTTACTTTGGATAAAAATCATATAATCTTACTTGATGAATTTGATACATTGAATAAAAAGCATCTTGACTTAAGTACTGAGTATGGTTCCTTGAAAGCATCTCATATTAAATTTGAAGATTCATTTAAAGAATTAAAAGTATATTTATATGAAGCTAATAATAGGGAGTATGTATTAAAATTTGATAATTCAATCTTGGAAAGTGCAAATAAAATTCTACAAGAAAAATTTACTACTCCTAGAGATAACAAAGCATCCGCATAGCATGCATCATTTAAACCTAGGAAGAGGAATCATAACCAAAATAGACTTATAAATCCATTCCTAGGAGTTAAATGTTTTTCTTGTGGCATGATAGGACATATCTCCCACAACTACACTATCCACCATATAACACATTTAGAGTGGAAGCCAAAATTGCATGGACCATAGCATCGCATGCAAACATATCATCTTTCAATCCATAAGGTGGAACCCAAACTTGATTGGATTTTTAAATCTAACCCTTGATGATTTTATAGGGCTTCTCTCATAAAAGGCCCTATGAGAGCATGTGGTACCTAGACATCAGATGTTCAAGGCACATGATTGGAGATATAAAGCAATTTATCATGTTGGAGGTTAGGGCAAGGGCTAAGGTAACACTTGGAGATAATACCATTAAGATGGTGGTTGGATCAGGTATAATTAACAACTCAAAAGTTTCATGATTGAAATTTTTTTACTAGTAAAAGGCTTAAAATATAATTTACTAAGTAGTAGCCAACTCTACGATAAAGGCTTTAGCAGAAAATTGTTATCTATCATCTTCATGATCAGCTTAAATGAAAATACCACTTTTCAAGAAAAAATAATTAATAATATTTATATGCTTGATCTGAATTGCATTGATTCTGCTACTTCTCTTTACCTAAAAACTATTGTTGATGAATCTTGGTTATGGCATAGGAGACTATGTCATGGAAGCCTGAAAAATCTTAGAAAAGTCACCCAAAAAGACTTAGTGAGAGGCATACCCAAATTAGAATTCACTAAGGACCACCTGTGTGATTCTATCAATTAGGAAAGCAAGTCAAATCCTCCTTCCACTTAACTAAGGACATTAATACTAGCAAACCATTAGAAGTCCTTCACATGGATCTCTTTGGACATATTAGCACTAAAAGCTTATGAGGAAAAATTTTTGGGTATGTAATTATTGATGACTACTCGAGGTTTACTTATGTTAGATTCTTGTCTCATAAAAGTAAATCATTTGAGGAATTTAAGACATTCTCTACTTGGATTCAGATGAAGCTAGATTGTGAAATTCTAATAATTTCTAGTGATCATAGTGGAGAGTTTGAGAATGAAAAATTTAAATCTTACTATAAGGAGTAAGGGATATATCACAACTTTTTAGATCCTAGAATCCCTCAGTAGAACAAGGTAGTTGAAAGAGAAAATAGGATCTTAGTAGAAACTGTTAGAGTCGTATTTGTTGAATACTCACTTCTTAAATACTTTTTTGTCAGAAGCGATAAATACAACCTATAATTTTCTAAATAAGGTTATTGTTAGATCCAAGCTAAATAAGAAACCCTATGAAATCCTCAAGGGTAGGAAACCCATCCTTTCTCACCTTCATATCTTTAGATATAAAGTGTTTATTCTAAATAAAAGAAAATATCTACTAGGAAAGTTTGACCTAAAATCTAATGAGGAGTCTTCCTAGGATACTCAAATGTTAGAAAATCCTTTAGACTTTTTAATAAAAGGACATTGGTGATAGAGAAGACCACTCATATAGTTTTTTATAAATTTGATAATTCTAGTGGGACTAGGGTAGAAAAAGAAGTGGCTGAAGTTACCCAAGGAGTAGAATATATAAATCTGGAAGAAATGGTAGAACCTAAAAATTTAATGCCAAGAGAATGGAGATATTCATCAAGTCATTCTAAAGAATTGATCATAGGAGATACATCTGAAGGTGTTAGAATTAGGTATGGACTTAAGAAAGAAGTTAACCACTCAGCCTTTATCTCAATGATTAAACCCATAAATATAAATCAAGCACTATCTGATAAATTTTAGATCCTAGTCATGCAAGAAGAATTGAATGAATTTGTGAGAAATAATATTTGAATATTTGGGAGCTAGTTGAAAGACCTAAGGACTAGAGAATTGTTGGAATAAAATGGGTTTTTGAAAATAAAATGAATGATTCTGGTGTAGTGGTTAGAAAAAAAAAAGAAAGATTAGTGGATATGGGATACAACCAGATAAAAGTGATTAACTTTGAAGAAACTTTTACCCTTGTTGCTAGACTAGAAGTAATAAGGGTGTTATTAGCTTTTGACTACTTTAAGGGATTCAAATTATACCAAATGGATATTAAAAGTACCTTTCTGAATGGGGTAATAAAAGAAGATGTGTATGTTGAGCAACCCTGAGATTTTGAAAATTCGCAATTTCCTAATCATGTGTTCAAATTAAAAAAGGCATTTTATAGACTTAAACAAGCACATAGTGCATGGTATGAAAGGTTAAACACATTTATACTGGATAGAACCTTTATTAAGGGGAGTATAGACACCACCCCTTTTTCTCAAAAAAGTAAGAAAAGAATTACTCATTGTCCAGATCTATTTTAATGATATTTTGTTTGAATCTTCTAATAAAAAGCTATGTGATGGATTTTATAAGATAATAAGTAAAGAATTTGATATGAGTATGATGAGAAAATTGAATTATTTTCTTAGATTCAGTTTAAGGTAAAAAGAATGATGAAATTTTTCTTAGTCAATAAAAATACTTTAAGGATATTCTTAAGAAATATAAAAAAAAACAAATCCAAGATAATTAACACTCCCATGAGTTCTATAGTTTAGTTAGATAAAGACTCAAGTGAAAAGTCAGATGATCAAAAAAAATATAAAGGATTAATTGGATCATTTCTTTTATTAATTACCAGTAGACATGACATTATGTTTAGTGTTCATCTATGTACTATATTTTAGACTGATCTAAAAGAATTTCACCTGATTGCTGTTAAGGGAATCCTTAGATGTCTCTTAGAAACCCAAAACTTGGGAATCTGATATCCTTTGAAATCATAGGATATTCTAATTCAAACTTTGTTAAATATAGGGTTGATAGGAAAAGAACTTATAGAACCTGCTAGTTTATAGTATAATTTTTTAGTCTCCTGGTCCAATAAAAAATAGAACTCAATAGCCATGTCTACTGTAGAAGCTGAATACATAGCATTAAAAAGTTGTGTGGCATGAGTCCTTTAGTTAAAGTAATAAATTCTACATTTATGACTACCTATAGGCACCTTTCCAATCTTATGTGATAACACTAGTGCCATCTGCATTTCAAAGAGTCTAATCCAACACTCCAAGGTCAAACACATAGACATAAGGTATTATTTCATTAGGGATCATAACATGAAAATAGACATGGGAGCTACATTATGTAGCCAGTAAAAATCAGCTTGCAGACATCTTTATAACAATCACTGGCTTTTGAAATATTTAGTGCCTTAATAATCAGATTAGGTGTCATAGATATTCATATATTAAATTGGATTATTTAAAAATTTCAAATCTAAATTTTATATTTTTCCTCTTTTATCCTTCAATATTTTTATGTTTTTCTTTATGCACATGCTTATTTATTTCTTTTAAAATTTAAGAATCTGATCACTACTTACCTTAGTAGTTGAACATTTCTTTAAATAAAAATCTTACCTACTTTTATAAGCAGTGATTGACTCCTCTAAAACATTTAAGGGAAGAAAAATTGAAAATTATCTCTCTTCCTCTAACTCTTTTTTGGGTGTAATTTCTTTTTGAATCAAAATATATTTCAAATTAAAAATTAGATCAATAAATAGAGATATGTTTCATCTTCCAATAGTTCTCGATCTATTTTATTTGCATATTTTTGTAAATTAATAAATATATTTCAAATTTTTTGACCAAGTTGTTTGTCTATATCAGATGGATAAGGTTTTGATTTGTGACTTATTCTTTCTTATATAAGAGAGTTAATTCTTCTTATCTTATATTTGGAAGATAATCTCACAATTGAGAGTCTTTAAAAACTTAGAAAGGATGCAAATTTGCAAAAGTAAAAAAGGCACAAAATGATCCCAAAAGCTGAATAGATGAGCAATGAACTCCAAAATTTAAAGTTGCACAAAGTATATCAAAACTTAAAAGATACGTAAGGTGTGCCAAACATTAATAAAAGAGGCACAAAGTGAGTCCATAATGAGTTAACTTCTCTTCATGTGCCAATTAATATCATCTACATCTGAATTTAAAAATTATGATTTTTAGTTCATCACTTTTAAATGTTATTCTCTTAGATATATTTCTGAAAAAAAAAAATAAAAAGCATCACATTTCCTCTTTAATTTATTTTCTGAATTAGATTTAAAAAAAGAAAATACATTATTAACCTGGAAATAGCCTGAGTTTAGGGTTGACAAAATTCAAATTTCTAACCTTTTTGGGTCTTAGTGTTGTCAATAAGTCTCTTACTAAGTATTTTATCTAATCATATGGTTAAATTTTTATTTAATACATCTTATCATTTCTTTTTAAAAAATATGTTTGATGTGTATTTTCTCTTAATTGCTTGATTTCTGTTCTATTGTATTTCTCTTTTTTTGTTATTTTGATTTATTTTTCTTCCTAGAGGTTTCCTGATAATTCAAAACCCTATCTAATTTTTTTTTCATATCATACTATATGATCCACGCCGCACTATATGATCTACACAAATATCACTATATATATATATGATCATAATGCATCAAATAACTCATATTTATCAATCATTAGTGATCGTACCGTACGAACACCTACTTCGTACTGTATGATCCACATAGCAGTAGTTGTTGGATGGATTGAATATGACCGATATGATTTTAAATAATAGATCGTACTGTAAGATTCATTTAAAGGCATTATTTGCAAACTAATTTTCCTCTTTCTACCGGTGCTTCCATCCACCACCACTTCCACAACCACTGATCAAGATCATTCTTTGTTTTAGTATCTTTTTTATTTTGTGATTTGTGTAGTTTTCTTATTTTGTAGTTTCATGTTTGTTTGATATTGTTTCCTTCTCTTTTATGATGTCAAAAGGGGAAGTAGCATGTGTTGATAGCTTGTAGTTTGCTTTAAAATATTAAATTCTATGTTTGGCATTTCATTTTCTGTGTTCTCTTATTATGTGTTTTTTTTTTTCTTTTCTTTTTCCTTTTAAAATTAACAAAAAAAGTTTGAAACCTCCCCTATTTTTGAAAATTTTACTTAGTAAGGGGGAGTTTAGGGAATAGCAAAATACTCTTATATCATAAACCAACAATATTTGCAACCGTAAAAAAGGGGGAGATTATTACAATTTTGGACCCAAGTCTTGTGATTTTGATGATAATAAATATTATTGGATTTCTCACTATAATATTTTAATCTATTATATATATGTTTTGTCCTGTTCACTAACATTTCAAGATCACAGCTCACAAGTAATCTCAATTAGCTCAATACTGGATAGACTAAGAATAAAGTCTGTATTTTTCAATATTCTTTGTATTTTTTACCTTTCTTGAGTCAAATATGTACTGTGGTGGATCCTAAAGCTATGTAACCTTGCAAACACACACTCAAGGAAGTGAGTTGGTGAGTTAGAAAAATTTTCTATTTTTGAACTAATCATACATTACGATTTATATCGTATTAGATAATCAGTTTAATAGTAAATCCTAATAAAGTTACCTCAATTAATTAAGAGTGATTAAACTAATTGTATTATACAATCCATATCGTACAGGTGATCAATTATAATCATCAAAATAACTATCAATCATAATTTAGTTATTATTTTAAAATTCAATTTTTGTTTTAATTGTATCGTACGATATGCATCATACTATATGATATATATAACAGTCATGCCAAAATTGATCCTGTGATTAGGTGTTTAATTATGGTTAAATTATTCAATCAGATCTTACAGGATGATCGTATTATATGACCCGATTCCTATATGGGACAATAATTAAATGCCACCGCTCATATTAAATAATTAGCTATGTATTTGTACGGATGGTACAAGAAGATCAAAGATGATCCTACTATACGACCTGATTCCTGTATGGGAAGATAATAAAATGCCGCCCCTAGTACTGGATGATTAGCTATGTGTTTGTACTAATCATAGAGGCCATCAATATAAACACTTGAATTAATCGTATAGTGGGTTGTAGTTTGTACTTGCTAAAAGTGCTGTTTTGAACTAATAGTTCAGTACGATCACTTTTTCAACCCATATATTCATTCTTTTATTTTTCTTTTCTTTCAGTCTTCCCAATTCTCTTGACGGGTCTCCAGATAACAATATTCATAAATTGTGCTATCTTGATCTTAATAGCGTGCCTCTTTAAAGTGAAATTCATCATTTGTTTTTCCTTTCCATTCACTCAGATCTCTTTCATTTTATCTATTTTGTCCATATCCCTCCCCCTTCTTCTTAAAAAAAGGGAAGGTTTTTCTTCGGTGGATCCATTTTGTTTCTATTTAGTCTCCTTTATTATCGATCGTACTTTGACGATCAAAAGTGTTAGTTAAAAATTTAGGCCTTTTTTGGAGGCTCTCTGTTTAAAACTCTTATATTATATTATTTGAGAGACTTTTGGCTGCTATGTATTTTTGTGAGGGAGCAAAGAGGTGCATAGGAAGTCTCCTTTACTATGTATTTTTTAGTAGAAAAAATCACTTCTTCTTTTTCAAAATTATTTGACAAAAAATTTTTCATAATCTCACTCTCGATAGCATGTAAAAAGTTATGCGATAAAAGTTTTTCAAACAAAGTTATTCTCATTTTTCGATTACAGAAATACAAATTTGATAAAAAAAATATCAAAAACACCAAATTATTAATAAATTTAAAATAGGAAAAATGTAATCTTCCTTGAGACGAGCAAATTTTTCAATTGAGCCAATGGACAAAAAATGCTCTATAGGAGTGTCAAACTAACCAAACCTGAAACCTGACTAGGACCCTAAAAGAAAAATTATGAGTTCGAGTCAACCCATTCATTTTGGGTTGGGTTTGAGTTCATATTTTTTACCCATTTGCAAAATCGAGTTGGATTTTGGTTGACACAGAAACCCAAAATTAATTCGAGATTACTCGGGAACCATCGATCTCGTCTCATCACATGATCAGGATAGAAGTACATGTGTAACTAGTGACCTCAGCTCTTGCATGAACAGTGATCTTGTCACTCTCATCGCATCAGGCAAGCCGTCCGTGCTAGTCGAGTTGCAGTCATAGCTGCTGCCATGCAAGCTCTCTTGATACTAGCACATCCGCACAACTGGTCGACATCAACCTCTCACACGCAAGCCACATCAGCACCGCCTCAACCCACACTAACCTCTCCTGTCACGATGCTACATCTTAACTCCTAGAATGCCAGTCTGCCTCTGGTTCCTATAGCTCAAAGCCTTGAACCCTAACTTTTTTTCTTCCCATACGAGTTTTTGTGGGTTGTGTCGTGTCTACCAGGTAACTCGCATGGGCCGCGTCTAGTTTGAAAAATTGGGTCGAGTTCGGCTTGACTCATTTACAAAATAGGGTCGGGTTTGGTTTGACCCATTTAGACTCGGGTCAACTCGAGTTTGAACTTGAATTCACTTATTGACCCGCGCAGCATCCCTAAACGTCATGTGTGTACCAATAACACGCTCGTCGGGGCCCACGCGGGTGTTTGGGGGCATTTTATAATTAAACCCTGTCGAATCCTTTTTCTAAACCTGAACCCAACCCGTCTATGGCTTAAAAAAAACCAATCTTTTCATCTCTCCTTCCCTCACTTTCTTCTCATTTTCTCAAAATCCTTCTTTGTTAACAAATTAAGCTTAAGAAATTAGAAAATAATCATATAAGTGGGGTGGGTTTAGATATTTAGAATAAAATATTAATATATTATTATTATTATAATTAATTTTCAGTATAAAATTCATAAAAATTCTTTTTGGGATTCAAGAAATTATAGAAAAATATTCTTTAAGATAACTTATTTTATTTAAAAATTTTGGTGAAATTGATTTGCAAAATGTATCCTTAACGGTCCTAAAACCACCACTTATCTCCATACGTGCTATTTTTTAAGAAATTTTATTAGTGCACTAAAATTATGAAAAAATTAATAAAACTAAAACACCATAATAGATATATTTATTGACTGTTGTAGGTCAAAATATATTTTTCAAAATTTTGAGTTCTAACAGCTGTTGCAATCGGGTTTGGTTGAGGAGAATTTGGGTTGAGTTGGTTTGTTGATTGGGTTGTTGTTGGAGTTATGGGTGAATATAGGCAATAGATGTGGTTGGGTTTGATTGAGAGGATATGAAGGCTATTTGAATGGGCTACTTTTATGAAAGAATTAGAAGGCTGCTATAGTTGAGGGAGTGGTGTTTAGTTGGTTGGAAGAGAGAGTTTGAGCTGTGGTAGGTTGTGAGGCTATAGGTTATAGAATAGGATTTGTTGGTAAAAGGATTTGAAAAGAGGGGCTATTTTTTATTTACGATTAGACTGGGAAACATAGTAGGGTGCAAGGTCGAACTGTTGGAAGTAAAAATTGAACATAGAAAACAAATCAAATAAAAAACTACAGAGACCACACACTAAATTGTCTTTCACCAAAAAAAAAAATATAAAGCAGCCCTTCACACACTTTCACAGGATTTAAAATCACAAGTAATAAAGAGGTTTTTAAAACCGTCTGAAAAAAAAAATCAAAAGAAAAACTAAAGCAAGCAACGCATCATTTGGTTTGATAATATTCAACAATCTCCCCCTCAAACCAAAACTTTCTTCATCCCAAGCATCTTCAGTAGCTTTACAAACCTCGATGTCGGCAATGCTTTGGTGAACAAATCAGCTACCTGATCCTCTGTACTGCATTGCTCCATGCTAATGTGACCCATCTTTACTACATCTCTGATTAAATGATAATGCACATCAATGTGCTTACTTCTGCCATGTTGTGCTGGATTTTTGGCCAATGTGATTGCTGACTTATTGTCCACATAAATTATTGTAGCTTCATCAATCTCTCCAAAAAATTCCTTCAAAAAATTCTTCAACCACATTGCTTCACAAGCTACTACTGCTGCCCGCTGCTATATACACTGCCTCACAAGTAGATAAGGCTACAACTTCATGTTTTTTGTGCTCTAAGTAAAAGATGTATCACCAACATAAAACACATATCCACTTGTGCGCTTTCTTTCCTCAGGATCATTTTGCCCAATCACTGTCATAATATCCAAGTAATCTCATGTCTCCACTGCATTGATAATGAAGGCCAAACTCAACTGTGCCACTGATATATCTAAGAATCCTCTTCGCTGCAAGCCAATGAGACTCCTTTGGATTCTCCATGAATCTTCTCAAGATGAACACACTATACACAATGTTAGGTTTCGTCACTGTCAAGTATCTGAGACTCCCAATTAAACTTTTGTACAATGTTGAATCAACCAATTTTCCTTATCCTTCTTTGGTGAAATGAACTCCAGTTTGCATTGGTGTTGAGACACTATTGCAATGATTTATCTTGAACTTCTCAAGCAACTCTTTTGCATACCTCTTTTGACATATCCAAATTCCATCATCTTCTGATGCACTTATATGCCCAAAAATAATGACATGAGACCAACATCTATCATATCAAATCTTTTGAATATTGTTGATTAAAAATTTGCAATCATTTGCTTATCATCACCTGTTATAAGCAAATCATCCACATATAAGCATATAATCAACCTGTTGCCATTTGAGTATATCTTCATATACACACCATGGTCATAAGGGCACTTAGTGAACCCTTCTTCTCCAAAACTTATCAATGCATAAATTCCAAGCCCTCGGCGCTTGCTTCAAGCCATACAAAGCCCTTTTCAAATGACACAACCATATGCTCTTTTTCCCTTTACAATAAAACCTTCAGGCTGATATATATATACTTCTTACTCCAAAACACCATTCAAGAAAACCGACTTCACATCTAATTGATGAATCTGCCATCTATTCATAGCTGTAATTGAGAAAATTAATCTGATTGTATCAAATCTGGCAACTGGCACAAAAATATCTTCATAATCTATCCCTTGCTTCTGCTTGTACCCTTTGACTACAAGTCTAGCCTTGAATTTATTTACACCTCCATCAACATTCTTCTTCACTTTGTACACCCACTTGACACCAATGGATTTTTTACCTTTAGGAAGTGAGGCCAAACTCCATGTGTCATTTCTCTCAATAGCATCAATCTTTTTTTTCATGGCATCCATCTACGTAACTGCCTCACTAAAAGTTAAGGGTTCTTCATCTATATATAAAGCAAATTGAGATAACTCCTCATTTTAATTTGTGGTGTCATATATCTCATGCAAACTTCTTATCTTCACATTTTCCATATCATTACTAGATGATTCTCCCAATCTCACTGTAGTGTGTGGTGGTTTATTGCTCTACATCTGAATTTTCAACAACTATGACATTCTCCTTATTGCCTTATTCAAGCTAATCCCAAGCTAAGCTCTCTTCAAATCTCACATCCCTACTCACTGCCACTTTCTTTGTTGTAGGATTATACAGTTTATGGGTTTTGAACCTTTCATTGTATCCTACAAACACACACTTCTAAGATTTTTCATCCAACTTTATTCTCTTTTGATCAGGTACATGAACATAAAAAATACTCCTAAAAACTCTCAAGTGATCAACTGTAGGCTTATGACCACTATAAATTTCAAAAGGGGTTTGAGAGGGAGTGCTTTTTATGTCACCCTATTCAACAAGTATACAGCACAAGACACAGCTTCAGCCCAAAGCAAATTGGGCACTTTCCTCTCCTTCAACATACTCCTAGCCAATCCCATAATGGTTCTATTCTACCTCTCAGCAACCCCATTTTGTTATGGTGTGTATCGTGTTGTTAACTAGTGGCGTATCCCATTCTCCTTCAAATAAATTTGCATCTCTTGGCTAACATATTCTCCACCTCTATCACTCCACAACATCTTAATAAAATGGCCACTCTCCTTCTCCACAAGTGCTTTGAATATTTTTAAGTATTCAAATACTTGTGATTTCTCTTTCGGAAAATATACCTAGACTTTTCTGCTATAATCATCAATAAATGTGAGAAAATAACAATTACCTCCAATAGAAGTAGTGTGCATCGGTCCACATAAATCTTAATGAATAAGCTTCAATGGCTTCAACGCTCTCCATGATTTTCCAACTGAAAATGATGCTCTGCTCTACTTTCCTGCAACACATGCTTCATAGATCTTGTCTTGAACTTCAATATGTGGAAGCCCATTAGCTATATTCTTCTGGCTCATATAAAAAAGTGTCTTGGAACTCAAGTGATCAAATCTACAATGTTATAATCTTGAATGATTTTCTATGGAAGTTTTTAAACAACCAATTAAACTACAAATCATCTTCATGCGATACATTTTATTTGGAGTCACCTTCACCTTGGCAATAAAAAATCCATGCTTGTCTTTAATGGTACAAGTGTCAAACGAAAATGTCAACACATATCCCTTTTGATTTAGTTTCCCAACACTAAGCAAATTATGCTTAAGATTTGGAACATAGAAGACATATGATATCTTCTTTTCTCCCTTCCTTGTTTGAACCAAAATGTCACATTTTTCTTCCACAAATAATTTGTTGTCATCTCCCGTACGTACTTTACTTTGGATTGAGTTTTTCAAAGTAACAAAAAATCTTCTATTGTCAATCATTTGATTACTACAACCACTATCAATAAACCATACATCTCCTGAATCACCAAACTCCTTACTATGTGTAAGAAACATTCTGTCTTCACTTTTCTCCACTTCCTTTTCTTGCACCATATCTGCATTTGCCTCTTCATTTTCCTGCCTCTTCCAACAAAAATGATAAATGTGTCCGTACCTTTTGTAATAGTGGCATTTGATATAGGCAAGGTTGCTTCTTCCTCTACCTCTGAAACCATGTCCACGACCACGAGCACCTTCTCCATCACCATGAGTTCCACCTTGAACTTCACCTCCATCACTTTATGTAGATTCTCCTCTACTAGCACAGCCTCTTCCTTGAGTACCATAAGATCCTCTTCCTCTACCAAAAGAGCCTTTTCCTCTACCAAAACCTCTTCCACGGCCACCTCTAAAATTCCCACGCAATGCCACTTGAGTTTGGAAGGCTTCCTCAAGTGGTGTTGAATCATATTGCATCATTCTTAATTCATGTGATTAAAGAGATCCAAGCAACCCTTCAATAGACATTTTCTCTATGTTCTTTGCTTCTACTATGGTTGCTACAGTGGCTTCAAATTTTTTGGTCAAGCTTCGTAAAATCTTCTCAATAACCCTTTTATCTTCTACAAGTTCTCTATTCAACTTCAATTGATTAACAATGGCAATTACCCGATTGAAATATTCTTTCACACTTTCCAACTCCATCTTCAACATATCAAATTGGCTTCGTAGGGTTTTGTAAACGTACCATTTTTACTTTCTCATCTCCTATGTAAGAAGCATGTAGTGTATTCCAAGCCTCCTTTGCGGTCTTCGCCGTAGAGATCCGCTCAAAAATAATTTCATCTACTACTTGATAAATGAAGAAAAGGGCCTTCCGATCCTTCTTTCGATTTTCTTTCAACTCTTGAAGAAGTCTTTGATTCAAATCTCTCTCAACTTCGGGCTCTTGAAAACCACTCCCTACAATCTCCCACAACTCTTGAGATTGATACAACACCCGCATTTGAATACTCATTTGATTGTAGTTCTTCCCCATGAACTTGGGCAACAGAGGTTGCAAATTATTGTTGCTTGAACTCGCTGCCATTCTCCAACCGGGCTCTGGTACCAATAATGTTGGAAGTAAAAATCGAACACACAGAAAACAAATCAAATAAAAAACTTATGCTTTTCATTATACTTTCATGGGCAAGAGAACAAAAAAAATAGAGAGCACACACTAAACTGTCTTTCACCAAAAAAAAATAGAACGGCCCTTCACACCCTTTCACGGGATTTAAAATCACAAGTACTAAAGAGGTTTTTAAAACCATCTGAAAAACAAATAAAATAAAATCAAAAGAAAAACTAAAGCAAACAACGTGTCGTTTGGTTTGATAATATCCAACACGAATAGGAGAGCTATGGTAAAAGCAAATGAACGAAGCCTCCCTTCATTCTCATTTTAATGTGAAGCGCATAAGGGTGATCGAGGTAAGTGATTTACGAGAGGAGACACGAAGTGGCTCCAGCACAGGATTCAATGGAATTTTCGGGAGCTTTTGCGGGACTTTTGGGTCTGTTCGACGGAATACGAGGTATGAAAATTTTATTATTTTCATTTTAATTTAATTTTATTATTATTATTATTTATAATAATTTTTTTTTTGTTTCAGAGTAGCAGAAAAAAATTGAGAGAATATCTCATTTAGCCTTGATTCGTAGGTCGAAAACTTGAGATTCATGCTAATTTTTACCCGCGAATTTTTTTTAGCAAAATTATAGACGACTTTAGGTATTTTTTTCACAATCAGAAGTGGTTTGGGCAGCGTCGCAAGTCAATTTTGAGCGTCGATCATCGATTTTTTATTGTATATGTCCAATTTGATAGCGAGGGGTTCCTTTATAAGCAAATTTGACGCTCTAATTACAACGGACAATCTGTTTGGTGATCAGAGGTTATTTAACCCTTCAAGTAACGTGTCGCGCACCCACAGACCGTTACTTGATTCACCCAATTTCCCTTTTTTCGCAAATTTTAGTATGTGGGTCAATAATCACATATATCAGCAGAAAATCATGCATATAAACTTATCACTATGAAATATATTCAACTTAATAAATGACCAAATGATTGTAAAACTAACACAAGGCCAATTCCATAATTCAATTTTCTTCAATTATGAACAAAATCGGATTCTTGTATTTATAGTTATACAATGAACTAATAATTCAGGGGCGAAACCAGCCTCTTATTTAGGGTGGGAAAAAATAAGATTGTAAAATACATAATTTTATATATGAAATGGAAAAAATACTTTTTTTCTTAGATTTTGGGTAACTTCATTTATTGAATCTGGACAAAATAGCTAAAATGCTTATTTTTTCTATAATAATAAAAAAAAAAAGACTTCAGAATTGGCAATTACCCACCCTGAACTCTTCCCGGTTCTACCCCTGACTATTATAGTTAGATCAAGTCCAATGATTTTATCATTTTTTGAAATTTGTAAGAAAAAAATTTAGTATTTCTTGTAAATTTTATCTGTACATATTTAATCTTTGTATAGAGCTAAGATATTAAACTCTCTAATATATATATATATATATATATATATATATATATATATATATATATATATATATATATATATATATATAATAGATATTAATAGTATAATTTCTCCAATCTAATTTTTACTTCTAAAACGTCCTGCTTGTTCAAATTTACTTTAATAGAGTATAGTGATAAAACATTTTCAATTTTAAGCAATTTGTCTGGAATTGAAAAAGAAAAACTTTTTTGAACACATGCTTTCGTATTTAGAAAAACAAATAAGTTTTAATAATGAAAAGCAAGCAAAAATTAGAATTTTGGCAGCATAATTGTACATAATTACATTTTTTTTTTCATGAATGTCCAACTAAGTCATGAAAGAAACTCAAAATCTAATTGATAATTATTTTTATAAAATAATACAAGATCTATAATATTAAATTTAAATTTATCGGTTTATCTATTGGTGGGGTGAACATTAGATACCTAAATATGCAAACATATGAAAAGAATCAAATTTCCTGAATACAAGGTTATCCTTCTCCATTGACTGAGACATACCAATCTCAACAACTATCTAACAAAGAATCAGATGCAATTCTCTCCAAATGGTTCTCCTCATCAAATTAAACTATATATATTTGTATACACCCAATTTTAACATTGTAAAACTCACTATACATAATAATGTCGGACCGACCCGGTCGAAAGAAACAGCTGTTCCGGTTGTGGTTTCCAGCTTGGAGAAGCCCATCTCAAGCTTCAAAGCAACCAAAACCTCCTTCAATTACTCCCCAATTGCCACCAACTTCTTCTCTATCCTCACCCCAAATCGATGAAGATCAAACCCAATTGCAATCAACATTGCCATCTCCATCAAGCGGGTTAGCAAAGGTTCCCTCCTCCACAAGCTCGGAAAGAAGAGAATTGCTTCCACAAGCTGAACTACCAAGCGCTAAAGATGATTCAGATGAACTTGCTAATAAATTGGGTAAGCCTGAGACTCAGTTCACATTAGCATCGTTGCCACATGAAGAGAGAACCAAAACAGAATTTGAGTCAAAACAACTTACAGAAACTGAAACTAGTAGAATCGAACCCACCATAGATCAGTTAAGTGAGGAAATTAATAGGCAGGAAATAGATATGGATCCTCAGAAAGATCTTGAATCTCAGTTCGAAAAGATCCAAGAAGAAAAACCTGAAGTAGATTTAGAAGCTAAACAACTTCAGCAGGACAAGAGTCCGATAAAAATTTCTGAAACTAAAGAAATAACAAAAGAAATTCATTCCGAAGGAGTTGAAAAACCTGAGGAAGTCAGTGAAGAGCCAAAGAAGGTAAGCAAGCCCAAGCTCTTAATCAAAGTATCTGATTTGAAGTCACAAGGTAGAATGATAGAAGAAGAAAAAACCAGAAGAATCAACAAATGGTGCCTTGATAGAAACAAAAAGAGGAAATTCCACCATGAAAGAAAAGAAGATTACCATTTCCACTATGCCAAATTCTTCTTCCCATACTATAGGACAAACGCAGAAAGAGCTGAAAGATGGACTTTCTAGAATGGTTCAAAAGTTGAGCATTGGACACCAAAATAAGTTAGGAAATGAACAAGGTGTGAATATTATAACATTAGCAAGTGAAAACCAGGGGGCAAGTATGTTCATTGGCTATGAAGTTCAGCCGGGGAAAAAGGTAGGGAGGAGTAATGAAACGAGGGAAGAAAATTACCATAATGTAAAAGGAAACCAATCAATCGTTGCTAGTATTAACAGTAATGTGCAAGGCATTAATAGTTCAATCCTAGATGAAACAAACTACAGTGAGAAAAACCCCGGTGTTCATATGACTATCTCCACCAAACCAATTACACCTGTGAGCTTTACAGCGAAAACTGAATCTCAAAAGGCTATTTCCAGTATTACCTCACCACAGAAGCTAACTTATGAGCCCAATATCAGAAGGCGATGCCTCAGAGGTCTCTTTCTTGAGTCAAGTGAAGACGATGTGAAGAATCCACAAAAGCCACGCCGTCATGGTTGCCGGTTCTCCTGTGATGATAAAAGGAAAGGTAAGATAGAAGACATTGGACCTTCAAGGAAGACATAAGTTGGCTAATTTAGCATATTTAAATGTCCTAGCTCACTGGTCTGAACCATGTAAATTAAATCAGTATTATCTATATTCATGCATGATTAACTATTTGGTTGTTTCCTGATTTCTTAGAAATGTATGAGTTATTTGTGGGTAAATGCATTGGTGCGAAGAACTTGATTTTCAGTGAACAAATCATTTTCAGTGTCTGCCACTAGAAGTGAGAGGAGTGAAGGTGTTGTTCAATCAACAACTTTCAACCATACAACGTTAGATTTTTTTATCTTTTAACTTCTCCATAAATGTTAGTACAATGGAAATTTTAAGAAAATTATAAGATGATTTAATCATATAACAAAAATATAAAATTAACACCTTAACAGATTATTTAGAGTATGAAATAAATAATTCATGAAAAAATAATTTTACTAATTGATTTAAGAAAAAAATACATGAAAATAATTTATCCTGTTTGAGCATTATAAGCTTTCTACTTCTTCATTAAGTTTCATCAATGACCAAATCTTGGTTTACTTAGAAGCAAAGTTACTCTTAGATTGTAGATAAATATTAATAATCTTTCATTTTCATTAAAGGATTAGAACATAAATAAAAACTTAGTGCAAGACTGAAAATTTTCCTTGGGAAAATAAAATCATGTCGCCAAATGGTAAGACGAAAATTAAAACACAAAAAAATTTTCAGAAAAATATTTTATAAATCTATAAAAAAATATTTTTTAAAAATATTAAAGAGATCGTCATTCTGATAAAAAATATTTTTTGAAGGAAAAAAAAATATGACCAAGTAATCCATTTTCCCTCGTAATTGCAACTTTGCCATTGCGTCCTCGTCGCATTACTGATTCTTCCTCCGCAGCACTCCGAGCATCAGCCACTTCACGACAACGGCTACTTACCGTTGTTTTTCTCTTTTTAAAACTTCAAAACACAGCCACTGACCCAAAAAAACAAACCTTCGCCGACCTCACAAATCACTTTCCAGCTCTCTCACTCACTTTCAATGCCCGCTCCCTCTCCTTGCCCCCTCGTTTCTTCTCCCTTAAATTCTTCTCTCTTTTACCCTGCAAACCACTATCCTCAATTCCCCGAAGAGAGAGAAAGTGTGTTCAAGAGAACGAAATGATCAGGAAAAGAAACCCTGTTCTTAAGAGAGCATGGGGCTTTATTTCTCTCTTAATCATTACCATGAGGAGAAAGAGAAAGCCTAACAATCAGAAGCAACTCTTCAAGAATCGGCGATTTAAACTCCACCACTACAACTACACCTTTGTCGGCGAATACGAGTTCTCCCCCTCAAGCACTCCCCCCTTCCACCATCTTCATCCTCTCCTTAAGAAGAGGAACGGTATCTTATCCTTTCTCCTGTGTGGAAGCAAATCAGCTAATGCTGATGGAATTGGCAAAGAAGAGGAAGACATGCTTGAAGCAACTGCAGGTGATGACAGACCAGAAAGAGAAGAGCAGTTAGATGAAGCAGCGCTGTCTGATGAAGAAGATGAATCGGTGGATGGAAGAGCAGAGAGGTTCATAGAGAAGTTTTATGAAGAGATGAGAATTCAGAGACAGGAATCAATCATGCATTACAGAGACATGCTAATTAAGAATTGTATTTAGATAAAGAGTTTTCTTCTATATGTTTGTCAGTTATCTACAGAGGAGTTTTTTAGACTGTTAGCCTCTGAAATGATTTATCTGTTACTAGTTCTTCATTTGATGTTTGCTTTTTTTGTTGAATCTATTTGCCTTGTTAAACTAATTGATGACAGCATTAGAACATATTCATATTACAAAAATAACAGGCAAAGAAAATTTTACTTCATAGCTTTCCGTAGGAATTCAAAACAATGCAACAAAACCTGCAACGGAACCTCTTCCCAAAAGACTGATTCCAGGAAGTCAAAATATTTCTGAACAGGAGCCTACTCTGAAGCAATTCTACACAAGAGCTAATAGTTAATACACACCTCCAAAAGCACCTAAACAAAATTGTGCAGTCTACCGCCACTCTAAATTCTAACACGTTAAGAATAGTTGAAATCATTCATCAGCTTCGACATCACAAACAAATCCATTATCATTTCATCCACCAGCTCCTGAAGTATTACACTCTCAATGTCCATGGCTGCCCATGAAGCTTCTGCCTCAAATGCTGTCCACCTTATGGTTGATGAGCTCAACTCTTGCTCTGCCAAATCACCCAAAACCTTCCCAGCCAATTCCAATAACCTTCCTATCTCGCCATAAATCTCTCTCAACAGCTGGTCTTTACTTAATAGAAAAGGCAATTTCAACCAAACCTTATATCCGGACATGCAGAATTGGTCAAATCTTTTAACCAAGCTCTCAATTAAGAAGTCGAATAGAAAATCCTTGAGATGATTATAGTCATTTGCTTCTGATAAGCTTAAACTGGACTTCATCCTTGCAAAGAAAGCATCTGAGATTGAAGCAAAAATGTCAAGAAGAAAGAAGTTGACAGAAGACTGCAATGTATTGTCTGAATCAAAGAAGAGAATGCTCTCAAGAAGCAATTTGGTCTTTGAGATGGCTTCGGTAGAAAAGCTGACTTTAGTTCCGAGAATTCCAACATTATATGACTGGATACTATGTATGCTGAAGTCACTTCGACTGCTGTTCAAAATCATTTCATTATCAGACCTGCTAAACTCCACAGAGTTAGCGGAATCCAGAAGATCAGAGTCCAGGCTCAGTGATTCAGTTTTATTACATTTATGTCTGAAGTCTATGCGTGTTTTGCTCTCTGGAACGTACGGAGGAAATAAGAGTTAGTCATGATTAGGTTGAATATTACATTTTTGTTTAAGAAGATTATATATATATATATATATGGTCACTTTTTCTTTCGAATCATCTGAATAATACCTTTCATGTCAAAGCTTCCATTGAAACTACCAACGGAGCAACTCTCACTTGAGAATGATGCGTCAAATATTGATATTGGACTAGGATGATTGCTGTCACTGACCACAGATGCGGCAATGAAAGGATTTGGTCCTACCTGTAAAAATCAAAAAGCAGCTTACATTAGTAACATTCACGTACAAAGAATATGCATTGAATCAATCGACTTGAATAGCTGCCCATGAGCAAAAGGCAATTTTGTTATGAAAACAAGAATATCTGAAATTATTCCAAAGAGCAAAATGAAGACAAAGACAATGAGTATGAGGGTCATGCACCTTCACTAGAAGAGTGATGGTCCAAGCCATTTACAAGAAAAAATTGGCATCCCTTATTATCATTTCTTATAGATGTCATGCATGGTTTGACCAACTTGAGACATTCAATCTTTATGAACATTCTTCCCCAAAGAAAAATTCATTTCTAAGCGTAAAACACACCTCACATGCATTGATTTGATGGAATAATCATCTTCAATATGGGCAATCAAATGTAGGCTATGCCAAGGCACATTGAATCAATCAACTTGAATAGTTGCTCATAACAAAAAGCAACGCTGCAATGAAAGCAAGAAGATCGGGAATTATTCCAAATATCAAATTGAAGACAAAGATAACAAGGATGAGAGTCCTGCATCATCGCTAAAAGAGTGATGGCCCAAACCATTCAAGATACAAGCCAAAATTAGCATCCCTTGTTGTAATGGTTTTATCGATATCAAGAAATTGGATGCATGGGTTGACCAAATTGAGACATTTAAACTTTATGAGTATTCTTTCCAAAAGATTTTTATTTCGCAATCTAAAACTCACCTATTTCATTGATTTGGTGGAATACTTAACTTCCATATGGGCAAAAATGTCACATAGGAACACTGCAAGAGAAGGCTATGCCAAGGAAAATCGTACCCTCCCGAGTATATGAATAATGTAAGTCGAGAAAGTGGTATGGCATTCGCCAAAAGCAAAGTTAGACAATGTAGGAGTACACTACCGGGTACAGAAACAAGCCAATCACTCACTAAGTATATCTCACGGTTGCACTTTGCACTTCAAATTAAATTTGTCTTTTTATTCTCGTCTTCCACATCAAATACATAGATAAAAAAAGTGGCATAGCTATAACAGTCATTTGAGGCGTACCTCACCCAAGTTTTGTGAGTTGTGCACAATGTATAGTAGGTTTTTTTAACATAAATATTAATCAATAAAATGAATAAAACCTTCCTTAATCTAATCATACCCCTCACGCTGCATGACTCAAACCTCAAGCTCTCAATTTAACAAAATGTTTGAATGTGACTACCCTCTCGATTTTCCTTCACCACTCTCCATGCCAACCACCTACCATCTCCTTCCTAGCCACTGATGTCTCCTCCTCCTTGCCAAGTCTACTTCATTCACAAAGAACTCTCCCTCCACGGCATCTCATCTTTTTTTTCAATCAGCCACTAAAACCTAAATTTTTTTCTTTCTTAAATCTTTCTTTTTTGCTTTGTTTATATAGGATTTCTTTTCTTTGAATATTTGCATGTTACAATTTTTTAATCAAATTTTTCATTCAAGGTTTTTGTGCAATGATTGGAGGTAAGGAGAAATCCATAAGCTCTCCCATAGTCAGATATTAGGCTCCATTGAACCATCAAGAATACCCATCCCAATCCTTAATTTACAGAAGAAAAAATTTCCCACATGTTAGAACTTGTGGTAGACCAAATTCAATTGCGATTGCAAGTGCATAAACCTTTTGGAACCAATAAGAAATTATTTAAGAAAAAGGATCAGGCCTATTTTAGAGAAATTAAAATATAGTATCATGCTTCCTAGCTTACCTGAGAGAAGAGAGAGGAAGAAGCTTGTGGCCCGTTCCTTGAAAATTCATGCACTAAGGTTTTTTCAAGTATTGGATAGCACAAAAAAGAGAGAATGACTTGAATAAAGGCATATACAAAAAAATTGGCTAGGGAAGATAAGATTTTGAGAAGGAATTAATTTGAATTCCAAACAACTTGATGAACACAAACCTGAAGCCTAATAACTGTAAAAGATAAACATCAATCCATATCTAATAATATTCAACTAAATGTACCAATTTAAGAAACCTTATCCTGAATATCCTACATCCATTTAAATTATGGATAGTATTAAAAACTATAACAAAATGGATAAAACACATCCTTGTCTTAATGCTAAAAATAATAAAATGAAGACAACCATAGCCTAGAAATAAGAAAATTCCTTATTTGCACCAGGAATAATGAATTGCCACTCAAAATATGAAAAATTTAATGGAATAATTATAGGATAGTTTTTTGTTGTGTTCATCTACTCAAATCTTTATATTCTTTAGCCTCTCTTTATTTTTGAATTTTAAATTATAATTTTGTAATTTACTCATTTACAATTAATCTTTACAAGATTACACCTATAGATTTCCTAAGAACCTCATCAATTAAATTTTCAAAAAAAAAAAAGAGAGAACCTCATCGATTAGTAGATGACTCCTCACTCTCACCCTTATTTGCACGGGTGAATCCAGTGAGACTTAGAGATGAACCTTAACCGATCATACTGTGTTTGCTTCATTATTACTTGGGAATACATCGATGAAGTGAGGTGTTAGGTGATCCTTTTGACATGATAATTCATCATCTTCAACAGCCCATACTTACGAGTCCAAGATGCCATCAACTTTCGAAGGGCACAACAATATTAACTCACCAAAAACCATGTTAACTACACTGTAACAAGAATAAGGATTTCCCACCCATAGACATAGAGGTGTCAGCAGAAGTCGAAACAACCATCAAAGCTTGCCAATGGTTCATCCTTCCGTTCACCAAACAAAAAAACAACAATATGGCAATATTATTTAATCCAAATAAAACTACCAAACAAAATCTAACAAAAAATTTTGAATAAAAGACTCTTCTTACTCTTAGGGAAGATAGGAAATTATAGCAAGTCAAGCGGTATTCTACAATCTTCCAAAAGTCAAATGATCATCCACTATAAAGAATGATGATCCGCAAAATTAAGCTTTTCTCTTATGCTCCACTATCTAATATTATGATGCATCTCAACTCGGTCATTGAAAATAAGGAAACAAGATGCAGGCGGCAGAATTACTCAATCCTGGAGTCCTTAAACAAAGTTGCTCTCCAGGGGAATTCTTGATCATAGGGGTATCCAAGAAGGATTATTGGCTCATGTGTGCTAACTAACAAGGATAAATAAAATCACCATGAAGAATTGGTGCCCTCTTCCATGTATTGATGATTTGTTGGAACACTTATCACATTCAAAACAAGATAAGACTGTACAAATAGAAGGCAATGTCAGCTTTAATGCTTCCGACAATTTTCATGCCCTGAAAGATATCTCGAGACCCTTAATGGAGGACTTCATGATTCTATATCAAGATGACATTCTACTCTACAACTAGAAATAGAACGAACACAACACACGTTAAGGTATTTGAGCTCCCAAAAAAGTATCAACTCCACCTCAATCGCAAGAAGTGTGATTTTGATAAAAAGGCCTGATTATATTTGGGGTTTAAGGTCGACGAGAAAGAATATTAATATCAACCCCCAAAAAGTAAAAATAATCAAGAAATGTGACCAATGTTCACAGCTTTATGGGAGTTATAAACATGTGAGGATGTTTATCAAGAACTATTAAAAAAAATGTTTATCAAGAACTACTTTTTAATTGCTTCACCACTTCATTCTCTTATCTGGGTCAAACTAAAGTTTTTATGGGAAAGAAAATATGAGGACCCATTTCTTCTCTACAAAAAGAGAATAAGTAAGGTGCATATACTGGCCTTGCCTAATCTTTAACTGTTATTTTTGTCATTGAAGTTGGCGCATCAATATACGCCATTAGTGTGATGCTTTTAAAGACAACTGACATATAGCCTCCTACTTTAAAATTCTACAAGGTGAATCTAAACAATTCATGGTGTTTTATAAAAGACGAGTATTTATCACCAAGTGATACAACCCAGAGAAAGGAGCTATGTAGCTTTCTCACTCCAATTAGACATAAGACTGAGTTCAATCCTTAAAAAGGGGATCGTGATCAAGAGATCGGAGACATTAATAAAAGAACAAGACATTAACGATTTGTGGCAAGCGCATGCTTATCTAATAGTTTTTCTTTAAGCCAAACAACATTCTCTCATTACATGCAGGATGTGCATTTCTTTCATTTTATAAATGTGTCAAACACCTATTTGTTATTTAATTTCACATCGGCAGCCTTTCACTTATAAATGGCCTCCAATCTCATCCATATAACAATGGACAACAAAAGGCTTAGAGAATGCTTCTCTCCTTCAAGTACAACAACAACAACAACAACATCAAGTCTTTATCCCACTACGTGGGGTCGGCTACATGAATCCTTTTTCTCCATTGTGTCCTATTAAAAGTCAAATTCTCATTTAAATCTAATAAAGAAAGGTCATTCCTAATATTTTCTAACCAAGTCTTTTTAGGTCTACCCCTACCTTTCTTAACATAAGTCAAATCTAATACCTCTACTCTCCTAACCGGGTCATCGCAAGGCCACCGTTTTATGTGACCAAACCATCTAAGGCGACTTTCTCTAATCTTATCTTCTACTGGAGCTACTCCAACCTTTTCACGTATATGCTCATTTCGTATCCTATCTCTAAGGGTAAAGCCACTCATCCACCTGAGCATCCTCATCTCTGCCACACTTAACTTAGTATTATGCTTCTCTTTTAAAGGCCAACATTCGGCACCATAAAGCATTGCAAGCCTCACTACCATCTTATAGAATTTTCCCTTAAGTTTGAGGGGTACATTTCTATCACATAACAAGCCCGATGCATTCCTCCACTTCAACCATCCAACTTGAATTCTGCTGATAATATCCCCATCTATTTCACCATCATTCTGAACAATAAATCCAAGATATCTAAAACGTGTACTCTTATTAATGACTTGATCGCCCAAAGTCACAATCCCCTCACTAGGTCTATTACTACTAAAATTACACTCCATATATTCCGTTTTAGATCTACTCAAGCGAAAATCTTTAGACTCTAAGGTTGACCTCCATAATTCAAGTTTACCTTCAAATCCCTCTCTAGTCTTATCAACAAGAAGAATATCATCAGCAAAAAGCATACACCAAGGTACATCCTCTTGCAAATGTCTAGTGAGAACATCCATGACTAAAGCAAAAAGATATGAGCTTAAGGCTGATCCTTGATGTAACCCAACCGAAATAGGGAAATACTTGGTCAATCCACCTTGTGTTTGAACACAAGTAATAGATCCTGCATACATATCTTTAATGATTTGAATATAAGCATTATTGACTCCTTTCTTTTCAAGAACTCTCCATAGCACTTCTCTTGGAACTTTATCATATGCTTTTTCTAAATCAATAAATATCATATGTAGATCCTCCTTATTTTCTCTATATTTCTCCATCAAACCTCTTAATAAATGTATGGCTTCCATAGTCGACCTACCCGGCATGAATCCAAATTGATTTTGAGAAACATTAGTATCATGCCGCAACCTATACTCCATAACTCGCTCCCATAGTTTTAAGTATGACACATTAACTTAATACCTCTATAATTCGCACAATCTTGTGCATCACCTTTATTCTTAAAAATAGAAATTAACACACTCATTCTCCACTCATCTGGCATCTTCTTAGTCTTCAAAATAGTATTAAAAAGTTTAGTAAGCCATGAAATTCCTTCATCTCCTAAGCATTTCCACACCTCTATTGGAATATCATCAGGTCCAACAGCTTTTCCACCCTTCATTTTCTTTAAAGTCTCTCTAACTTCAGTTTTACTAATACGCCGATAAAAACATAAATCTTTATTTTCATCTAGGGTGCTAAAGTCACTATAGTCAATCTTATTTTCACAATCTTCATTAAAAAGTTTAGCAAAATATCTCATCCATCTTTGTTGAATATCATCTTCTAAGAAAAGTATTTTTTGATCTTCATCTTTAATACACTTCACTTAAACTAAATCCTTACTAATCCTATCTCTTTGTTTGGCTAACTTATACATATATCTTTCTCTCTCTTTAGTATCTAATCTATTATATAAATCACTAAAAGCTAATGCCTTTGCATCGCATATTGCTTTCTTAGCATCCTTACGAGCCACTTTATATATTTCTCAATTATCAAAATTTTTAAAATTAAACCAATTTTTATAACAAAGCTTCTTATTTTTAATTTTTTCTTGCACATTAGGATTCCACCACCAACTATTTTTACAATTGGGAGCTTTTCCCTTTGATACTACAAGAACATCTTTTGCAATATTCTTAATATCACTAGCCACTTTTTCCCACATAATATTAGCATCCTCATGCACATACAAAATCTTAAGATCTAAAATCTTATTTCCAAAAAAAATTTTGTTAATATTCTTTAAATGCTCCCATTTAATCCTAGAAAATTGTTTTACTTTATTTTTTATTTTATGCCCCTTTATCTTAAAGTCCAAAACTAATAATCGATGTTGGGTACATAAATTTTCACTCGGAATAACTTTACAATCTTTGCAATCTAAACGATTTAATTTTCTAATAAGAAAATAGTCAATCTGGGTTGTATTATATCCATTTTTATAAGTGATGAGATGCTCATTCCTTTTCTTAAATAAGGTATTAGCAATTAAAAAATCATAAGCTAAACAAAAATCCATTATGGTCTTGCCACCTTCATTCGTCGTTCCAAATCCATGGCCACCATGAATGCTTTTAAAATCATCTACCTCTCTACCAACATGTTCATTTAAATCTCCTCCAATAAAAACTCTTTCTTCAAGAGGTATATTTTGTATTAATTCTTCTAAGTCATTCCAAAAATTTAATTTAGAACTCATATCCAAACCTACTTGAGGAGCATAAGCACTTATAATATTAACAATCTTATCATCAACAACAATCTTTAAAGCTATAATTCTATCTCCAATCCTATTAATTTTTATAACATTATCCTTTAAACTCTTATCTATAATAACACCTACACTATTTCTAGTACGACTCCTACTCGAATACAAAAGTTTAAATCCTAAACTATCAATTTCCTTAGCCTTATCTCCAACCCATTTAGTTTCCTGAATGCACAAAATATTTAACTTCCTATGAATCATAATATCTATTAATTACATTAATTTTCCTGTAAGGGAACCTATATTCCAAGTTCATATCCTAATTTTAGTTTCATGGACTAGCTTCTTTACCCACATCCGTCCTTGATGTGGGAACCCTTGCCTATTTAACACTGCACCCGGGCACCGGTGCAGCGGCCCTTGCACACTTGTCACTGTATTCAGGCCATACAGCGCGTCGCTTCCAGGGGACGCCCTAGCATTAACACAATTTCTTAAAGGATTCATGTCATTATTGTTCGACAAGTTTTACGCTGGCTGTCGACTACCTAACGCAACCCTCCACCTTTCTCATCCAGGACTTGGGACCTGGCAACGGCAGTGTTCCAGGTAATAAAATTATTCTTTAATAATTTTATTCTCTCCTTCAAGTAGGAGAATAAAATTATTCTTCTAGTAGGAGATAATCTTTCTTCTTATAATTCTTTTTTATTTTCTAAATACTGATTTTTGGATAAGAGTTGAGAGAATATTCTGGAGTTCTCAATACTATTATTATTTCAGGTTCATGTCTATTCCTTTCACAATTATGCATTTCATTAGACATGAAGTTGACTCAAAACTAGACACAGTCACAAATCGAGTGAACTTACTTGAATAGCTTTATATGAATAGAAATATTTGGAACATCATGTAAATTGATAATCATTCATTTCCTTAACCACCCAACCCAAAAATATTTTGTAATCCCCTTCATCGATGTTATATTTAAGTAACTCCAGTAATTTTGGATCACAAGCAAATCAACTGCAAGATTTTGACCACAAAAAAGAAATAAAAGAAAAAGCAATCATCAAATCTGTAAATTGATAATCATTCATTTCTTTAACCACCCAACCCAAAAATATTTTGTAATCCCCTTCATCGATGTTATATTTAAGGAACTCCAGTAATTTTGGATCACAAGCAAATCAACTGCAAGATTTTGACCACAAAAAAGAAATAAAAGAAAAAGCAATCATCAAATCAAGCATTTCCCTTGTACGAGATAACCTCTGAGAAATCTTGTCTCTCACTTGATCATGGAGTAGGCTAAAATGTTTAGCAAATCCAACCAAATGTGTATTTAGAAATAGCTAGAATATTTTTTAGCTTTCTTTAAAGCCCCTTCTTATATAGTTAAAGGTTCCCTTGGATTAACAAATAGTAACAATAGAAATAAAATAAGAGTTGTCCATCAAATATCCTATTACCAGTCAATTACTAAAAAATCACAAGTCCAAGTCGATATAATCATGGGACACACCCACTAGATGAAGAACCACTGGTATTTACTTATCCATGGGGCACATATAAATCAATAAAGCCTATGTACCATAGCATTAACCATGATTCTAATGACAAGCCTCAAAAAAATAAAATAGATAATAAAAAGAACCCAAAAACAAGTCTCACGATCATATAAAATCGATTAAATGTGATGAAGCATAGGAAACAATAGTTAAATAAGTTGCAAGAGGAACATTTCTTTTAATGAAGACTATCATTGCAATTGGAAATTTGGGTGAAGTCAATGAGAAGCCGATAGAGCAAGCAAGAGTATGGGGAAGTACTTGACAATGCTAAGCTATATAATTGCCCTAAGAAGAAAACTATGTAGGAGGAAGAAAAAAAAGATCGCATCAATAATGTGTAAGGATCAAGCATGCCCTTGGGTTATGCTTATAAACCATTGCTACGTTCTTGAATAATACTGTAAAGAAAAAAATCTCTTCAAAGTTTTCTCTCCCACACACTAAACTTAATACAGCCTATATCAACCTAACTAAAGTGCATCAAGTACATAGCACTATGCGCATTGACAACCTTGACACTTACCAATTCCAAAATTATTGATCAGAGTACTCACAACTCTTATTCTTTTTTTTTTTTTTTCCTTCATTACCATTTCAAATTGATTATGAGTCCTTGTGATACAAATGGGCATGCATAATAATTCTCTACACAAGGAATAATTGTAAATATTAAATTTGTGGCAAAGAGGGATACATAATTAGGGTATTTCTTATTAAGAAAATCATTGCTAATTTACATAGACAACAGATCCAAATAAAAATTAAGGGTTCAATTAAGCTATTAAACACAAGGTGAAAGTAATCAAGAAGGCCGAAGAAAGATAAAAGTTATCAAAAACAATAACATCAAGCCTTTATCCCACTACGTGGGGTCGGATACATGAATCTTTTTTTTTCATTATGTTATGTTAAGATTCAAATTCTCATTTAAATCTAATAAAGATAGGACATCTCTAATATTTTCTAACCAAGTCTTTTTAGATCTACCTCTAACTTTTTTAACATAGGTCAAATCTAATACATCTGCTCTCCTCATAGGATCATCGGAAGGCCGCTATTTTACATGACCAAACCATCTAAAGCGACTTTCTCAATATTAAAAATAAAATTAAGTAAATCGTTGATAGAGAATTGAAAGATCAAATTATTGAGGCGAATGGGATTGATGATAGAATAATTAGTATTAAGTTATTTATTGATGAGGATAAATATGATTAGTGCTTATGCTTTTCAAGTTGGAACTAAAAAAATAGGAAAAAATTAATCTTTAGAAGAGAAGGATAAACTATTACAATGCATATTTCATAATAGATTATATTTATTGTGAGTAATTTCAACAGAAACAAAAAAGTTTTAATAGGATGCATGGGTTCAAGAGAATTCATTGATGATATGTAATATGAGATAAAGGTGTGATATAAAAACTTATAATTGATTTATTAATAGTTAATACTATTGCAATAGTGAACTTATACTTTAAGAAACCAAAAAAATACTTTCTAAAAGAGGAGCTAGAAAATCAAAATAATGCATTCTTTAAATAGAAGATTCAGCCATACAAAATCAAATAATAGATCAAGATAAACAGACCGGAACGACCGACCGGTTCGAACGTGAATCAGTCACATGGCCTAATCGATTCTCCTTAAAAACCGGCCCAACATCAAACCGGTGTGACAGTTCAACCGGTCAACCGTTGAACCGGTCCTGATTTTTAAGTATCAGCTAATTCAATTGATCTCTTACTTGAATAATTAAATATTAACTTAAACATAACATGTTTAAATTTAATAATAAGCCTAAATTTTTATAATAAATATTTACAATATAAGCACCAACACAACATGCCCACATGATCCCACCATCCCATGTGTGCTATTAACATATGATAAGAAAAAAAAACTATATAAACAAAATAAAACAAAGCTTCCAAGTGATGCGAGACTAAATAACTTAGTTGAAACTTGAATTTCTACTTCAAAGCGCATATATTATATATTTGTAAGCAAATTTTTAATTATTTTTAACAATGAGAATAATATTTATTTTGTTGATTAATTATCTTAATTATTTATCTATTTTATTTTTTATTTTTAAAATATGCATTATTAAAAATTAAATTTTATCTATGTATTAATTATAAATAATATAACATAAATGATTTATAGGCGTAAAAATATAATGTGAATTTAATATATAATTTCTGGTTGTAAAATATATCTAAATATAATATATAAATTAATAATAATTTATGATAATTTACATTAAATTTAACATAAATTTGTAATAATTTATATTAAATGTATAAGTTTGTATATAAACTAAATTTATTTTTAGCCACAAATTTATATCATTATATGATTATTCTACATTATTATATTTTTTATTTTTTTTATTTCGTATTTGAATAATTATAATATTAATAATTGAAAGTACGAGATACGACAAGAGGGGGTGAATTGAAAATTTTTGAAATAAAGAAACAAACCTAAACACGAGTTCTAATTAATTTTTTTTATTTTTTAAACAAAACTTTACTTGATGCATAAGCGAATGATTAAAACATGATTGCAACATAAGTGGTGAAATTTTAAATCACACAACAAAGATCTAGAATATAATTTTCATCAAGTGGTTATAACAAATATAAGATGCAAAACATAAATAAAGTGCAGTAAACGGAAAAAGCACACCATAAGGTTTATAGTGGTTCGGTCAAACCTTGACCTACATCCACTCCCCGGAGACACCCTCCGACTGTTGCACTAAACCTTTAGTGACTCTCTTTTAGCCCCCACAGCTAGGCGGAGAAGCCCTTACAAAATCACTTACACCTTTTCCGATGCGGCGGATGAGTCGGGTCCTTTGACACCAAAAAAATATTCTTCTTTCCAAAACTTCCCTCAAGACGAACCTTGAATCTGATGGTATTGAGGTGCAAGCTTGCCGGAACAATCGTGTGAAATCCTCTCCACACTCCCTTGAAATCCCCTCCAAGGATCTTCTCCCTCTCTCAAACTCGATCATTTCCTTCTCCCTTTCAAGTTCTCTCTTCAAGTTTTCTTTAGAAAAATGAAGCTTCAATGGCTGTCAAAGACTCTTACAAAGTCTTATGATAAAGCTTAAATAGAGGGCTTCAAAAAAATCCTAAAAAATTATTTTAGCCGTCAAAGATCGTACAGTACAATCACAGGATCGTCAAGTATGATATGCAGAATTTGACATGTTAGTACTGTACGAACTACGAACAGTTCAATTTGCATGTTCGTGTTGTACGATGTCCAGTTAGTACTGTATGAACATTTCAATAAAAATGCAGTTCATCCCGGATGAAGCATGGGACGGCCAAAATCGCCTCTGTTGATCGTACAGTACAATCTAGTTTATACAGTATGATTCGTATAGTACGATTCATACAGTATGATCAAAATATCAAAATTAGGCCGTTTTGAATGACTAATCACAGGATAAACTTAGGCAATATTTTAAACATCATACATTATGATCATATTCGTACAGTACGATTAGAACAACTTTCAAATTCAAATTTTTGCCTAATTTAATGGACGGATGGGGCTTTCTAATTATAACAAATCCAGTACGACATAGTGTTCGTACTGTACGATTAGTTATATTTTAAATAAAAAATTTCAGGAAAATAAAATATTTTAAATAATTTCTGTTACACCAGATCGTACAGTACGATCCATATCGTACAGTATGACCTATATCGTATAGTACGACCCAGATCGTACAGCATGATGTACAGAAAAATTAAAATATTTAAAATCATTTTTTGCTCCTATATGTGCACGATCACCAATCTAACATACATCATTACAAGACTTGACTCAAGAAATGAAAATTACATACTCATTTAATATAATCAATTCTACACAATCTTGAGCCTTGAATCTTCAAAGAACGGTGCATGATGTACCTAAAATATTAGTCAACACAAATAAATATCTACAAACACTAGGAGAAATAAATGATTAATCAATATTATTTATTATCATCAAAATCATAAATTCGAAAGCCCGAGTTGCAACAATAACATCATCCGATTCAACCATTGAATTTTGAACCTTTCATTTTTATGTTTTGATATCCGGTCCGATTTTCACAACCTTTATTGAGGCTGATAAAGACTACAAACAGGCATAAATCTTAAAAAAGATAATAGAATAAAAACTATATTTTTTTTAATATTAATATAATCTACTTAATATTACATGAGGAAAGATCGTGTATGTATCAAATAACTAAAGTTAGAGAGGAGAGAGAAATCTTGATTAAATAGGATGAAATAGAAATGAAGATAAAAAAAATCTAAATCAAATTATGATAATATTAAGTTCAAATTATCATTAAATCACACAATCACCATGAAGAAATTGCATAACCACACTTACAATAATTATGTGTCATAAAACTTATTGATAACAAATTCTCCTGTCCTGATATACAAATGAACATAATAATTTGTAAGGAATTGCAACACAAAAAGTTAATTTATATTTGGATGATGTAGGAGAGAATGCACAAATGATAATTAACAGGCAACAAAAGAAAAGACATTTTTGGTATATGGGAGCATTGCAATGGGAAAGCCAATATCAATCGATTGTACGGACTACTTTAATAGGAAGCTGTAAAGCAACATAAGTAGCATAAACAAAAGTTGAATGAAAACTCGGACTAACAGCTTTATTGGAAACTCAGATTATCCATAAGTAACATAACAGACCTGAAACTTTTGATTGATGTCAAATTTTTTATTTTCATCAGCAGTTTTATTGGAAAGCATCCCAAAACTGTCAATAAAGTTATCTTCTGGAGTAGAAAACTCTGACTTTGCATCATTATGGATAATTTGAGCTACAGATTCTCCAGCAGTAAGAGCTGAAATTAATTCTTCAAGAATGGAAGCAGTGGATCTTCCAGAAGTATCCCTAATTCCCACCTCATCTTGGTCTAATGAATTGAGCTCCCTGATCTTCTCTTTGAGAAGATTACTCAGCTCATCTCCCCTCACACTACACCTTCCTGTAGGGGAAGGTAAGATATCCTTATTGGCATTGGACAACATCATTTTAGGTTTAAAAGTATCATCTTTTTGTTGCATTTGATCCCCAATTTTTCCAGAAGTGGCTTTCCTCATGAAGGACAGGGTAGTATGTTTCATTGGTGAGCTAAAGGTGAAAGAGACAATACCTGCATCTCCGCTGCATGAAGTTTCAACATTAACCCTGTTCTGTGGTCCATATTTTGCACGGTTCCTATTAATAGCTTGATCACAAATCAATCCTGATTCTTTTATATTAATTAGGCCACTCTGAGCACCTTTTTGCTTCATGAAGCTGGGATTTGATGCAGTTTTATTATCTGTCTGCAAGTTACTGCTCGATCTTCTCTTACGTGCCACACTCTTTTCCCAAGCATTTCCCTCTCTACTTGCTCCATTGCAACTAGATACCTTCGAGGGAGATTTCAAACGAGGAGAAGAATTTAGATTCTTTTTAACACCTACAAAGTGCTTGGACCCCATGAATTCAGTAGTATCACCCTCAATCTGTCTTCTACTACACAATTTAGATCCAGGAACAATGATGTCCCCGCCCATTGGCAATTCAGTCCTCCTCAATGTTTTACTTTTAGTGGAAACCTTTGGATTGGCCTCTTGTGGAGGTTTGCATTTAGCTTGATCACTTGCTACTTGGTGTTTCCTCTCCATTGAAAATCTGGCCTTGCCAAAAGTATCAAACTTCGCCTGAGCAGCAAACAAAGTGGCTCCATTATGAAACTTGTTGTCCTCAACACCAAACCTCAACTGCGAGAACTCAACTATTTTACCACAGCTCCTGCAGGACCCAATTAAAGAATCATTTTGAGGCTCTTCAGATCTCAATGCAATAGCAGATTCAGATCCTACGCATTCTGATTCCGAAACTCCATTACAAGTAATGGCACGTCTACTTCTACTATGAGCCTGCAGACCAGGCTCCAAAATCTTAGTTGCGGCTTGCATTAACCGAGCTTTATTTCCCCTTGAAAGCAACCTAGGACTCTTCACTGGGGAAGCTAGTTTATGATGTTCCTTCCTGGAGCGAGCAACAACACTTCTGTGGGTAGCATCAGGACTAAATCTTGCAGCGTTGGCCGGGCGCCGCTCCAAGAATCCTCCGGTCTTCTGCAACTTTTGCGGCCTAGAAGAATCGAGTTTCCTCTGCCCTGCAACCTCATGACACAAGTCCTGATCAAGCCGAGAGTACTCCCCACTCTTATTGCGGTCATAATAATACTCAGAATCTAAAGCTTTCCTGGGCTTTTCCTGTTCTATAACAGGTATAGACTCCAATCCCATAAGCCGGGCAACCAATCCAGGGGCTTGCATGGCATTCCCTGGACTCCCATCAGAATCTGCCTTCTTCGCACTGGGAAAACCTCCAAGGTTCTCATCAGCGATCTAGAAGAGATTGAGATTTCATAAACGGGTAAGAAGAATAGAGCATAACAACCACATTGCCAAAATTAAAGGAAAAAAGGAAACACTTAACAAGCATAAGCTTCGCCTTGGGCAACTTCTCATCGCCGCCGAACTTCTTCATCGGCCTTTTCGTGGTGCGAACTGAAACTAAAGGAGACGGCATCAGCGAGAAGAATGAGACAAACCAAATATCTACTTTCGCTAAAAATGTAAAACGGGTAAGAAAGGCAAAATACCTGGTGGAAGAAGCTTCCTAGAGAAGAGTTTCTTCTTCGCGAGCCTCCGGTTCCAATCTAAGAGCTGGAAGAAGATACCAGCGCAGCCTCCAGGACGCCGCTGCGGCCGCTTCTCTACGATGGCCAAGCTCATCGCTCCAGCCTATCGACGTAAACACCAATGCCGGTGTCCAAAATTAGAAGAAAACCCCTCGTCGCCCCTTTATAAACTTTCATGCGCAAAACAGCAGACGTAGAGAAGAGAGAAAACAGCGGAGGCGGCAAGAAGAGTACGGATTACGATGGAAAACCCTAGATAGAGGAGAGCGGTGTGGGGGTCGCCTCGCTTGTAAAGCAAATGACCACACTGCTGATTCCGCCTCACAAGCCTTTCTTGGTAAAATTTTCTTCCTTTCGGAGTTATAGGAAACCGTGAAGGAGCTATGGAAGCAAGCTAGCCGCCTGTGAAAAAGCACGAGTCCGAGACCAAGAGAGAGGGAGAGTCGAAGAGAGGGAGAGAGGGAATGAAAACTGGGATTTGGGTTAGAGAGTCTTCGTGTCCTTTAGCTGGAGATGAAGCTGCAAGTTTCTTAGCGGTCAACCACAGAGTGAAATTTTTGAAATATTTAAATACCAAATTTTCGTCTCTTTCTAGGCGAGCGTAAAAGGTAATAAGATTTAGAACAGGTTTCAAAAATCGGATTGCATAAAAAAATCGGAAGGAGATATTTAGGTGGAATTAGATAACATAATAAATAATATTATTATTATAAAAAATTTTAAAAAAATAATGAAATATAATAAACATATAATTTATTAAATCTTATAGATTTAATTTATATTACATAGATTTAATTTATAAATATAAACTATTTAAAAACTCACAGTATAAAATTATAAGTATAATTAAATATTTTAATATAAAGTATTTCATTTTTATATTTCAATTGGTAACATAAAAATTTTTTTATCATGGTTTTGAAAATCAGATCGAACCGTCTGGTTCGACCAATTCAACTGTGAATCGATCCTAAGGTCGGTTCGGTCCTCTTCAACAATCGGTCTAGCATCAAACCGGTGAAAATCAGTTTGAACCACATGTTCAACCGGCCCGACCATTTAACCCACTTGATTCAATTAATAATATATTTAAATAATTTAATTTAATATAAAATATTTGTTAATATTAAAATAACTTAAATATAATATATATTTCTTAAAATTTTTAAATATTCTTTTATATTATACATTAAATACAAAGTCTTCATACCAACATGATTCCTTCACCCCATGAGGTCTTTTAACTCATGCATATAAGAAAAGATATATAACCAACAAAACATAAAGCTCATAAGTTATGTGGGACTAAATAACTAGTAGTTTCTAGTTTCAACGATGTATGCATGATGGATACTTCTATAAGAATTTGTTGGAAAAATTTGTATAAAATATTCAAATAAAAATACAACAACAAGAACAAGCATTTGCCCCACTACGTGGGGACGTCAGCTACATGAATCCTTTTTTGCCACTGTGCCCTATTAAAAGTCAAATACTCAGCTAAATCTAACCAAGAAAGATCATTTCTAATATTTTCTAACCAATTCATTTTAGGTCTACCTCTACCTTTCTTAATATAAGACAAATCTAAGACCTCAACTTTCCTAAACGGGTCTTTGGAAGGCTTCCTTTTAATGTGACCAAACCATCTAAGGCGACTCTCTCTAATCTTATCTTCCACTGGAGCTACTCCAACCTTTTCACGTATATGCTCATTTTGTATCCTATCTCTAAGGGTAAAGCTACTCATCTGCCTAAGTATCCACAACTCTGCAACAATTAACTTAGTATTATGCTTCCCTTTTAATGACCAACATTAGGCACCATAAAGCATTATAGGTCTCATCGTCATCTTATAGAATTTTCCCTTAAGTTTGATGGGGCATTTTCTATCGCACAACAAGCACGCTGCTTTCATCAACTTCAACTATCCAACTTAAATTCTGTTGATATTATCCCCATCTATTTCACCATCACTCTAAACAATATATCCAAGATATCTAAAACGTGTACTCTTATTAATGACTTGATCGCCCAAAGTTACAATCCCATCACTAGGTCTATTGCTACTAAAATTACACTTTATATATTCAGTTTTAGATCTACTCAAGCTAAAATCTTTGGACTCTAAGGTTGGCCTCCATAATTCAAGTTTATCTTCAACTCTCTTTAGTCTTATCAACAAGAAGAATATCATCAGCCAAAAGCATACACCAAGGTACATCCTCTTGTAAATGTCTAGTGAGAACATCCATCAATAAAGCAAAACGATATGGGCTTAAGGTTGATCCTTGATGTAATCCAACCGAAATAGGAAAATACTTGATCAAATCACCTTGTGTTTGAACACAAAGTAATAGCTCCTGTATACGTATCTTTAATGATTTTAATATAAGCATTATTAACTCCTTTCTTTTCAAGAACTCTCCATAGCACTTCTTTGAACTTTATCATATGCTTTATCTAAATCAATAAATATCATATGTAGATCCTCTTTATTCTCTCTATAGTTTTCCATCAAACCTCTCAATAAATGTATAACTTCAACAATAGACCTACCCGGCATGAATCTAAATTGATTTTGAGAAACATTAGTATCATGTCGTAACCTACGCTCCATAACTCGCTCCCATAAAATTATTCAAATTAAAATAATTGTAATAATTTTAAAATTCTTAAATATATAATTATTTGTATATTTATAATTATTCAAACAAAAAATAGATACTAATAATTTTTAAAGTTTTAAATTTTCTCTCTAAATATGAAATTAAATGATATTAACAAGAAAAAAAAATAATATTATATGACTTTATAAATCTAGTTTTATAATGTGAAATTTATATATAATTTATAGATGTAAAATTATATCGAAATATATAACATAAATTAGTAATTATTTATATATAAACTAAATATTTGTTAAATATAAATTAAAATTGAAGATTGAAGATATTTATATTTAAATTTAAATTTAGTAATTATTTATATTTGAATATCTAATATAAATATAATAATTATTTATATTTAATATTTAAATTATTTAATATTATATATATATATATATATATAATTCTCAAAATTCTTAGAAATATGAAATTTTTAAGATTAAATTGGCTACATCATTATGTTAATTTTATTATTTTTTATAATATTATTATTTATTATGTCATCCGGTTCGACCCTAGTTTGACCGTTCGAATCGGTCGATCCATGAACCTCTCATTCTTCCGGTTCGTTGTCCATTATGATTTTTACAACCTTATTTTTTAGAGGTGAAAATTTGAAACTTTATAAAATTTTTAACATAATAGTATTTCATTTAGGTAAAATTTAAACATTGTTAATTAAAAAAATAAAATAAATATTTCCCCAAAAAAACAAAAAAATAAATATTATTCAAATTATCAAAATGAATTATTTATATTATAACTTATATCATATAATTTTTACTTAAAGAGCTTGACAAGTAAAAATGAATTCACATAAGCCTTATAATGTATATAATTAAAAATATAAAAAAAATAAATAGATAAAAATTAAATATTATCAACTAAAAAAATAAATATGATTCATATTATAAAAATAATTAAAAAATTATTAAAAAATATGTTATATAGTGTATATATGAAACTAAAGATGGCTTTTTATTTTGTATGATTTAGTCCCACATTACTTGTGAAGTTTTGCTTTTGTATAGTTTTTATAGCTTTTTGCTTTCACTTATGATAGGAGCTCATATGGAATAATAAAGACCTATGAGAGGATTTAAATTAATTAATACTTAATCATGCATTTAATATAAATTTAAGATTTTTATATAAATATTTATATTAATTGATTAAATTTAATATTTATTTAATATTAAATAAGTTGTTTAATTATTTATATTTAAGAACCTGAACTTGTCTGTTTTTAAAAATTGAGACCGGATCAATGGTTCACATGGCAGTTCTTGCTAAAACCGGCCAGTTTGAAACAAAGCAAGTTTTCAGGTTGGACCGGACCGGCCTTTAGACCGGTTCATAATTGAACCGGTCAGATTGGTTAGTTTGGTCTGATTTTTTAAGTGTTGCTAATTATTATAATTGATGAATTTCTATGAAATTGCATGTAATACAAAAATTTTTTGCTCAAATTTATATATTTTTAAAATTTTGAGTTTATTGGATTGTGAATTCATATATATAATCTTATCTATAAGATATAAATTTATGATCTCATAAATAGAGCCAAAATTAAAATTTATATATGTCTAAACTGGGCAACTTTTGAATTTATATAGTTCTTGCATAATTTAACTTACCTTTTTAAATTTTTTTTTAATTTAACAAATTAATTTGTGACATTGTTTAACAAGAGAAAGAACTTCCATCATAAAATCCTCTTCTCCTCGCATGCCACCAATTGTGCGTCAGCATTTTCTAGGCATTAGAGAAATATAGAGTTTAACATCCTAATTGTGTATGAAAATCCAACACGAGAGTGGTGTAGCAATCATTGGGGGTCTGGACTAGTTAAAATGATTACATTAGTATCTATCATTAATCACAAAGGATTTCTTTCTGTGGGGGAAGGTACTGACTCAATGTAGCAAATATACATCATATAGAGCGCGTTATAAATTTGGAGTTAGAAGAATCCAATGACTTGAGAGTTATTCGAAATAAAACATTTGTCAATTCATTTGGATCATAATCGATGGGCGATAAAGGTTAGAGGGACCAATTAAAATCTGATGACAAAGATCAGAAGGACTGTAGTCGGTGAGTGACGACAGTTGATTGAGCTGTATTCGGGTGAGGATTATTAAAGAGACTATAGTCGACGATAATGGTTGAAGGGACTGTAGTCAAGCGATATTGGAGAAAGGGACGATAATTAGGAGACATTGGCTGATGGGACTATAATAGTAAGGTAATGAAGGTTAGAGAGACCATAATTAGAGGGCAATAAAGGTCTGGAGGGCCACAATCAATGGGTGATAGAGGTCATAGGAATTATAACAAAAAATTTGTGGTCTGAGGACTATAGTTAGAAGAACTGTAGTTAAGTGATGATGGTTGAAGGAATGGTAGTCGAGTCAAGGTAATATGAGAATCGTACTCAATAGGGGATGAAGGTCAGAGGGATTATAATTATCTGATAGAGGTCAAAGTGGTCAAGTTAGATAATGGAGGTCAGAGGGATCATAGTTGGGCGATGATGATTTGAGGACCATAATCAGTGAGATATTATAGTATAAAGATCGTAGTTGGAAGACAATAGAAATTAGTGCAAAGATTCGATGGTGGAGGTTGGATGGAGGTTCGATGGTGATGGCCAAGTAGAGGTCTAATGGGTTCTTCAACCACAGGCTGGCTAAGTTCTTACGACATCAATCGATTGGACATTGGGTAACAGTGACCACACGGTGAGGATTGTCAATGATGGTGTTTCAAGATCCATTCCTTATAGCTATCTTGAATCTCTAGGCAAATATTTAAGCCCTAAAGGTTCCCCTTCATGCAGTGATATGGTGGTCATTTATACATTCTGAGAATGGCATACTCCATAAATATGGAGATTTTCCATGAAAAATTTGGAGTGCTCCATCAGATAATCCATATTGATTTCTTCAATCATAAAGTATTGGTCAAGCATTTAAGTGTCTTAATGATATTAGAATTAAGTAATCTTAAGTTTGTTGGATTCATCTTATTGAGCCATTATATTTGATCATAAGCACATTATATTTGGATATCATTTTATCACCTAATTAATATTCTGAAGCTTCCAAATATGTATAAAGTCATCGATTTGGGCCCATTGGGCTTGGATTGGACTGATTTTTATGTTGTTGAGTTTATCTCATCGAGGCATTCAATTTTACTAGAAGTTTGCTAAAATCATAGTTTAGATTATCCTGAATTTAATTTTAAAAGTTTCCAATTCAAATATGTATCGAGATTGGTGCTGATCAAGATAATTTTTGGTGATGTATCAATTGCCCACTATTTTTGAATGTCAAAGCATGTAAAGTCTGAAAAATCTATATTTGAGAATTATGTAAAGTTGTGATGTAAAATTGTAATTTTTGAATAATTAGGAGGCATGACCACTCCTTGGATGTTAACATGGACCTCCCTTGAGGGCATAAACCAAGTAAAATATCTTTGACTATAATATAAGCATTTCATGAAATTAGGGTGTCGATTGGAGCAAAAAATATTAAAACTTTTGCTATAAATTCCTTGAAACTAGCTGTAAAGGCTCTGTTGGGCTATGAAAGTATCAAAATTGAGTATGAAACCTTGAAAAATAGTTCTAAGGGCAAAAAATATTCTAATTGGATTGTCTAGGTTGAAAATCAAGTTCGGACTCAAATTGGCACCCGAACCGATCATTCATCGCCAGCAGCTCCTAAAGCGCAACGCTTGCACCTAGCACCCATACAAGCACATGTATAGGTGCCTCTTTTTAATTAAATTAATTAAAATTTAATTAATAATTTACTTATGTAAAATTATCCAAAAATTGTAATAAAGTAAAAAAAATTAAAAAAGTTTTTTAAAAAAATAAAAAAAAAATTCAGGAAAGGTAATAATTAAATATAATTTTTATGTATATTTGGTTATTAATATTTTCTTTTTTATTTATTTTTAAAAAGAAATTTTTTTATTTTAAATTTAAATCTCAAAAATTGAAAGAAAGAAAAAACAAGAAAAAAATTGCCAAAATTTCTCTCTCTTGGATTTATAAATACCCTCTTTGGGGGTTAAAAAAGAGCACGAACCTCTTACGCAGGTTCCAATTCTCCCTCGTAAAAGGAGGCAACAACTATCCAACAGGAGTCTAAAGATCGTTTGTGACCATCAAATTCACAATCATCTTACACAGGCTTTAGTTCTCCCTAGTAAAAGTAGGAAATAACTATCATGAAGTGTAAAAACTATCGGCGGCAACAAATGCTTAGTCCTCTTATACATGCCTAAATTATCCCCTATAGAAGGAGGAAATAACTGTCTGACAAGAGTGTGAAGAGATTGGTGCTGATCGAGATTGGTGCTGATTTAATTTTAAAAGTTTCCAATTCAAATATGTATCGAGATTGGTGCTGACCAAGATAATTTTTGGTGATGTATCAATTGCCCACTATTTTTGAATGTCAAAGCATGTAAAGTCTGAAAAATCTATATTTGAGAATTATGTAAAGTTGTGATGTAAAATTGTAATTTTTGAATAATTAGGAGGTATGACCACTCCTTGGATGTTAACATGGACCTCCCTTGAGGGCATAAACCAAGTAAAATATCTTTGACTATAATATAAGTATTTCATGAAATTAGGGTGTCGATTGGAGCAAAAAATATTAAAACTTTTGCTATAAATTTCTTGAAACTAGCTGTAAAGGCTTTGTTGGGCTATGAAAGTATCAAAATTGAGTATGAAATCTTGAAAAATAGTTCTAAGGGCAAAAAATATTCTAATTGGATTGTCTAGGTTGAAAATCAAGTTCGGACTCAAATTGGCACCCGAACCGATCATTCATCGCCAGCAGCTCCTAAAGCGCAACGCTTGCACCTAGCACCCATACAAGCACATGTATAGGTGCCTCTTTTTAATTAAATTAATTAAAATTTAATTAATAATTTACTTATGTAAAATTATCCAAAAATTGTAATAAAGTAAAAAAAAATTAAAAAAGTTTTTTAAAAAAATACAAAAAAATTCAGGAAAGGTAATAATTAAATATAATTTTTATGTATATTTGGTTATTAATATTTTCTTTTTTATTTATTTTTAAAAAGAATTTTTTTTATTTTAAATTTAAATCTCAAAAATTGAAAGAAAGAAAAAACAAGAAAAAAATTGCCAAAATTTCTCTCTCTTGGATTTATAAATACCCTTTTGGGGGGTTAAAAAAGAGCACGAACCTCTTACGCAGGTTCCAATTCTCCCTCGTAAAAGGAGGCAACAACTATCCAACAGGAGTCTAAAGATCGTTTGTGACCATCAAATTCACAATCATCTTACACAGGCTTTAGTTCTCCCTAGTAAAAGTAGGAAATAACTATCATGAAGTGTAAAAACTATCGGCGGCAACAAATGCTTAGTCCTCTTATACATGCCTAAATTATCCCCTATAGAAGGAGGAAATAACTGTCTGACAAGAGTGTGAAGAGATTGGTGCTGATCGAGATTGGTGCTGATTTAATTTTAAAAGTTTCCAATTCAAATATGTATCGAGATTGGTGCTGATCAAGATAATTTTTGGTGATGTATCAATTGCCCACTATTTTTGAATGTCAAAGCATGTAAAGTCTGAAAAATCTATATTTGAGAATTTTGTAAAGTTGTGATGTAAAATTGTAATTTTTGAATAATTAGGAGGCATGACCACTCCTTGGATGTTAACATGGACCTCCCTTGAGGGCATAAACCAAGTAAAATATCTTTGACTATAATATAAGTATTTCATGAAATTAGGGTGTCGATTGGAGCAAAAAATATTAAAACTTTTGCTATAAATTGCTTGAAACTAGCTGTAAAGGCTCTGTTGGGCTATGAAAGTATCAAAATTGAGTATGAAATCTTGAAAAATAGTTCTAAGGGCAAAAAATATTCTAATTGGATTGTCTAGGTTGAAAATCAAGTTCGGACTCAAATTGGCACCCGAACCGATCATTCATCGCCAGCAGCTCCTAGAGCGCAACGCTTGCACCTAGCTCCCATACAAGAACATGTATAGGTGCCTCTTTTTAATTAAATTAATTAAAATTTAATTAATAATTTACTTATGTAAAATTATCCAAAAATTGTAATAAAGTAAAAAAAATTAAAAAAGTTTTTAAAAAAATACAAAAAAAAATTCAGGAAAGGTAATAATTAAATATAATTTTTATGTATATTTGGTTATTAATATTTTCTTTTTTATTTATTTTTAAAAAGAAATTTTTTTATTTTAAATTTAAATCTAAAAAATTGAAAGAAAGAAAAAACAAGAAAAAAATTGCCAAAATTTCTCTCTCTTGGATTTATAAATACCCTCTTTGGGGGTTAAAAAAGAGCACGAACCTCTTACGCAGGTTCCAATTCTCCCTCATAAAAGGAGGCAACAACTATCCAACAAGAGTCTAAAGATCGTTTGTGACCATCAAATTCTCAATCATCTTACACAGGCTTTTGTTCTCCCTAGTAAAAGTAGGAAATAACTATCATGAAGTGTAAAAACTATCGGCGGCAACAAATGCTTAGTCCTCTTATACATGCCTAAATTATCCCCTGTAGAAGGAGGAAATAACTGTCTGACAAGAGTGTGAAGACTGTTAGTAATGATCAAAGGTTGGTCTTTTAATGCAAAAAAACCATAAGGGTCTATCGATGGTGGCAATTGACCAAAGAGACAATAATTTCCCCAGGAGATAAAGAACTGGCGTATGTGGTCAAGTGGTAAAGGGCCAATAGTGGTGGTCTGGTGATAGTAGTTTTATGGCTTACCTTGGAGGCAATAGAAATGGATGCTGAAAGGGAGAACAATATATAACCCAAGGGAGGGGGTTGGGTGGTGTGCCGATGAGAAAAGTCTAATTACATATAGATGATGCCAATTGATTGGAGACCTGATGATAATGAGACTTTGATCTTTCCTTCGAGAAGGTGTGTTGAGTCTAATAAATAGGTTGTTAGACCTAAGTTAATGTCGCAAGGCTACCAAGAGGGGGGGTGAATTGGTAGTTTTAAAAAAAAAATTTAATCCCTCTTTTAAAATGAGTTAAACCGAAATGAAAATTTTCTTTTAAGCTTTTGTAGAAATCGTTTTTCAACCACAGAGTTTTTAAAGCTAAAAATAAAATGCAAAAAAGTAAAAACAGTAAAGTAAATGACACCAGATTTATAGTGGTTCGTTCTAAACCAGACCTACATCCACTCCCCAGAGGCACCCTCTGAGTATTGCACTAATACCAATAGTGACTCTCCTTTTGCACCCACAGCAAGGCGGAGAAGCCTTTACAAAACACTCTTTTCACCACCACCCGGTGCGGCAGAGAACCGTCATCCTTTTACACAATCTCCAGTGTTGGCAGAGAACCATCGTCCTTTCATACTCTCCTAGTGTGGGCAGAGAATCCTTCGGCTGTTCACACTCTCCAAGTGTAGGTAGCGAACCCTTCGGCTATTCACACTCTCCAAGTGTAAGCAGCGAACCCTTCGTCTGTTCACACTCTCCAAGTGTCGGCAGAGAACCAGATCTCCTTGACAGATCTTATCACAAGAATCTAGAAGGAAGAAAGAAAAGAGTGAAGTAATCTCAATTCACAAGTAGAGATTCTTACCTTTGAACTCCAAGTGAAGCCTTCACGCTCCAGTGGTAGGAATCCTCCTCTGAATGCACTCTCACACTCTCTCCTTGGCTATTCTCTCAAGAGGAACGAAGATCAAATGACAAAAAGATTGGGTGGCAGTCTAATTTGGACTATTAATACAAAAGACAAGAAAAACCGCCCAAAAACTGCAAGTTTTTAATTCTGTACGCAGTGGATCGTCCCGTACGATCGTGGATCTTCCTGTACGATCGTGGATCGTCCTGGACGATTTTACTTAAAAGCCTTGAAACGAACCTCTTTGTATATGTGTACGAAATATTTTCGTACAAGCTGATCGTCCCGTACGAACTAAGTTCGTCCGATACGAACGGTTATTACTAGGTAGGTTCAAAACCTGCTGAAAACCGTTCTAAGTCGGTTAATCGTCTGGACGAAAATCTTATTCGTCTGGACGAAATTTTTACAGAGAACTGATCGTCCTAGACGATAATTAATTTCATCTGGACGAAAATTTTACAGAGAACAGATCGTCACGTACGATAATTTAATTTTGTCTGGACGAAAATTTTACAGAGACCAGATCGTCCTGTACGATATTTAATTTCGTCTGGACGAAAATTTTACAGAGAGAAAATCGTCATATATGATAATTTAATTCCGTCTGGATGAAAATCTTACAAAGAACAAATCATCCCGGACAATTTTTAATTTTGTCCTGGACGAATAGGACTTAGAAAAATTTTTTCAAGCCAGTTCCTATTCGTTCCATGTGCTCAATAGGAGATAAATGTCTGATCTTCCTGTATGATCTGATATCATCCCGTACGATCAGTATAAATTTTATATGATCTCCTTATGTGTGTGTGTATGTTTTTATTCACTCAAATTACAATCACTCACTTTCAATTTTACTTCAAAGAAAAGTACAAGCTTCAAATTCACAAAGTATCTCATGCTGAATTTGATTTGAAGTCTTCGTAGTCTGGAGTTCGATTTTCCTGAAATGTTAGTACACACAAGAGCAAATACAAATCTTCTAAAATTATTAGGAGATAACTATACATTTGAACAATAATGTTTGGAATCATCAAAACTATACAAGTTACAAAAATGTGAAGCATGCAAATAGCAACTATCTTAACAATCACCCCCTTTTTTATGATGGTAAAATAATTATTATTTGTATGATTTCAATTTAAACAAATCTCCTAAACTCCTCCTGAATTGATATATACATGAAAATAAGGAGGCATTTTGAACAAAAGAACATAATTTTTTATTTTTCAAAAATTTTTAACAAAATAAAAAAAATTAAAAAATATCAAGACAATATCACAAGTCAAAAGACAAAAAATCAAAATACAAGTATACACAAAATACAAGCATACAAACACAATAATTTTTCCCCCTTTTTGACAACAACAAAAAGTGAAGAAGAAATAGACAAAAAATGTAAGTAATTATATGAAATTCATTTAAAAATTTAATATAAATAGTGATTGACATTAGGTATGCAATCTAAAACTAATAACATTAGGTAAATCATAGAAATTGATAGAAATTAAGAAGTGATATAAATTGTAAGTAAAAAGAATTTATCAAAGACATGATTAAATTTAGATATTTGAATATAGAAAATCATTACAAGAGAGATGAATAAAAAATTATATATTTCAAAGTTCAATAGAATTTAAATGAACATAAGATCAATTTGAATTAAGAGATTGAAAGAATTTGAAAAGAAGAGAATACCACATGTGACGCTTTGCGCATCTTTTTCAAATTTTTGGCACATTTTTGTGCATCTTTTTACATTGGGCTTATTTTGTGCCTCTTTTTCACATTTGCGAACCTTTGCGCATTCCTTTTGATTTTTGTACTCTTTGTACAATTTTCAAGAGTAATTGAAATCAATTCTTTCCAAGATCAATAATCTAAAATTTCAAATTTTTCTAAGTGCATAAATATCACTTGAGCAAAGAAATATAAAATAAGAAAACATCTAAATTGCAATAATAATATTAAATTTTATGTAGTCTAAATGAATAGACATGAGATTAAAAATTCTAATTATAACAAGTTATAAACAAATTTTAAATTTAGAAAGACTCGATTTTCTAATGAAATTAATTTCAAATTACAATCTAATTTAAGCACAATTAATATTTAAAAAGACTAATGAAATTCATAAAAACTAAACACATTTCAAAAACAATTGAAATTTAAATCAACTACAACATATATTGATATTGATGAAAAATATTACAAGATCATTTCATAATATCAATACAAAAACATAAAAAAATACTCTAAACACAATTAAAACTGCCTTATCCACTCAACTGCTGCATTCAATCGTCCCGACGTTTGAGAAAAAATATTTCATCCTGGATGATCATCAGATCGTACAGATGAACTACATTAAAAACTGCTCTCAAGACGTTTCATATCACGCAAACTGAATTTCACACGCATCGTACAGTACGAAAAATTTCATCACAGACGATTTCCACATTATTGGATTTTTTGAATTTTATCAAACAAGAACAAACTATACATACAAATCATAGAAAACAATGACAAATCCACAGACTCTAAACTGACATCACTCAAAAATAGTCAAAGATCACAAAAACAAAACAAAATAAACTACGAAAACATAAATATCAATATTGCAAAAATATTTTTATTTAAGCATTCAAATCAATTACACCAAGCCTTGTTCTTAATGTACTGAAGGTATAAAAGGCTAAAGGTTTTGTAAAAATATCTGCAAGTTGATTTTCAGTTGAAACATGAGTAAGTTCAATTTCTCCTTTGGATACATGATCCCTTATGAAATGATGCCTTATGTCAATGTGTTTGGTTCTAGAATGTTGAATAGGATTTTTGGAAATACAAATAGCAATAGTATTGTCACAATAAATTGGAATAGTGTCTATAGTTAATCCTAAATCAATCAACTGTTGTTTTAACCAAAGTACTTGTGCCACACAACTTTCTAATGCAATGTATTCTGCTTCTGCAGTAGATAGGGCCACTGAATTTTGTTTTCTACTGGACCAAGAAACTAATGAATTTCCAATGAATTGACATGTTCCAGAAGTGCTTTTCCTATCCACTCTACAGCCTGCAAAGTCAGAATCTGAATAACCAATAATTTCAAATGAAGAGCTAAACTTAGGATACTAAATTCATAAGTTCTGAGTTCCTAGTAAGTATCTTAATATCCTTTTCACTTTTATGGAAGATCCAAAAATGATATCATCCACATAAATTTGAACACTAAGTATATCCTTTCCAAATTTCTTTAGAAAGAGAGTTGTATCCACACTTCCTTTTTCAAAAAATTTTTTAAGTAGGAAGGTGCTCAACCTCTCATACCAAGCCCTAGGTGCCTGTTTCAATCTATATAATGCATTTTTTAACTTGAAAACATGATTTGGGTATTTTGAATTTTCAAAGCCTGGAGGTTGTTCTACAAAAACATCTTCTTTAATTACCCCATTAAAAAAGGCACTTTTGATATCCATTTGAAATAATTTAAAGCCTTTAAAACAGGCAAAAGCAAGTAAAATCCTAATTGCTTCAAGTCTAGCTGCAGGGGTAAAAGTCTCCTCAAAATCAATTTCTTCAATTTGATTATACCCCTTAGCAACTAATCTAGCCTTATTTCTAATGACTACTCCTAAGTCATTCATTTTATTTTTGAACACCCACTTGGTTCCAACAACACTTTGATCTTTTGTCCTTGAAGTTAATTTCCAAACTTTATTTCTTATAAATTGATTCAACTCTTCTTGCATGGCCAATATCCAAAATTCATCAGAAAGTGCTTGATCAATGTTAGTGGGTTCAATAGTTGAAATAAAGGCTGAATGTTTGACTTCCTTATTTAATCCACGCCTAATTCTAACACCCTCATTAGGTTCACCTATAATCAATTCCCTTGTGTGTTTTTTAGAAAATCTCAAATCTCTAGGTAAAGGGTTTTCTCTTTCCAAATTCTCTTCTACATTTTCTTCCAAATTTATTCTATCAATCTTTTGAGAGTTTTCCTCAATCTCATCTTCAACAACATTTGGCTCTTCCAAATTTCCAGATTCATCAAATACAACATGTGTGATTTCTTCAATGACCAAAGTTCTTTTGTTGAATACTCTATAAGATTTTCCAACACTTGAATATCCAACAAAAATTCCTTCATCTGATTTTGGATCAAATTTTCCTAATACAGATTTTCCATTATTATGAATGAACACATTGCAACCAAAAATATGAAAATGAGACAAGTTAGGTGTTCTACCTTTTAGCAACTCATAGGGTGTTTTATTTAAATTTGAACTCACATTCGTCCTGTTCAGAACATAGCATGTAGTGCTAACCGCCTCAGCCTAAAAATATCTAGGAAGTGAGTATTCTGCCAACATTGCTCGGGAGGCTTCAATTAATATTCTGTTTTTCCTCTCAACTACCCCATTTTGTTGAGGGGTTCTAGGTGTAGAAAAATTGTGATCAATTCCTTTTTCTTTACAAAAATTTTCAAATCTTTTATTTTCAAATTCTCCTCCATGATCACTATGTATAGAAATTATTTCAATCCCTAGTTTTCTTTGAATCCAAGTTGAAATTTTTTTTTGAATTCCTCAAACGATTCACTCTTATGAAAAAGAAATCTAACCAAAGTGAATCTTGAGAAATCATCCACTATAACAAATCCGTATACCTTCCCTCCTAGACTTACAGTTTCTACTGGTCCAAAAAGATCCATGTGAAGAATTTCCAAAGGTTTACTAGTCCTAAGATCATTATTGGATTTAAAAGATGACTTCACTTGTTTTCCTAATTGACATGCATCACAAAGGTGGTCCTTAGTAAAGTCTAGTTTTGGTATACCTCTCACTAAGTTCTTTTGGATAATTTTCCTAAGGTTTTTCATACTAGAATGACAAAGTCTCCTATGCCAAAGCCATGATTCATCAGAAACAGTTTTCAAATAAAAAGCAGTAGGAGATTGAATTGAATTTAAATCTAGCATGTAAACATTGTTTACCCTTTTTCCATTTAAAACTTCTTTCCCATTTAGGCTTAATATGCAGCTAGTAGGTAAAAATTTAACATTATAGCCCTTATCACATAGCTGACTTATACTTAACAAATTATGCTTTAAGCCTTCAACCAATAACACATTGTCTATGAAAAAGTTTTTCAAATTTTTAATCATATCTGATCCAACCACTTTCTTTGTGGTATTATCTCCAAGTGTAACATTGCCTCCACTCCTGGCTTCCAGCATTATGAATTAAGCAGTATCTCCAGTCATATGCTTTGAACATCCGCTGTCCAGGTACCATATGCTCCCACGAGGTCTTGTGTGAGAGCAATCCTGCAAAACTCTCAAATGTTAGACCTGAGAACCCAAACAAGTTTGGGTTCACCTTTTAGCAATTTATAATCAGATGCATGCATGATATGTCTAGGTTTATGCATCTTAGGTCTCCACACCAAATTAGATTTCATTTTCAAAGTACAGGTGTGAGCTATATGTCTCAAAAATCCATAATTATTACATTTAACATTAGGAAAAATATTCCTAAGTTTTCTTCCATTTGATTGTCTTCTAAGAGATTTCATGAATTTAGGATAATATTTAGGATTTATAAAATCTTCAATTTTGGGGGGTATCCTATTATCCTCAAGAGCTCTTATTGTCAATTTATAAAATGAATTCATTTCTTCCAAGAGTCGATTTGTATAACTGATTCGATATGTTTTCCTCTTAGATTCATCCTTAAATTTTTTAAAATCTTTTTCAAGATCAACATAGGATGATTTTAGATTTTCAAAATTCTTATTCAAGTTATCATATTCATCAAGTAGTTTCATGTGGTTGTCATCTATTAATGCATGATCTTTCCTAAGGATTTCATGTTCATTCTTAAGTTCTTCCAGTTCTAAACTTAAACTAGCATGCATCTTTTTCATTTTCCTATATGCATCATGTATGTGTTCAGAAACTTCAAACAATTCATCATAGGTTAAGTCATATACCTCTTCTTGATCTGATTGATCAACATTGTCTGCCATCAAGCAAAGGTTGGTGACTTCTTCTTCTTTTTCAGTCTCAGATGAGTCTGAAGTTGAGTCCGCCCAGAAAGCTCTTTGAAACTTCTTCTTGCCCTTCTTTACCATTAGTTTCTCCTCTACTTCTCCTTGTTAGGAGTGGCTTTGAGTTTTGGGCAATCAATCTTAATATGACCTGGTTTCCTGCATTCATAACAAATCACTTCATTAGAAACCTTGCCATTTCTGTTAAACTTACCTCTATTCCATTGCTTGCGTCTCTTCTGCTTCCTCTTTAAAAAGCTTCTGAATTGTCTAATCATCAATGCAATATCATCTTCATCCTCAGGTTGTGAGTGTTCACTCTCTGACTCTTCCACCTTTAATGCAATATTCTTCGCTTTTTGTGGTTCACCTGCATCAATCTTTCTTTGACTTACTCCTTGCTCATAAGTAATGAGTGAACCAAGAAGATTGTCAATAGAATAAATGTTTAGATCTTTAGACTCTGTAATTACAGTAATTTTAGTATCATAAGCAGTAGGTAAACATAAAAAAATCTTATTAATCATTTCAGCATTAGTTAATTCCCTACCAAATGCATGCAAAGAAGTGATAATTTGTGTGAATCTTGTGTACATGTCAGAAATAGATTCATTAGATTTCATGCAAAATAATTCATAGTCATGTAACAAGATATTGAGTCTTGATTATTTAACCTCATTTGTCCCTTCATAAGTTATACAAAGTCTATTACATTTGTCCTTTTGCAAGTGGAAACCCGCATGTAGTCCTTAGATTTTAAAGCACAAAAGAAACTATTTAGATATTTGGCATTTAATTGTGCTAAGTCACGTTCTTCTATAGTCCAATCTGCAAAAGGTGTTTCTACCCTAACTCCATCAACTAATCTAGTTGGTTTTGTGTAACCTTCCTGGACTAGAATCCACATATAATAATCAAGTGACTGTAAGAAAATATACATGTGTGTTTTCCAAAAATCAAAAGGAATATTGTCAAACAGTGTATTTCTAGTAATAGAGTAACCCTCAGGTGCGTTTCGGTTTCCGAATGTAGCCATCTACGTTAATCAAAAAGTAGTTCAAACTTATGATTTTGAAATGAAGCTCTGATACCACTTGTTGAGTCTAATAAATAGGTTGTTAGACCTAAGTTAATGTCCCAAGGCTACCAAGAGGGGGGTGAATTGGTAGTTTAAAAAAAAATTAATCCCTCTTTTAAAATGAGTTAAACCGAAATGAAAATTTTCTTTTAAGTTTTTGTAGAAATCATTTTTCAACTACAGAGTTTTTAAAGCTAAAAATAAAATGCAGAAAAGTAAAAAAAGTAAAGTAAATGACACCAGATTTATAGTGGTTCGGTCTAAATTAGACCTACATCCACTCCCCAGAGGCACCATCTGAGTATTGCACTAATACCAATAGTGACTCTCCTTTTGCACCCACAGCAAGGCAGAGAAGCTTTTACAAAACACTCTTTTCACCACCACCCGGTGCGGCAGAGAACCGTCATCCTTTTACACAATCCCCAGTATTGGCAGAGAACCATCGTCCTTTCACACTCTCCTAGTGTGGGCAGAGAACCCTTCGGCTGTTCACACTCTCCAAGTGCAGGCAGCGAACCCTTCGGCTATTCACACTCTCCAAGTGTAGGCAGCGAACCCTTCGGCTATTCACACTCTCCAAGTGTAGGCAGAGAACCCTTCGTATGTTCACACTCTCCAAGTGTAGGCAGCGAACCCTTCAGCTATTCACACTCTCCAAGTGTAGGCAGCGAACCCTTCGTCTGTTCACACTCTTCAAGTGTCGGCAGAGAACCGGATCTCCTTAACAGATCTTCTCACAAGAATCTAGAAGGAAGAAAGAAAAAGTGAAGTAATCCCAATTCACAAGTAGAGATTCTTACCTTTGAACTCCAAGTGAAGCCTTCACGCTCCAATAGTAGGAATCCTCCTTTGAATGCACTCTCACACTCTCTCCTTGGCTATTCTCTCAAGAGGCACGAAGATCAAATGAAAAAAAGATTGGGTGGCAGTCTAATTTGGACTATTTATACAAAAGACAAAAAAAATCGCCCAAAAACTGCAAGTTTTCAATTCTGTACGCAGTGGATCGTCCCGTACGATCGTGGATCATCCTGGACGATTTTACTTAAAAGCCTTGAAATGAACCTCTTTGTATATGTGTACAAAATATTTTCGTACATGCTGATCGTCCCGTACGAACTAAGTTCATCCGATACGAATGGTTATTACTAGGTAGGTTCAAAAACTGCAGAAAACCGTTCTAAGTCGGTTAATCGTCTGAACGAAATTTTTACAGAGAATCGATCGTCCTGGACAATAATTAATTTCGTCTGGACAAAAATTTTACATAGAATAGATCGTCATGTACGATAATTTAATTTCGTCTGGATAAAAATTTTACAGAGACCGGATCGTCTTGTACGATATTTAATTTCGTCTGGACGAAAAGTTTACAGAGAGCAAATTGTCATGTACGTTAATTTAATTTCTTATGGACAAAAATTTTACAGAGAACAAATCGTCCCGGATGATTTTTAATTTCATCCTGGACGAATAGGACTTAGAAAATTTTTTTCAAGCCAATTCCTATTCGTTCCATGTGCTCAATAGGAGATAACTGTCTGATCGTCCTGTACGATCTGATATTGTCCCGTACGATCAGTATAAATTTTGTATGATCTCCTTATGTGTGTGTGTGTGTGTTTTTATTCACTCAAATTACAATCACTCCCTTTCAATTTTATTTCAAAGAAAAGTACAAGCTTCAAATTCACAAAGTATCTCATGCTGAATTTGATTTGAAGTCTTCGTAGTTTGGAGTTCGATTTTCCTGAAATGTTAGTACACACAAGAGCAAATACAAATCTTCTAAAATTATTAAGAGATAACTACACATTTGAACAATAATATTTGGAATCATCAAAACTATATAAGTTTCAAAAATGTAAAGCATGCAAATAGCAACTATCTTAACAAGGTGTTTAGAAGAGATGCTTTAAGCATTAATTGGTGTAGAAGATGTTGTGAGAAATCCTTTGAGGATATTTAACCTATTTGAGGTTATTTGCTAAATCATGGCTTGATGGTGTTAGCCTCTATAAAAGAGGTCAAAAGAAATTTAATGAGGATGTTGGCTCTATTCAATGTTATTTCTCAAAGCATTGCTCAATGATGTTATCTTATGTGAAAGAGGTTAAGTGATATCAACTAAAGATGTTTGAGCTATTTGAGATTATTTGTAAGAGCGTTGCTCGATAATGTTAACCTATGTGAAAGAAATTAATGAGTGGAATCTAACATGGATGTTTGACATGTCCAAAGTTATTCATCAAAAATAATGTTGGATTGTGTTAATTTGTATGAAAGAGATTGGGAGAAATCTATAAATGAAGTTTAATATATTTGAGGTTATTTGTCAAAGCATTGTTTGATCATGTTAACATGTGGAAGTTGTTAAGATAAATCTACTAAGGATGTTTGACATATTTGAGATTATTTATCAATGATGTTAGCCTATATGAAAGAGGTTGAAGAAATCCACCAATAATATTTGATATCTTAGATTATTTATCATAGCATTGCTCGATGATGTTAACTTGTGTTGAAGAAGTGAGGAGAAATCTAATAAAGATGTTTAACCTATCTGACATTGTTCAAAGTATTATTTAATAACATTAACCATTGTAGAAGAGGCTAAGATAAATCAATCGAGGATGTTTAACCAATCTGAGATTATTTGTCCAAGAATTGCTCGATAATGTTAACTTATATGGAAGAGGTTGAGATAAATCCTCTAAGAATATTTGGTCTGTCAAAGGTTATTTATTATAGCATTGCTCAATGACATTAACATGTGTGGAAGAAATTCATATAAATTCACCAAGGATGTTTGACCAATCTGAGATTACTTATCAAAGCATTTCTCAATTATATTAACATGTATGAAAGTGGTTAAATCAAATTTCCCACTGATCGATTAAACCTTAATTGGGAGAAGGCAAATTCTACGTGTATCCCATCACAAGTAAAGATTAATCTATCTTTAGATTGTTACTATCTTTTCGAGATTAAGATTATGATCTTGCCCAATAAGTAGAAGTTCAACTAAGGATTGAGATTTACTTAAATCATTCTTGCATTTATTGGAAGCTTTATGAAACATAGTTGCCAACAATATTATATTGGGAGTAAATATATCGTGTTCTAGGTTGTAGTAAAAAATTTTCCCCAATCCAAATATATTTCACATAAAATTTATGTAGCAATAACTAATAATTAGGAGGATATTGATCAAAGTCTATTTACTATTGCAGTAAGATTTCCCTAACTATTAAAAGGCTTTTTTTTAACCTAATAATGATTATATGGTAAAAGTAATACCTGGCTAAAATCATGACCAGGACATTGACGAGTATGATCTTTCAAGGTTATAGCAATAGTTTCTCCAAGCTAAGAATCATTTCCGTAGATAAGGACAAACTTTTGCGTGCTAGAATATTCAAGGTAGTAAAGAAATAAAGAGTTTAACATCCTAGCTTTGTATGAAAATCTAATACACGTAGATAAAAGAGAGGGTTGCAACAATAATAAGAGACACCAGATTTTTTTACTTGGAAAACCTAGAAAAGGGAAAAATCACAAGGACTAGACCAATTAAAATAAATCTACTACATTTATAATTGATTACAAAAGATGCCATTCTACATGGGAAGGCATTGGCTTAATGTAACAAATATAAATTATATATATCACATTATATGTTTGGAGTAGAAATAATCCAATGACAGGAGAGATTTTCTTAAGAAAATGTTTATCTTCCATTTAATCGGTGGGACCATAGTTGGGAAATGGTTGTTGGAGAGACTATAGTCGGGCGATAGAGATATCATAGCTAGGCTACAGTGGTCTGAGGATCATAGTTTGGAGACTTGGGCTGAAGGGATCGTAGTCAAACGATGGAGGTCAGGGACTATTGTTGGGTGACTGAGATTCGAGGGACTAGGGGTATCAAAAATTGACATGACATTAAAACCCAATAGATATGTGATCAATTTTTTTTTTTGGTTAGGGTCGACCTATTGAAAAATGGGTCAGATTCGAGTTCCAATTTTCAAACATGTTTCAAGTTTCAGGTCGGATCCGGGTTAACCTGATACTAACCTAATGACTCACATAGGGGTGTCACAACCCGAAAATCTGACATGAAAAATTTTTGTTCATGTCTTAATTTTTGACCCATTTTGAATTTTAGGTCGGGTTTGTGTTGACCCGAAAACCCAAGAATGACTTGGTTTTTACCCAGATTGGCATATTTATGGGATTTGGCTAAAGAAGAGCAGAAAATGGAGAAAGTTCTACAGGACGAGTGAACTCATGTCGTTCCTTTGGATCAAGATGTTATAAATTATAATTCAATTGGAAGGGAACGTCGTCCAAGGAGTGAAGTTGATCGCAACGACCTTCATAGAAAGCAAACTCTTATTGTTGCTTCCAATAAAAATGTTGTAACTTATGATCCAAACATAAGGGAACATTGTCCAAGGAGCGAAGTTGAATAGCAATGACCTTCATAGTGAGTGAACTCTCATCATTGCTTTTGATCAAAATATTGTTACATCTGATCCAACCTGAAGGGAACATCATCTAAGGAGTGAAATTGAATATCAATAAAGGAGCCAGCGAGGCGGTGACTCCTTCGAAGTGAGAAAACTCCCGTCATTTCTTTTGATCAAGATGTTGTAACAACTAATATGATGGTAAGAGAATATCGTGCAACAAGCAAAGTCAAACACCAATGAAGGAGCCAACGAAGCAGCGAGCAAAATCTTGTCGTTGCTTCAGTTCTTCCAATCAAAATGTTGTAATTTCTGATTTGAAAGGAAGAGAACATCATCTAAGGAGAGAACAACAAAGTCGAACATCAACGAAGGTGACTCACTTGGCGGGTCGGGTTCGGGTTGACTTGAATGCAAAGTAGGTCAAGTTTGGGTGCAAAAAACTGACCCATTTGTAAAAATAAGTTGGGTTTGGGTCGGGTCAAACAGTGCTGGGTCAGTTTAAGGTTGGACTCGAAACCGACCAGTGAACCAATTTTGACAGCCTAGACTCGCACCATTTTGTTTAGGGCAATTATAAGTAGTACATGGGAAGGTGAGACTTAGGCAACAGGCTGTTTCTTGTTATTCGCTTATACTTCATTTCATTTCGCATCAAGAATTTAGGCAGTTAATGACTGCTCGCTCATTCTATCTTCATAGTTCATATATCTAGGGTTTGTCTGTGAGAGCTCTCCCCACTTATATTCGTTGTATCCCTTCATTCCTCTTCTAATTCCTTATGGATATCAGCTTATTGGTTACTTAGCAGATTTATGTTGTTGCATGTGTTCATAAATCATAAGTTCTTCTCTCCTGTCATTCGTCATATTCTCAACTCTCAAGAAAAAATACATTATATATATCTCATTTATGTTACAGTTTTCTGATATTTTAGAAGCTGAAGCATGGAAATTTTATGTGGTTATTGTTGATTAGGGTTTTTGTAGTTTAAGATTTTTTTTGTTTGGTTTAATGCTTACCATGTTAAACTTTTTCGCATGGTTATTTAGTCTAATATTTTGTTTATACATGGCTATTTAGTCTAATATTTTGTTTATACCACTTGCAAAAGAAGATTAGTCTCAAATTTACTTGTTTTGTAGAAGATGTTAGGGCGTCATTTTTTTTTAATTTTTCATTATTATCATTTAGGGCTTTACAATTTTTTGCAGTTCTAACTTCTTGTTAGTTGAAATAGTTGGAAGTTAGTTGGTTATGTTCTTTATGCCTTTATACATGTTCGGTTGAAATTGAAATGTTGAATCAATCTATCAATGGTGTATTGTTTTGTAGTTATTATGTGTTATATATAAAAGGCCTGTTTAAGATGTTCAGTTGTTCACTAAAATTTTGTTATTGGTTTATATATTCAGTGTTTGAAATACTCAAATGTGTTAGAATTACACTATTACAGTCTCTCACTCTTACTGGCAGTTTTAGTTCACTTAAGATATGAAAATTAAATAATGTATTACTATTTTTCTATTTTAGTTTGACATTTAAGAAATGTTTAAATTTTTGCATTGTGATATCTTCTAATATTTTGGATAAATGGATGACTATAACACCATTCTTGAGATTTTTTTTGGATTAAAATGAATAAGTTTGGGGGTTCTGAAAATATGGTAGAGCCATGTAACAATGAATGTAATGAGAGGAAATTCTGTAGTATAATTTGGCTGCTGGGTCTTTTCTTATAGTTATTTTCATTCTGCAAATTCTTGCGACCATAGCATCTTACTACTGCTATGTTATTACATGATGTATGCTTGTTATTTGATCAACCAAGTTGTATGTTTGTTATTTGAGCCTACAGGGTTGGCAGGTTGTCGTATTGCTAAAACATACTGTTATATATTATTTGTGGTTTTATGAAGAGATGATGATAAACCTTTTAAAATGAAAGTGAGAATCATATCAGTGTAAGTGCTACTATAATTTACATCCATGTGGAATTTGTATTCTCTTAGAATGAGTAGATAATATCTAATTGAATGAATAAATACTAACTATGTTGATAGAAACTGCCATGTTTGATGGTTATATACTATTATTGAAAGTCCTTGAAGACTGTTATACCTTATGGAACTAGCCCGAGGCTCACCAAGAGAAGGGGGTGAATTGGTGCTTTAAAAAAAAAAAAACTTCTTTAACTTTAAAATAACAATAACAATATTTTTGAAAAAAGCTTTTTAATAATTGAAAATACTAAAATCTAATCGATTGAAGAAGTGAGAGATTTTTATCAAAAATATTAAAGCTTACTACGATAAAATTTTGATCTACGTGATGGAGCAACAATCAACATTTTTCCTAAGCAGTTATAAATAAAAATGAAATGCTCAAAATATAAAAGTGCAAAAAGAAAAAAATATATACTAAAGATTTTTATAGTGGTTCGATCAACTTTGACCTACGTCCACTCCCCGGAGTCCTCGGCTTCGATAATTTGCAGTAAAATAAAATGACTCTCTTTTTGCTTACAAGCCTTACAAACTCACTTTCACCAAACCTTTGATGTGGAGGAGTTTCAAACATTATGTCACCCTCCTGATGATGACAGCTGGCCTTGATTTGTTTTTCTCCCTCCTTGAGAAGGTAGAGAATCTCATCTCTTTTTTCTCCCTCATAAAGAAGGTAGAGAACCTCAAGGACTGGACTAAGAAGCCTCTCTCCCTAGAGAGCTTCCAAAAGACTCATCAATTACTATAGGAGGAGTAAGGGTGCTTCTATCCAGGAACAATCATATGATCCGGCCCCTTACACTACTTCTCCCTCATGCTCAAGCTCATTTTCTCCTTCCTCTCTCAAACCCAAATTTTCTTCTCAAAAGCTCCTCTCTCAGAGTTCCTCCTTCAATCATACATTCCTTTCTTGTTTGACAAGAGAAACTTAAAACAAAGCTTTTGTAATAGGCTTCAAGAAACCCTAAAAGTTCAAGTTAGTTGTTACTATTCATACAATATGATTAAGGTTCGTACAACATGATCAGTTCAGAACTAGTCTCGTCCAGTACAATGTGAATAGTCATTCAAAATGAAATATTCAAATTTTATAAACACATAGTACAATATGATCAATATATCATCCAGTACGATATGTTCAATTTCCTCTATTCGTATGGGATTATTCATAGGCTGATTAAAATTCATCTCTACTAATCATCCCATATTACTCTCTTCATACAGTACTATTAGTTCATTTAAGATAGGTCATCTAGTATGATATGAATATCGTAAGTATGATTAGTTCAAAAATCATAGTTTTGTTTGGTACAATATATAGGATAACTAGATTTTATCTCTATTAATTATTAGGTGCGATCAATATCGTACAATATAATTACATATCATTAAATAAATATTAATTTGATTGACTAATTATGGGGGTTAGTTTTAGCAAGATTTCAAATATTTATACGGTACGATTGATATCGTACAATACGATTAATTCAAAACTCACATTTTAAAATCTTACTTAAATTAATCTGGTGGTTAAGGTTTTTTAAATTATAATGAATTATACATTATGATTAAGATAGTATAATACAATCAGTTCATAGAAACTAATTTAACTAATTAGCTGTTAAGCCTATTCAAGGTAGCATATCATATAGTATGATTGAAAATTGTACAATATGATTAGTTATAAAAATGTTAACTTTAAAAATATTTTTCTCTCCCTTATGTGTGTGTGCATGGTTACCCAAATTGGGCTGTGTATATCTTACCTGAAATGTTAGTGCTAATAGACAAAATAAATATCTAAAATATTTAGAGAGAAATGTTATAATTAAATCAACAAAGTTTATCATAATCAAAATTACAGACTAGGAATCCTGGATTGCAATAATCTTCGCCTTTTTGAGGATGTCAAAAAATGTTGGTTGATAGGTAAGATAAATATTCTTTTCTCCTAAGCTCATCCTCACTAGGTGATGGATTTAAAAAATTAGGGGTTGTAAGTTTCAAAAAAATTTTTTTTTTTTGAAAGGATAATAAAGAAATAAAAAAGAAAAGAAAACTACGTAGCATAAACACCATATTCTATTAAAAGCATAATGTACAAAACATTACATTTTCACCCCCTTTTGACCTCACCAGAAAGAGGAGGAACAACCAAACAAAGAATGCAGTACAAGAAAAAATAGTAAGATAAAATAGACACAGACTACAAGTAAGGTGGATCTTGATCAGGTGGTGGTGGTAGCGGTTGAAAGAATTGATGGATGGAGAAATATTGGTTGTCAATCGAGGAAAATAATTTTCCAAATCATCTCATGTCTTACTCATGCTATTGTTGTTGTTGAATATGGTAGTCCAACTTGGTTTCTAATTGCTCAAGCTATTGAATTATGTCATTGTGAGAGTACTTAGGGTAGGCAGGTGTAGGTGGTAGTATTGGTGGTGGTGGAGGTCCACCAGCAGGAGCAGCTTCCCCTTTTTATTCATCAAATTATGGCTTGGCATGCTCTTGTCCCCGATGGAAAATTAAACAAAAGGAGGTATATGTATAAAAAATAGGAACATTATCAGGTGGAGCAAGAAAGGTGAGTTGGCATTTGTGGTGAAGGATATATCCTATGATGTGTCCTAAGGTAACATTTTATTTTCTATGGGTTCTTGGATGTCAAATATGAGTCATGTTATGGATATAGTCTAGAATCATTTGGGCTTTATCAAATTGGGTATTCGATATGATTAGGTAAGTGACTACATACATAAATGGGGTTATGTTAACTCGATCTACAGTTTTGGGTATAATTGATGTTCTAAGGATGTGTTGGATGATACGGGCATTATGAGTTAAATTTTGGACTAGGAGTTGATGTTATCTTGAAGGAACATTCCTAAGTAGCATATTGACAGAAGTCTAGTCTAAATCATTTGAGAGTAGGGATTGAGGACAATGTTTTTGGGTGGAAAGTTAGATATGTTCTTCAAAATATGCTTTGGTGATTTCTACATTTTGGCGAGAACAGAAGAAGTCATAGTAGAGATTTCTAGATTTATCCTAAGATTGGTCAATAATTCATAAAGAAGTTCAAAATTATAGGAAAATGCTAGTGTAAGGAGAAATGGTAGAGTAGTGGAGGCAAAGAGGTTCATCACCTCAAAGTTAAGGGCAGGTTGATTTAGCATTTGAGACAATTGGCCTCTTTATACTTATGGTATCCTTCTTCATCCCTAGTGGAGAGGAAACAATCGCCAAAACAATGAGAGGAGGAGGAGCTCCCCTAAGTCATTCTGCCTCATTTGCTTCCACTGGCCATTGAACAGGACGGTTTAAAGTGTAGGAGTTCTAAAGAAGTTGAGTGAAATGAACCATCCAAACCCTCAAATTTATAGATTTTCATGTCATCATACAGTATGATCGAGGTTTGTATAATATGATCAGGTAAGTTAATTCATCTGGATGACCTGTCAGAAAAAGCAATTAAATCACAATTGAATTAAATTCATCTTAATCTAGTTTGACACATGTATCGTACATCATGAAGAAAGGTATTATATCGTACGAATGTTAATAATTTTGTACCAAATGAATTGAATTCCTTAATAGTTTGTGCAAATGGATTGTATAATACGAAGAAAGGATCATAAAGTATGATGTGCATATCATTAATCTAATCTGGACCATTGATTTGAACGCGGGGTTGTAATTTGTGCATGTCGTACAATACAAATATGGATCATACAGTACGATATTAATGAACTTTGAAAGATTATGTGACTCAGTAAGTTGCATGATGATTAGGAAACATCTTAAACTATTTTTTTTTTTTACAAATAACACATAAATTGGTACATAAATAAACATATGCAATTTAATCACATATGAACGAATGCTTTTAAACAATTTTTTTATTTGTCTTGAATTAAACATGAATTTTTATAACACCCGGTTTTATCGTCAAGGTACTAAAGATGTCATAGATTATGGGTTTTGTGAAGATGTCTGCATATTAATCTCTTATAGCTATATAATATAATTCTATATCTCCATTGGCTACATGATCTCTTATGAAGTGATGCATAATATCTATATAATTTATGCAGGAATATTGAATTAACTTTTAGATATGTAAATTACATTAGTGTTGTCACACATAATTGGAATGGTTCTTATAAGTAGTCCAAGATCTAAGAGTTGTTACTTTAGCCATAAGACCTAAGCAACACAACTCCCTACTGTTATATATTATACCTCAGCTATGGAGAGGGCTAATGAATTTTGTTTTCTACTAGACCAATAAACTAAGGATTATCCTATGAATTGACATGTTCTAGAAGTACTTTTTCTATCTACCGTACATCCTCTAAAATTATAATTCAAATATCTTATTATTTCAAAATAAGTGTTGTATCTAGGATATCAAATTCCTAGGTTTGGAGTGTCTAATAGGTATCTAAGAATTCTCTTAATAACATTCATATGAGATTCTTTTGGATTAGCCTAAAATCTAGCATAAAGGAAAACACTAAAAATGATATTCAGTCTACTAGCACTTAAGTAAAGAAGTGATTTAATTATTCCTCTATACTTTTTTTGATTTACTGATTTTCCACATTATTTTTGAAAAGCTGATTTTCCAGGTCAATTTTTTAAAAGGATCAAGTTTCAAGACATATTTAAGAGAATGAGCACAACATAATTTTAATTTAAAGATGAGCAAAAATGCACTGCCAGATCACGTTTTGTTTAAAAGTGCAAGAAAAAAATGCGTTTTAGCATAAAATGTGAATAGTAATTGCATTTTCTATTGAGTTTTAATAGAAAATGAAATTACTATTCACATTTTTTTGTTAAAACGCAATTTTATTTTGCATTTTCAAACAAAATGTGATCTTGTAGTACGATTTTGTTTTTTTTTTTTAAATTAAAATTATATTATGCTCATTTTCTTAAATATATATTGAAACTTGATCCTTTTAAAAATTTACCCTACCAGCCATCCACTCCCCATCACTATCACTACCTTTTTGCACTTTACATATAACATTCATTTTACTTCAAATAAAAAAAAAAATCTCGTAATCATTAAAACAACTCTAAAGTATTATGTTTACATTGTATTTATTTTTCAAGCAACTAAACAACCTCTTAATGAACTATTGAGATTATTGAAATGTAATTAATTTAAAAAAGTGTAAATTTAATAAATAAATTTCAAACTCCTTTTAAGTTATGCTGCATATGTCCCCAAAAAAAAGTTATGCTGCATAACCTAATCATCAAAAATGAATGATTTGATGATCATTGCAATCTTCCAAATGCCTCGTAGAAATTATAATTGATGGGCCTGCAATAGTCTAGTGACGTGGATGGACCAAATGATTCTGCTGTTTGCTGTTTGGTCATATGCGTAGGATTATAGAATATCTGTAGTCATGATGTATCATTTCTATGGATTCTGTGGCAGGTGTAGGAAAATGTGGGGGCCTTTTCGTAGACAAGACAGCTATTAGAGACCCATTGAAAAGTGGGCAAATTTTGAGAAGGAGCATAGTTTAAAATTGTATTAGGAATAGGAGCATGATATTAAGTTAATTTGAAAAGGAGCAGAAACGTACTCATCCTTTGCGTTTTGCGTTTTCTGAAGAAAACGCAAAGCAGGACTGCGTTTTCTGAAGAAAACGCAAAGCTACTTTGCATTTTCTTTGAAAATGCGATAGTAGGTGGCGTTTTCTTCATCCAAATCAAATCTAGGGGCATTTTAACATTATTTGAACTTAAATATGTTAGTAAAGTATTTTAATATTATTTAAAAATTTATAATTTGATAAAATATATTAAATATATAACAATTAAAGTATATTAAATTTAAATAATATAACTACGATTAATAAATTATATTTATATTATTTAACTTAATGAAAATTAATTAATTATTTAAAAATTAAAATTCAATTAAAAAATAAATTTAAGTGAAGTAATGAGGCCGATAATAAAAAAATAAATTTATTTTTTAATTGTTTATTCATATATTATTGAAAAATTTATTTATTTAACTAAAATAAATATTAAAAATTTGTTGGAGATAAAAACTGAATTTAAATAATTTATAACTATTAGCTATTAACTTTTAGTTATAATAAATTTTTTCATTAATTCTGTTTTTCTTTTTAATAAATTTTTCACTTTTGTTATGATAAAATTATATGATGTTCTATAGTAAGAGAACACATAGTTTAAGAGCATAAAAATTTTATTAAAAAAACTCTATTCCTCAGCTTGAAATATTTTTCCATTAATTCTCTTAAAAGTCTATTTATCATAATGAGAACATAAAATGAGTGCTTCATGGACCTTTAGCAAGAGGAAATCACGGGTTCCTCACCCGTGACCAATAAAGCCTGAATTCCCGCATAGACTAAACCGGGATCCGGGCTCGAGTGATGAAGAAAACGCAATCGTCATTCGCATTTCCATTAAAAATGCAATCCTGCTTTGCATTTTCTGAAGAAAACGCAAAGCAGGATCGCATTTTCTGAAGAAAATGCGATCCTGCTTTGCATTTTCTTCAGAAAATGCAAAGTAGGATTGCGTTTATGCTCCTTTTTAAATTAAATTAATTTCATGCTCCTAAACCTAATACAATTATTAACTTTGCTCCTTTTAAAAATTTGCCCTTGAAAAGTTCGACCAAACGGGCTTTGCCCAAATTTTACCAAAAAAAAAAAAAGTTCGACCAATATATATATATATATATATATATATATATAATAATGGGTGCTAAATTATAAATGTAATTCTAATAAATTTTAAATTAAAATTATCTGATGCCTATAAAAAATAATACTGTTCTAATCTTTCAAAATATTTATATAAGAAAACTATTTAAAATTCATTCTTATGGAAGTTTATATTAAATTAAAAAAAAAACTATTTTTAATTAAATTTTATATTTATTCTTATAATGAGTGTTTATAGAACTTGTGTTCTTATGTATATTTATTTTAGGGTAATACTTTCCATTGATAAATGAGAAGAGAGGTTGAAAAAAAGTGTGACTATAATCAAATTCATGGTAGTTGGTTTTCTTAAATATTTGAATTTTTTTTATATATTTTTTTGAATTTTCATAACTTCGATCATTTCACTAAACTAGTTATTTTATAATGATTATATGTTATTATAAATTATTTTAAAATATATATTCAAAATGTTAAAAATAAACTATTTAATTGAGGTTGCAGTCACCTCAAATCTAACTTTGAAGAATGTTATGAGATTTTCATGAAAATTTACTAAAAAATTATGAGTTTCAAGTAAGAAATTTCATCAAATATATTAAATTTGGTTAGAAATTTTCAAATCAATTTAAATTTAGAATCTTGTTGTGTTTCGAATAATTTTAGTTGAAATAGACTAATAGCCATCAAAATCAAATTGAACCTAGTCAAATTTAAAATCATATTCAAAACTATCATATTATTTTTTTCTTATATACAATCATGAAAGAAAAAAAAAACATCATATTTTTATATTCAAATATACAAAAAATTGGTATATGTCAGATCGAGCTTGTTCAAGCAAAGTTAACTTGACCTACTCGATTTCATACTCATTCACTTACAAGAGAGTTTGCCTCAAGTAATTGACCATGGTCCAATAGTTTGTTTTTATCAACGAGTAAAACTTATAAGTTGGCTCAAACGACTTCTATATATGAAATCATCCCTAATGACCATTCAAGATGCAACTTCCTTAGATCTAATTTTGGAAATATTATCTATTCCACCTCTTAATTAATCTTTTTGAGTCTATAATCTCTTTTATTTAATGAAAAACTAGCGGAAGCAACTATAAATCACATACATCAAAATTCAATTTACAATAGTTAGGAGATCAAATAATGCATATGTCTATATCTCTACGCACTTGTCAAATAAAAAATAAAACTCAAAAAATATAAAAAAATAAAAATAAAACCTAAAAATCCAAATCAATCTCACTACACTAGGTCTTGACCCCTTCTTCGAAGCATGTAAAAACTATATATTAAGCTAAAAGAGCAGCAGGTTGCTAAAACCTACAACTAAAATCATGAAAGATAATAGAAGTAGTATGCATGTAACAATTTATCCAAAGCAGTATAATCATATAACTAATATGAATTAGTGGCAATCAATATAAAACATGTTATGTCATACGAACAATGGAAATTAATACAAGCAATGTAACTTGCTACTTATAACCACTGATTAATGGTCATATAAAAAAATCATTATGTTCTGTCATTCCTATACTCATAATAATTATAACACATCGGTTTATTATGAATCTATGTATGTCTATTATTTCTACTTTACTTCAGTCTACATGTCATTTCAATTATAAAAATATATTAATAAATAGGTGTTCTACATTCATTATATGCATGTTGTATAGTATCAATGTGTGTGTGTGTGTGTGTGTGTATATATATATATATATCATATCCTTTATCTATTATAATGCATTATGTATATCATGTACACCATGCATATTATATGCCTTCATATCAATCTTATCAGTCTAATCATGTGACTTTATCAATTATTTCATGTATAATGTGCATATCTTATTATATCATGTCATTTATATAAATTTTCATGTATGTTCATATCATATACATATGTAAATAAGATATGGAATTTGACAACCTATGATGTTTTTCCTATATCAAGTCTTATAGGCCAACCCTACATTATACTCATTAATATGCCTACAGTATACCAAAATTACAAGTTTGATTAAAAGAATAGTATATATTACATATTTTATATTCAAAAGTAATATACTAACTCCTAATTATTTTATATTTAATATTATACTAATTTTAATTAAAATAATATATAAGCAAAATCACATCATAAAATTTTGATATAAACTTGTCAAAATATTCACTGGATGATAACTATCATAGATCAAAAGTTACAAGATGAAAAATCATTAAAGTGAGAGATTTTGCATTTAATTTAATTTTGAAGAAAGAAAATAGATGTGTGCTGGTTTTGTAAAGGGGTTTATAAAAAATAAGGTTTTGAAAAGTTTAATCTTCTTTAGAAAATTTAATTCAAGATTTTAGTCTCAAAATAAAACACGTTACTACGAATGATATATCTCCCTGAGAGGCGATGATATCATTCCTTAATGGGTTTAGATAATTGTACTAAATATTTCATCCATGCTATAATTGTCAAATTCAAGAAAGGATGATATGTAACCCTGAAGTTTTAATATGATTTTCTTTCAAGCATCTAACTATAATAGCCTATATGGGAGATCATTAATTTCATATTCAGGACTATGATAATAAAGGATATATCACCCGAAGGAAAGAAAATATGACCTACTATTAATTATCCGCATATGCGATAATAATCATTATTGATTTAATTTTCTCAAAGAAGACTAGTTGAGTTTTGAAAATCAATTTGTAAAAAATTGACGTGGATCATAAATCTTCTACAAGCACAAGCCTTTGTAGTTAATTACATCATAAGGAGGTTGAATCCCCTACGAATACTCTTTATTAAAATAGTGGTGAAATTTTATTTATAGCTTTCTAGGATTGGAATCAAAGAGGTTTAAGTTGGATTCTCAATTGGGTTGGGATCAAATTAGAGCACTTATTTTGGAATTAATGGAAGAGAAGTAGGGGACACTTTGAGGTTATGAAATAATTCAAAAGCGTCTCAACCTAATCTAAGTGTTGGGCTTTAAATTTAGATTTAGATAATCTTTAATTTGAATTGATTGATTTATTAAATATTTGTAATTATATTCCTAGAGGTTGGGGTTTTATAATATAAAATCTAGCCCAGAACCTAAATCTAAATTGGGCACTTAACCACAGTAGCCCGAACCTAACTAATGTAATACAAAATTTTGACTTACCCCGGCCTAGATTGGGGAGCAGCTAATCACCAAGTGAATTAAAATCCATGAGTGATAATTTTTATGAAAGAGTGGCAGAGACATTGTAATTAAAGTTTTTTAGAATTGAGAGCGACTTCTATAGTGGATCCTAATTGTTCACTTAACTTATATAAGGTGAAAATGCTTAGGACAAATATAATTAGAATTTTAGATTTATTTTTAAATTAATTTCTAATACAATGCTTGCTGATCGACTTGATTAAATGAATAAGTAGTATTTTTAAAAAATTGCTCACATCATCTCCTTGAAAGATCTATACCCCCTCAAAAGCCAGGTGGTCTACCAGAACCCACAGGTGTGGAGGTGCCTGAAAAAGTGGAGAAAGCCAATACTATTCTTATGCTGACTCCCGATGGTCTTGGGCTTACTTCTTAGATCGTTAGAGTTTTTATATTGGCCTAAATTTTTAATTTTAATTTCAAGAAAAAAAATTTTATATGTGCCCTTATGAGCCTTCGATTGAATCCAAGTTAAAATAAAACTTGACATGCAAATCACTAAAAAACTAAGAAAAGCAGGCAATCCTATACACAATCATATTACATCAAACACATATATAAATTAAATTAATTAAATAAATGTTCATAGGATAATTACATGTTTATTACAACCCAAAAATTATATAAATTAAAAGTGGCCAGGCGCCATTAACCATAAACTCAGATTCTAATCCTAGGACATATGCATGACTTTGAGTGGGATACTCTCTATCTTCAACTCTGCATCATTCTCCTCTTTGAACTCCTTGAATTTTTCATATCAATATACCCAAATGAAAAAGAAAATCCTTCCCCCAAGGGGAGGTTATTCTTTTCACTTTGGGTATTAAAATCATCCAAACTTGAGCTTCCAAATAGAAAAGGACTATCCCATAAGGGGTATCCTTTCCTCTTTGGAATTCAAAATTGAACCCATGTATCCCAACTCAAATGTCTATCTTTCATAACTCTCAACTTTTAAACAAATTATATTGATATTAAAAAGAAAAAATCTATACTATTCTATAAGGTTATCCTAGGCATTTAAATAAATTAAGTCATACCCCAAACAATTATATATGTTTGCATTGAATTAAATAAATAAAAACACTTGTCTACACTCCTATTTATTTATGTGTGTGTGTGCGTGTGGGGTGCTAAGAAGCAGAAGTACCTGTACCATTTATATTTATTATTAATTTAGCCCCCTTTAATTGCCCTATACAAGCGTGGCCACCTACAAAAAGTCCTGTGAGCAACTAGATCATTCTTAACCTAATAGTAATCTAACACCCATTATATCAATTCACAGAGTGTAGTAAAAGTAAATGAACACTCACACCAATCAATTTTCAATAAAAACATATAATGAAAACATGGAAAAATTTAGAACACAATAGTAAAGTAAATACTGGCCTAGCTTAGACAAGAGTTGGTTTTCCTATCAAACTATAAAGTATATGCAAAAGGCTGTGTGGCTAGGGTAGAACCTAAATTTGATGGATAAAGTGTTGTTCCCTAAATATGGTTCTATTTTTTAGGATCATTTTTCAGACAGAGCAGGTTCTTCAACTTGGAAACTTTTATGAAATGGAGCGGAATGTCTCAAACCAATTGTCAAATAGAGAATTGCTGATGGGAAATCTATAGATGTTTTCAAAGATACTTGGTTATTGAATAGAAGCATTGATAAATGGCCAACCTTTGTTCAATCAAATGAGTGCAATGGTCTCATGGTGGACAAGTTTATAAGTAATGGTTGCTGGGATATAAGGAAGGTGGGAGATTTCTTCGGTCCAAAACTTGTACAACTGATATCTGGCATTCAAAAGTTTTTTGGAAGTTCACATGATCAAATGGAATTAATTCATTAGCTCTCTGGAAGATCAATTTCAGCCTTGGCAACTGAAAATTTGAGAAATGCAGTTCTATTTTTGCTGGATGGAATTGGCTGAAAAATGCCAAATTGAGTTCAAGAATGGAGAATTTCTGGTGGAGAGTTCTCAACAATGCAATCCCAATATATTAGTTCTTAATTTATAGAAGATTACAAGGTAATAATATGTCCAAGGGGATGTGAGACGGCTGAAGACATTGAGCTTATTGTCTCCAAATGCAGGTTTTTAAAAGAAGTCATACAACATCTAAACAATAAGGGTTTTGGCATTCCTAGTTTCACCTCCTTTGATTCATTGTTTATATGGCTCGATAGCTAGAATCATTGGTTGGTTAATCTTTTTTGCAACACAGTCTACTTGTCTTGGAAAGCTAGAAATGAATTTGTTCATAATGGATCTACAACCAGCCCATTGGTGATTGCTACAAATGCTGTGAGTTATTATGCTGTCTTTAAGCCTTTAATTTGTTTTAACTCGGGTATTTGGGATGTTAATCAATCAGAAAGGTCATTGAATAATTATTGGCATCCTCCTCCACCCGATTGGATAAAAGTCAATACAGATGCTTCCCTTAGTCCTTCCTATAAGGTTGGGATCGGTGGTGCTTTCGTGATCATAAGGGAAGGTTCTTGATGGCTTTTGGTCAAAAGTGGATCCACTGGGATATTGCTTCATTGGAGCTTCAAGCTATTTTATCAATCAAAGATGTGGTTAAAGAATGGATGTTTGATTACAAGGGCTTAATCATTGAAGGAGACAACAAAAATATAATCAACTTCGTTCAAGGGATCGAGAGGAAAGATAGCAATGAAGTGGGAGATCTTTCATTTATCAAAGAGTTCAATTTTGTTATCTTTAATTATGTAAAAAGGGAATGCAATAAGTTAGCAGATCTTTGTGCTAACTATGCAATTTTATGTTCTTTCATTTAGGATGATTTAGTTATGAATAAGACTCCTCCTTCTTTTATTAATTTGTTAAAGGAGGAATCAAATACTATTAGGATGTAATCCTTTTCCTTAGTTATAAACTAAGCATTTTATTTTTTTCTTTAAAAAAAATAAAAAAACTTAATTCTCTAAGCTATATTGGGGGGATGTTGAAGGAAATTGATGTTTGGGGGGATCTATTAATTTTGTTAAGCAAAATAAGAAATAAAAGACACAACAGAAAAATCGTCGATTTTGGGCGGAATTTCCAGCGGGCTATTTTCCGACGTCTTTCCGACGGATAAAAATGAAATATTTCAGACAGATTTTTCGGAAGATTTTTCGACAGATTTGTTTCTAACAAATTTTTCGATGAATTTTCTGATTGATTTTAATAATTTTTGAAAAATATTATGACAAAGTTTTTATTCTGGAGAGCTGTCGAAAAAGTTTTCCGGTTAAATAATTCCACAGGAAAAAAATTCAGGCATTTCTTTTTCAACGTAAAAGTATTACGACACTCGATTTATCGTCAAAATCGTTTTTGTCGAAAAATTTTGAAATCCGCCAGAAAATTCAGAATTTTATACTGGAAAATCTGCGGGAAATATGTCATTTTCCTATAGTGAGATTTTAAAATTTCAGGCAACTATAGCAGATGTTGACCACTTTGATAGGTGACATAACAAGAATCATCTACATAGATAAGGCATGGTAATTGATGGTCATCATAGGATTATAATGATGAATGGATACATTGAAGGACTGTGATTTTTTTTTTTTGCATAGTGAGAAGAGGCATTTGAAGAGTAAATTTTTTGGGTGAGAATTTTGCTATATTTAAAAAATAATGTGATATATAAATAAATATTATAAGAGTTTATTACACATACCTCGCATCCCCATACTCTACATTATACATATATATTCTATGTTATTCTAAAATTAAACGCCAACTCTTATTTCTTAAGTTATTGGGTAACAAATTAAAAATTAATATGCACCTATAATTTTAAATAATAAATTCAAATTAATGTGTAATTAACATTTAATAGCATGACATAGAAATATAATTAAAAATATATATTATAATGTTGATGATAAATACATAAAAGAATTATGCCTATCCCATCCTCTATACAATGAATTGTCATTAGAAGCCGATGTCTAAAGCAACCTTGGTGAGCTGCGCTTCACGGCTTCACCCACGCACGCCTAAGGACTTGTCGTCCCGCTACCTTTCAACGTCTATTCAAATATATTCCCCGCTACCTTTCAAAGCCTATTCAAATATGTTCCCCCTAATCTTTCGCACTCGCCGGTCACCAACAAGGCAAAGCCTTTTGCTTTGTCCTTTCATTTTCCAACAAATAAATTTGGCTGGCTTGTGAAAGCAGAGGGAATAGAGAGCTAAGCGAAGGAAACTCTTCTCCAATGGCGGAAATCTTTATTCCAGAGCAGAACCACCACCAGCATCTCTTCCAAGAGCAAGAGCTTTTTGAGCCTTCAGCTTCGTCTACCCCTCTGGTTATTTCCGATGCTGCCTTTTCCCCCTTTCTTCGAGGGCCGATGTACTTGGCCTACGCTGAGCTGAGGGAGTTGAAGCTCCGGTTGAAGAAAGCTGGGCTGAGCCCTTCTTGCCCAATCCCAATACAAGTGAACAGACATGATGCATCTGCGCCATTGGAAGACCGTTCTGTACCAGAACTCTTGACGGATTTTAGGAAGGAGAACCGGAAGCCGAAAACTCCAGTGGCTCAAAGGTGCAGTCCATGGAAGGCGCCTCCAGTGGCACAAATGTTTGATTCATTGAAGTCACCACCTGTGGCGGGCAAAGGGGAGGTGAAGAGAGGCGGCCCTCTTCTTGGAGGTTGCGACCGTGTTGACGAGTTTCTTTTGACGAGGAGTTTCTCTAGTTATCAAGAATCAGTGTCTAGAAACCAGGAAGATGGGAGGAGACGGAGAGCTGCAAATACAGGGATATTCAGGAAGACTTTTACAGGTTTACGGCGGTCGACGGCGAAAGCTACCAGTTGGATCGGTTGAAACTTTGTCTTCGTTGCGGTTTCTATGCTGTCCATGGCTCGTGGATTAATTACTTTCTTTGTTGTTCAAGAACTTGCGTCTCTGTAATTCTTATAAGACCCACTTTTAAGACGAGCATTTGTTTGTTCATTCCACATACATATGATAATATTTTCTGTCTTTGGTTACTTTGTGAGCTCTTTGCTGTTAAATTTTTTGGATCATTACAAATATTAATGTAAAATAAGCATTCCTTCCTCGTAGCCCCTTCAATACTCAGTCCATAGAGCTGTGCACCAATTCTAACTAATTACTAAGATTTGCACCTCTTCATGTACAGAAGTGATCTCCAACTTCTCTCTGAAGTTCTCTGTTTAAAACCATTTGCTGTTGCTTCTGTGATGTTTTTTACTAATCCTACAACCTAGGATTACAAGCTAGAAGTGTGCACCCGTTTTCTCCTTTTAACTGGCCAATCATTTCCATGCAATTTTGAATACTACAATTAAATGTGCTATGCTGAGTGGATTGATAAACCTTATGACTCTTTTGGATCTTATTATGATGAAACTCGTTTTCCTCATTGTTGTTCATCTCAAGACAAAGGTTTTGCTACTATCAAAAAACAGGGCTATCATATCACAATTTTTTACTTATTCTAGTGGTTATAACTGTCACATAGTGCTCCAAGCAAACCAAACGTTCGACGAGCTACTTGTTGTTCGATTCGATTAAAGCTCGTTTGTGATCGTTTAATTTACTAAACAAACAAACTTGAACAATATTTTAAATACTCGATCCTTAAATAAACAAGCTTGAACACTAATGTGTTTGGCTCACCTATGTTCGTGAACAACATCATTTAAAGCTCATGAACAAGCTTGACATTAGGCTCGATAAAAGCTCGATTCATGTTCGATTCATGTACAAGAGACATTTCACATTTGTTCATGTTTGCTTGATTGTTTGTTTAAAATATTCATGAAAAAATTTAAAATGAATCATAGATCACTTGCTCGTAAATGAGCTCATTTGGTAGCTTAAAAAAACTAGTTATATATGTTAGTGAACTTGCTTATTTGATAGCTCAAGAATACTCATTTGATATGTTCATGAACGTGTTTTTGTTTGATATTTAAAAAATAAAATTCACTAAATATGTTCGTGAACACGCTCAATGTAATTATTTGTTAGGAGGCACGATAAAGCTCGTTTGTTAAGTTAATGAACATCTAAAAGTAAAGCTCATTTATAGTTCTTAAAGGCTTGTTTATTTAAAGCTCAATAAGTACTAAATGAACAGAACATGAACCAAACATGAACACTCATTAATTTAAATGAACCAAACATGAACACAAACATGAACACAAACAATAAAGCTCGAATCAAACATAAACCAAACTTGACAAGCTGATAATAAATGAACACAAACATAAACACTCATATACTCGGTTCGACTCGATTCGTTGCAGTCCTAGGCGCCACAACTTTCTTTGTAGCGGTTTTAAAACCGCTGCACCCCCGCTATAATTTCAATACACTGCAACGACATTCCACGGTGGTTTAAGGACCAATGTGGTAGATTTGAGGGAGTGCTAGATTTAGTAGGGATTATAACCAGTGAAAACATAGAGATTTGTAGCGGTTATAACCACCATAAATACTATCCAAATAAACTGATTTCTAATATTGTGGCGATTATAACGGCCACAATAGTTTAGAATTTCTTTTTTTAAAAAATATCGAACCTAAATATTCACTATCCACTACAATCTCATATACATATCAACAACCTATTAAAACGGCAATGTTATAGGTATTTTTCATGCGCTTTAAAAAATATATCTTAAATGATGAAAATAACTCACAAAAAAAGAGCAATGAAATCAATCAAAATCTCTTAATATTATCTAGATAATTTATTCGGCGTGCTGTACGAATGAAGCCGCTCACATTGTAGAGCTCCGAAAAAGAAAAAAAGTAGTAGTGAAAACAGTGTAGATAATGAAAATGAAAAATTGTATAAAAAGATGATCTCAATGAAAAATAAAATCAAAACTTGTCCATTGTCTCTTTCCTTTGCTGGGGTGTGGGAGGGGAATTAGAAGGAATTGAAAAATGAAACCCTAGGTTAAGGGACAAACCGACCAAGGAGATCAGGAAGAGCTGGACGTGGCAGATAGAGTTGCTTTGAGCTAATATTACAAATTGAATTCCAGTTGTCCTTGTCAATGGAAGACTATTTTTAAAACTGAAAATAAAGAACAATTGGTTGATAGTTTTTTCCTTAATAAGGCGAGCAAATGCTCTCTTTCTCTTAAATGATCATTTAATATGCATTATATTAAATTTGCTTATGAAAGTAATTTGAGAACAAATATTGATTGAATCTGTTAAACGTAAATAAAGCCCATTCATCTTGTTATATACATGACTTTTGAATTATAATTACATTTTTATAGGATGACAAGCTTCTTTACATAATTGTACAATTATGTATGCCATGAAGTAAATGAATATTGTTTTTCTTATAAATTGAATGAATCCTAGAATTATGTTGAGAGTGGAATCATGTAATTGCAATGAATTCCTATTGATTCTCATGCAAAGTTGTATAATTGAAATGATTCATAGGTTATTTTAGCAGGCATGCTTGTCGAAAGAACAAGCGGCACTAACAAATTTAGAAGAAATGACAAATGATTAGTTCATCATATCAATATCAATACGATTGGAAGAAGGGATGTGGCATAATGATCCAATTTAGGGATCCATACAGATATTAACATTCGTTTGGGAAGGCTTTTGACTACTGCTTATTCACTATTTTTAAGAAGCTTTTGGGTTAGAAAGCTGTTGTAGAAAGCTATAAGAAAATTATCACAAACGAAGCCCAAATCAGTTTCATTGATTGCTTTCTAAAATATATTTTATGTTTTCTATTATGTTTTATACTCAACTTCTTTATTAACATTTTTTTTTCGAGTTAAAGATAAAGGGAAGAAGAGGCTTGAACGAGAAAACAATAAATTAAGGTTTTACATTATCTTCTGGTGAAAGGGAAGGTTGTACATTGATTATTAGTTTTTGACTTTAAGATAAAGGGACAAAAAAAAAAAAAAAAGAAGAAGAAGTAAAACGATATTCTATGATTAGATGGAGACATTTAAAGAATATTAATAAAAGTATTTTTGAGAGTAAGATTTTAGATCTTAAGATTTTATCTGTATATGAGGATGCTAATGTTATGTAGGAAAAAGTGGCTAGTGTTTTTAATAATGTTACAAAAGATGTGATTGGAGTTTCAAAGGTAAAAGCTTATAATAATAAAAATAGTTGGTGGTGGAATCCAAACATGTAAGAAAAGATAAAAAAAGAAGATTTGTTATAAAATTTATTTAGATGTAAAAACTTTGATAATTGGGAAAACTATAAAGATGCTCTTAAAGAATCTAAGAAAGAAATTTGCGATGCAAAGAGCTTAGCTTTTAATGATTTATATAATAGATTAGATACTAAGGAAGAAGAAAGATATATGTATAAGTTAGCCAAACAAAGAGATAGGAGTAGTAATGATTTAGTTCAAGTGAAGTGTATTAAGGATGAAGATCAAAAAGTACATTTCTTAGAAGATAATATTCAACAAAGGTGGATGAGATATTTTGCTAAACTTTTTAATGAAGAATGTGAAAATACGATTGACTTTAGTGACTTTAGCACCCTAAATGAAAATAATAATTTTTGTAAAGGAGTTAGAGAGTTTTTAAAGAAAATAAAGTGTGGAAAAGTTGTTGGACCTGATGATATTCTAATAGAGATGTGCAAATTCTTAGGAGATGAAAAATTTTCTTAGCTTACTAAACTTTTTAATACTATTTTGAAGACTAAAAAAATGTTAGATGAGCGGAGAATGAGTGTGTTAATTCATATTTTTAAGAATAAATGTGATGCACAGAAGTGTGCGAATTATTGAGGAATTTATTTAATGTGTCATACTTTAAAACTATGGGAGTGAGTTATGGAGCTTAGGTTATAACGTGATACTAATATTTCTCAAAATAAATTTGGATTCATGCCGTACATTTATTGAGAGGTTTGATGGAGAAATATAGAGAGAATAAGGAGGATCTACATACGATATTTATTGATTTAGAGAAAGCATATGATAAAGTTTCAAGAGAAGTGCTATGGAGAGTTCTTGAAAAGAAAGGAGTTAATAATGCTTATATTCAAATCATTAAAGATATGTATGCAGGAGCTATTACTTGTGTCCAAATACAAGGATGTTTGACTAAGTATTTTCCTATTTTGGTTGGATTACATTAAGGATCAGCCTTAATCCCATATATTTTTTACTTTAGTCATGGATGTTCTCACTAAACATTTGCAAGAGGTTGTACCTTGGTGTATGCTTTTTGCTGATGATATTCTTCTGGTTGATAGTACTAAAGAGGGAGTTGAAGATAAACTTGAATTATGGAGGTCAACCTTGGAGTCCAAAAGTTTTCGCTTGAGTAGATCTAAAACTGAATATATGGAGTGTAATTTTAGTAGCAATAGACCTAGTGAGGGGATTGTGACTTTGGGCGATCAAGTCATTCAAAAGAGTTCACATTTTAGATATATTTGATCTATTATTCAGAGTGATGGTGAAATAGATGGGGATATTATCAACAGAATTCAAGTTGGATGGTTAAAGTGGAGGAATGCATTGGGCTTGTTGTGCGATAGAAAAGTCCCTCTCAAATTTAAGGAAAAATTCTATAAGATGGTGGCGAGACCTTGGCTTTATGGTGCCAAATGTTGGCCATTAAAAGAGAAGCATAATACTAAGTTAAGTGTTACAGAGATGAGGATGCTTAGGTGGATGAGTGGCTTTACCCTTAGAAATATGATGCACAATGAGTATATATGTGAAAAGGTTGGAGTAGCTCAAGTGGAAGATAAGATTAGAAAGAGTCACCTTAGATGATTTGGTCACATTAAATGAAAGTCTTCTAATGATCCATTCAGGAAAGTTGAGATTTTAGATTTAATTTAAGTTAAGAAAGGTAGAGGTAGGCCTAAAAAGACTTGGTTAGAAAATATTAGAAATGATCTTTCTTTATTAGATTTAAATGAGAATTTGACTTTTAACAAGACACAATGGAAAAAAAAGAATTCATGCAGCCGATCCCACATAATGGGACAAAGTCTTGATGATGATGTTGTTGTATTATCTTCTGGTGAAAGAATGCTTATGGTGGAATGATATGTTGGTTTGTAAATGATGTTATTATAAATATAAATTATTATGGAACTTTTTTTACGTATATTTTTCTTTGATGTGGATTTGAAAGCTTATGTTTACTTAGTAGTAAATTTATGATTATGCTTATTTTGTAAAATATTGCATACCTTGAATTGAATTTAGATTGGAGAATGGTATTTCATGTTGTCAAAGGCTCTGTTATTATATTTTATTAGAACACTTTACATTTGACATCTATTTATAATTAGGTGAATAATTATTTTTTTTTAATTTGCTATAATATAGGAATTACATTAATTGGGGTATGATATTTATAGTCATTGCTTACTTAATATCTATATGATGGGGCCTATGCATTGCACTTTTAAGTTATAAAAAAATATTTAAGATTTTATATCCCATAAATAATATTTAGATTTTCCTTGATGTATAAAAATAATAAATCCCACTTAATATACATATGTATACGTACTGAATCAAGTAATAAAGTAAAATAGTAAAATGTTGAACCTACGAGAAGGTATGCTTTTTAGCAATCAACTATTGCTGTTTACTCAAATTACAAAATTATCCTATTGAAATAAAAATATTGGTCGTGGAGATTCAATCACCGAAAAAAAAGTAAAAATTGTGGATACAATATTTAAATAAGGCGTTTTGGATTGATGAATATAATTGCATATTTTTTGTTGTAATGTGATTCAGAGCATATGCATCCTTAGATTTCTATCGAGCTTTATTTTGATTGAAAAAAAAATATGTAAATATATAAGTTTTGAAAAAGAATTAATTTTCTTTGGGAATATTTAAATTTTAAATTTTGAAATTTAACACATCATTATAAACAATATATCGTCTCGAAAGGCGATAATATCGTTCCCTAATGGGTTCAGATTTCAGAATTTTGAATTTATCCGGATTATCATAGTCAAACTCAAGGAGAAACAACATATGATCTCGAAAGATCAAAATGAAGTCCAATCAATTGCTTGACTATAATAATTTGGATAAGAGATCGTTAATCTCATAATCAAAATCACAATAGAAATTGATATATCTCTCCAAAGAAAGAAGCTATCAATCGCTATTGATCATTTTAAAGTAGAGATAACGATCATTTAATTTTGATTTTCCCAAAGATAATTAATCAAAGGTTTTGAAAAATTAATTTTAAAAATTAGTTCTGGGTTACTAAATCTCCTACGAGCGCAAGCCCTCGTAGTTAATTACATCGTAGGAAATCGGAATTTCCTACGAAAACTCTCGATTAAAATAGCGGTGTAAATTTCATTTTGGATTTTCAAAGTTTGACATCAAAGGAAGAAAAGGGTAGGAATTTCAAGTGGTATAGGTTCAAGTTTGAGCAGTTATTTTCAGAGTCAAAGGAAGAAGAGTAGGAAGTGTTTTGAGATTCTGAAATAATTCAGAGAACACTCCAGCCTATCCTAATTGTTGGGCTTGAATTTGATCAAAAGAGATTTTTAATTTAGTCGTCAATTTTATTAGAAATTTTGGATTCAATTCCCGAAAGTTGAGGTCTTATGGCCCGAGCCAGCCTCGGAACCTAAATCTAAATTGGGCACTAAAAGTTAGTGCCCCGAACCTAGCTAGTGCAATGCGAATCTGGTCTTACCCCGGCCTGGATTGGGGAGCCAGCTAAACCACCTAAACGATTTAAAATATGAGTCCGGTCTTTTTGTAGAGTGGTAGGGACATTAATTAGAAAAGTATAAAGAAATGGGGTCGACATCTAGAGCAGATCCTTAATTGACCCCTTAGACTTATGTTGGGTATTTGATGTCTAAATAATGCAATTAAATATTAGACTCGATTTAATTTGTTACTAATGCGATGCATGCTAATTGACTCGATTGAATGCAAAATTGATATGTAGCAGTTTAAAAATTTTGGCTTAGAAAATAAGTTTTTTCCTAGAGATTGCATAACATCCCCTTGACAGATCGGCACCCTCATAGGCTAGGTGGTCTGCCAGAACCCGCAGGCGGGGAGATGCCTAACAAGGAAGAGAAGTTATAATATGAATGCATGAAAAACCTTCGGCGAGTTTGAGCTTACTTCTTAGGACCGTTTAGAGTTGCTATCTTATCTTAAAATTTTTATTTAATTGAAGTAAAAGAATTTTTTGACAGACCCCTAAGAGCCTAAAATCGTATTCCAGGTCAATCCAAATACGACATGCGAATAAAAAGACTAGAAAAACATGAGTTCTAATGCGCAATCAAATTAAATAAATCAACTAAATTAAATATATCAAATTGAATGTCCATATGGCAAGTGCCACTTATTATTACATCACAGAATTTTGCAAGAAAGTAAAGTGGCCGGGCACCACTGACTACAACCAGGATTTTATTTTAAAATTTAAATGACTTTGAGATTTGGGATTCTTCTCGTGGTCCATTCCTTTGTCTTCTCACGAACATCTTGATTCATCGGTTCTGGATACCCAAATGAAAAGAAATTTCCCCTCGATCGGGGTGTTATCTTTCCTCTTTGGATATTTGAAAGATATCCTAATTTGACTTCCAAATGGAAGAAGACTCTCCCCTTTAGGGATGTCTTCACCTCTTTGGAATTCAAATTGGATAAAATATCCCAATTTCAAGTCATTTTAAATAAATACAACCTTATTCAATTGAATTTACATTTGAATTAAAAATAAGAATCTAGACTCAATCCTGCAATGTTATCCTAATAATAAACAATTATATATTCCATCCCAAGCAGTTAAAATATGAAAATTGAAATGCAATTTTTTTTAGCCACACTTGGCCATGCTCTTATTATTTAAAGGGGGTCTTAAGCGTGGCAGGTACCTGTGCAAAGAGTATATAATTTTTTTTATTAATTGCCCCCTTTAATTCAGCTCCTTGTATGAGCATGGCCACTTGCATAAGATTGCACAAGTATAATTCGTCCCTAACCTAGGGGTAAATCTAACGCACAATCAATCACAGAGTGCAGGAAGTAAGTAAGCAGACACAACAATTCTACACTAGCAAACAGCATGCAGTAAAAGCTCGAAAAATACGGCACACAACTGCATAAAGTAAAACACCGGCCTATCCTAAAACTAGAGTCGGTGATCCTAGCAAACCATCTAAAGTGTGTGGGGTAGGTCGTGCGGTTTTGATATGTCCTAAATGGGATATTTGATTAAAATTTCTTAAGGTTTGATTATTGATTTTAAGGGTTGGAAAGTTAATGTATTTTATTAAAAAAAGAGTGTTTGATTGCTGATTTTTAAAGTTTGATTAATTTGAGTTTTCCATTAATCGATTCGTGGCGTTGTGCCACCAGGCTCGAGGAACCAGCCTCCTTAGGACACTTAGCCCCGCAGCCCGGAGTAGTCCAGCCGATAAACCAAATTAATGTAGTTGAATTAGAAGTTTTAAAAGGTTGGATAATTATTGATTAATTTATTTTAAGGTTTAACACCCCTTAGAATCCATTCGTGGCGTTGTGCCACCAGGCTCGAGGAACCAGCCTCCTTAGGACACTTAGCCCCGCAGTCCGGATTAGTCCAGCCAATAAACTTTATCTTTAGGATGGTTGTTGTGTTTTAAAAGGTTTGTTGAGTGTTTCAAATATTAAACTAACATTTTCTGGAGTTTTAAAGCAATTTTGAGTTTTTATGAATTTTTGGAATATTTTAAACACTTAATTAAAGGTTCAAAAATTGACTTTTGGATTAAGGGTGTTTTCTGGAATGTTTGTATTTTATTAAAATACTAGACCTTACTATGATCAGTTAGATAGTAAGTACGTTGAAATTGGATTTTTCTACATTTTATTACAAAGGTTTGAAGTTTTAGCTAGATTTTAACTACGGTTTGACCAAATTGTTGACTTTTTGAAAAATTACGGATTTCTGAAATTTAATATTTTTAATAAATATTAGACATTATTATGAGTTGAATGCAAGTGAGTTTGGTCAATTTGGATTTTTTTATGAATTAGTTAGGAGGGTTTAAAGTTTTGACTATTTAATGGATTTTTTTAAATTGTTTAATTAGAGGCCCCTTTTGGGATTTTGTTCCAAATGAACTCCCAACTCCTTGAAATCAACTCCAAAGGTCAGTAATGACCTAAGGAGAGATTTCCAAGTGTTTGAGAAATTTTTGGAATTTTTAATTATTATTAATGAATTAAATTAATAAAATATTGATTTTCACTTAAAATTAGATTAAGGTTTAAATTACTGTCAAATCAAGGTGCTTTCAATTTTCATGAGTTAAGGATTGAATTCTGGTTAGTTAGAGGGGTTATAAGTATTTTTGGGTTTAAATTTGATTTATTACATTTTCTAGAAGGTTTTAATGCTTAATTAAAGGTTTAAACTTAAGAAAATTAATTAGGGAACTTAATGACTTCTAAAACCAATGAAAATTTTTGCTAAGGCTGAGAATGTCACTATGTTTGAAATGTTCAAGTTTCAATTTCAAATGAGGTGTATCCTAATCACAATGCATTTTCTAAGTTGTCTAATCAAAGTCCTTAATTATTGTCATTAACGGTGTCGCTAAACTTAATAGGCTTGAATCAAAGTTTTGACTAACCCTAGACTAAAGATATAAGAGAAAATGCATAACAACACAATCAAGTCCTTAAAACTAGGAGAGCCTAGACTAGGTGGTGTGTGCACAACCTAACTTGCAAATTAACTTAAAGCTTAATTAAATAAGAGATTAATCAATGAATAATTAGCAAAATAATTATTCATTGATTAATCAATATTTCCCAAAAATTTCTGTTCAATCATTCAATCCATGTTTAAAATCCCAAGGGATCTCTCAAACATTTAAGGATTTAAATATATATAATTTTAAAGTAGATTTTAAAATATATAAATACGTATATATGTAAATATATATATTTTAAAATAAAATAATTGAAAATATTATTAAAAGAAATTTTGAGGGGTTGAGAGACCCACTGAATTTTCAAGGTTATTTGAAAATAATTTTTAAGTTTTAAAATAATTAGCATAATATTTAATTAAATATTAATTAAATATCATAAATATTCAAATAACTTAAATTATTTAAAATAAACAAAAAATTAAATCTTGAAAATAATTTTAAATCAAAGTATTCAAAATTTCAAAAATTTTGATATACTATTCATATTTTTTTATTTAAATTAAATTTGTATGAATTTTTTAAAGTTTTAAAGCAATTAAATGAATTTAAATAATTCAAAATTAATTAGTATTTAAAATAATATCTAAATTAAGTTTAATTAAATATTGGTTGTTTTCTTAAATTTTAGAATTATTTAAAATAATTTTCACTTAATAACCTTAAAATTATTTAAAATTAAGTTTAATTAAAAGTTAATTAAATGTTTAAATAAGTTTAAATTAATTAAAAATAATAATACATCTCAAATTAACTTTAATTTAAAAACAATGATCTCTGATTATAATGGAAATAATATTAATATTTTTAATATTTTGAAATGATTTAAATTAAATTTAACATTTAATAAATTTTAATTTATTATTAATTTAAATTTATCAAATATTTAATAATTAAAATAACTTAAAATATAATTAATATTTTAAATTAATTCTGATTTTAAATTAAAATATTTCATTTTTTGAACATATTAATATTTTAATAAGTATATATATATATATATATATATCTTTTAAAATTAATTTTTATAATTTTTATAAATTTTCTTAACTGAAAATGATTTAAAAATGAATTTTAAATCATTTTTAAATGCGATGCATACTAATTGACTCGATTGAATGCAAAATTGATATGTAGCAGTTTAAAAATTTTGGCTTAGAAAATAGGTTTTTCCCTAGAGATTGCATAACATCCCCTTGACAGATCGGCACCCTCATAGGCCAGGTGGTCTGCCAGAACCCGCAGGCGGGGAGATGCCTAACAAGGAAGAGAAGTTATAATATGAATGCATGAAAAACCCTCGGCGAGTTCGAGCTTATTTCTTAGGACCGTTTAGAGTTGCTATCTTATCTTAAAATTTTTATTTAATTGAAGTAAAAGAATTTTTTGACAGACCCCTAAGAGCCTAAAATCGTATTCCAGGTCAATCCAAATACGGCATGCGAATAAAAAGACAAGAAAAACATGAGTTCTAATGCGCAATCAAATTAAATAAATCAACTAAATTAAATATATCAAATTGAATGTCCATATGGCAAGTGCCACTTATTATTACATCACAGAATTTTGCAAGAAAGTAAAGTGGCCGGGCACCACTGACTACAACCCGGATTTTATTTTAAAATTCAAATGACTTTGAGATTTGGGATTCTTCTCGTGGTCCATTCCTTCGTTTTCTCACGAACATCTTGATTCATCGGTTCTGGATACCCAAATGAAAAGAAATTCTCCCTCGATCGGGGTGTTATCTTTCCTCTTTGGATATTTGAAAGATATCCTAATTTAACTTCCAAATGGAAGAAGACTCTCCCCTTTAGGGATGTCTTCACCTCTTTGGAATTCAAATTGGATAAAATATCCCAAATTCAAGTCATTTTAAATAAATACAACCTTATTCAATTGATGGTGGAGGCCACGTGGCGATCTCCCATTCGTCCAGCGCAGAGGCGGCGGCGGCAATCATTGCTGAATGATTGAGAAAGCGCGTGGGTCCCACGCGTTTTCACTAATCCATGTCAGCGGATCTCGCCTGCCGTTCGATCATCCGCCTTCTGGAACAAACAACCTGGATGCAGCCGGACGTACCAACCAACGCGGGTTTGGATCCTCTGCTAGCTAGAACGGCGGAACGGCCATATCAGGACCGTTGATCGTGAGATCAACAGTCCAAAGCGTGTATAGCGAACAGCCGGCCAAACCGAAGCCCTAAACAACTAAAATGGCTCGTTCTCTCAAACCGGTTGATGAAAATCAACGAAATTTTAAAACTAGATTTAGGTTATGAACAGAAAACTTAGGGATATGCTCAAAATATTAAACATGCGTTAAAAAAAATTCTAATTAACTCTATGTGTCCTAAACTAGGTTTAGAGATTTACAGCGATTCAATGGACGGTTTGGACCGTTTTTGGATTCTCTGAGCTTGTAGACTGTCCACGTTTATTTGTCCTGTTGAATCCACATCCTGGAATGCAGCATATCAAGCGGTAGAAACGTTTGAACTGGAAATACTTCGGTTGGCCGGAATCCTCGCCGGCGGCAGCTTTGGATGGGTGGTTTTGGCTAAGGAAATGAGGAGGAGATGGTTGAGGAGTTGAATGAGCAGAAAGCTCGGTTGGAGGGACTTGAGATAGTGAGAGAATGCTATTGATTCAATCCTAGGCATTAGGGCATTTCCTTCCTTTTCAAATGTCTCCAGGTTGAATCAATGGCTAGGATTAAATGACTGGACCTCCAGATGCTGCCATGTGTCGCTGGGAGTTGGTGGGAGCAGAAGCCAAGGACGGATCAAGGACATCCTACATGGAAAGGGTGTTTTGTCTTGATTTGAGCACATGGGGAGCAACGTGGGCCTTTGGATTTAAATCTAAAGGCTAAGATTAGTCTTAGGAAGCATCTAAACCTTAACTAATCTACTGGATTGGTTTTGGATTGAGTGGATTAGCTCAAAGGATTTATTTAATCACCCTTAGCCCTTCTAAAACATCATGTTGACTATTTGACTGGTCAATCAGTCAAACATGAGTGAGGTGGTAGCTGAGTTGGCAAGGAGTGACCTCAAAGAGGGTCTATAGTGATTTGATAGGGATTGGGTTAGCTTGAATCAAGCCATTTGGGCATTTTAAAGGTTTGCTGACCAAGTGTTGACTGGTCAACTGACCTTGTTGACTGCTGAGGTGGCAAATGAAAAATTTAGAAAGCTGTTATGGATGTTGGTTAAGGTCGTTTCCAAGTTCATATAGGTCATTTGGGTTAAGATGGCTTAATGGGCCTTTAATGGGCCATTAAGCCAAAACTAGTTGACTTGGTCAACCAAATGGATCCAAGGTCGGGAAATAGGTTCAATTAATTTCAAAAGTCATTTTGAGCCTATTGGATGTGGCTTCAGAGTCTGGAGAATTGGATTTGATCAAATGGGTCTATTGGGTCCATTAAGGGCTTTTAGGTCAATTTTATTTAATCTGGTCAAACAGGTTGATCCAGGGTTTGGAATCAGGCTCAGGAAGTTTGAAATGACATTTGAAAGCTTATAGAAGTGATTTCATGGTTCAAGGAGACCATTTGGGTCAAAACACCTATTTGGACCCTTAAAGGGCCTCTTGGGTCAAACCTGTTGACTTGGTCAACCAGGTTGACCCCAAGTTTGGAAATGGGTCCAACAAGTTTGGTTTGACATTTGAAACTTGCTGGAGGTGGTTGCATTCGATTTGGAGTTCATTTTGTTTGAAATCACTATTTGAGCCCCATAGAGGTATTTTGGTCATTTTGGGCTCATGGCCACCAGGGGCTGAAATGAGTCCAGAAAAAATGTAGTTTATTGTTCAATAGGTTTGGATTAATGGCCTAGAAGTGACTAGAGGCTTTGGTGAAGGCTCTAAGGTCAGAAACTTCTATGGGACAGATCCAGTGGCATAGGTTGTAAATATTTGAAGGTTTTACAGCCTTTGGATTTTGATTTAGTTTTTGGGGTTAGAAACCTCAGAATGGGCTCAAATTTGGAGGGTTGCCTCCAGAGACATGTCCCATCAGTATGCAACTGACAGACTCTGAATCGGAGGTCATTTGACTGGTTTTGAAATATTTAAAAATTTGCTGAAAAAGGCCTTTAGGATTATGCCTTTTAGCATTAGATTTAGGTTTCAAATTTTGGATTTGGATTGGGTTTTGGATTTGATTGATTAAATGTCTGAATTAATTTATGATCTAGGTAGATCCTAAAGTCTGACTTCTAGAAAGATCTTAAGGTCTAGAGTAGATCCTGAGGTCTAAAGTCAAGAAGGATTCTAGGATAAATCCTAAGATCAGGATTCTAGGAAGATCCTAGAGTCTGAATTGATTTGGGAATTGAATTGATTTAGGGGCAAGATTGGTCCAAGTGTCCTTATACAAAAATGAGGTCAACAAATGGACCCCCAATATGTGTAATAGAATGAAGTTCTATTGCACATATTGGCGTTGACCGAGCTTAAAGGTCAAGTCTAGAATTTTGATTCTAAGGGAATGAAAAGTTCATTCCTGGGGAATGAAGATTTGGATTAGTACTAGGGTAGTGCCATGGAGGGCATACTCTACCACTAGTGGATTTAGTCCTAAGGGAGGAGGAAACCTAAATCCCAAGGAAGAGAAAGCGACTGAACTATAGTGGGGCCCAAGAGGCTTAAATCCACTACTAGTTAGTCGAGATCCTAGGAGGCAGGAAGCACATGGACTCACACCTACTCCTAAAGGATCGGATTTATACTGGGTATTCAATGACTAACCTAGCTAGAAAGCACAGGGACTCACATCTAACTAGGAGAACTAGCCAAGGAGATAGTCTGCCAGAATCTCTAAGGATTTGGCAAAAACTATTTAACCCGAAATTTGATTTTGTATGCTAGGATGGTGCCACGAGGGGCTTGCTCCACCACTAGCAGATCTAATCCTAAGGAAAGGAAGCACGGGGACTCACACCTAACCTTAAAGAGAATAAAGGGTGACTAAACTATGTGGGGCCCAGTAGGCTTAATTCCACTTTTAGTCAGTCGAGATCCTAGGAGGTAGGAAGCACAGGGACTCACACCTACTCCTAACGGATCAGATTTGTACTGGGTATTCAATGACTAACCTAGCTAGAAAGCACTGGGACTCACATCTAACTAGGAGAACTAGCCAAGGAGATAGTCTGCCAGAATCTCTAAGGATTCGACAAAAGCTATCTAACCCAAAATTTGATTTTATACGCTAGGATGGTGCCACGAGGGGCTTGCTCCACCACTAGCAGATCTAATCCTAAGGAAAGGAAGCACAGGGACTCACACCTAACCTTAAAGAAAAGAGAGTAATTTTAGAATTCAAAAAGCATTGAATAAGATTGAGTCGAGTTCAGTTGAAAATCAAGTATTTTATTGATACAAAGATCGAGCTACATCAAGCATAGTATTTCTTCAGAAAATGCCCGTTTACAGGGAGCATTGGGTGATTTCCCTTACAATCCACTAGCTGATACGAGCCTCCTTCGTAGACTGTTTCCACTACGAAGGGTCCTTCCCAAGTTGGTTCAAACTTTCCACTGAGTTTTTGGTGCGCTAAGATAGGCCTCCGGAGAACCAAGACCAAGTCGCCTACTTGGAAGGTTCTAGGTCTCACTAACTTATCGTGAGCTTGAATCATTCGGGCTTTATACAACTCTAAATTTTGTTGAGCTTGAAGACGACGTCCTTCAAGGCTTTCGAGTTCTTCTAAACGAAGTTGTGCGTTTTGTTGAGTTGTAATCTGGTTCTGAATTGCAATTCTGAGCGAAGGGATTTGCACTTCCAGAGGGAGTACGGCCTTGGATCCATACACTAGTGCAAACGGTGTGGATTGGGTCGGGGTTCGATAAGTGGTCCTATAGGCCCACAAAGCTTCCACCAACCTCTCATCCCACTGACGTTTATTATCATCGAGGGTCTTTTTGATGATTTGGACCAAAGTTTTATTGAAGGCCTCAGCCAATCCATTAGCCCGTGGGTAATAGATTGTTGAGTATCTCCAATCAATACCATGGCGATTTACAAAATTATTGATCTTTGTAGACTTGAAAATGGACCCATTATCGGATATGATTCTGCGCGAAATGCCAAATCTATATACGATATGGTCACGGAAGAATTTCATTACATGGTGTGATGTTACATTTCTTAATGGGACTGATTCCGCCCATTTTGAAAAATAATCAGTCGCTGCTAAAATGAAGCGATGACCCTTTGAAGAAGGAGGGTCAATTGGCCCAATGATATCTATACCCCAACTTTCAAAGGGCCACGAGGCTATCATGGGATGCAACACGTTAGGCGGCAGATGTAAAACCACACCATGTACTTGGCACTGATGACAACACTTTGCAGTTTTCATGCAATCGTCAATCATCGTAGGCCAGTAGTATCCAAGTCTTTTGATCTTCATTTTCATCTTAGGACCCGATTGATGATCACCGCACAGTTTAGCATGGACTTCGTTAACGATCTTCAGGGCCTCACATTTGTCTAAACAACGGAGCCACATCTGACCAAACGATCGTCAGTACAACGTATTGTTGACTAGTGCGTAGGATAGGGCACATTTCTTAATTTGCTGGGCAAGTGATCTCTCATGAGGGAGCTTTTCTTCTTGAAGGTATTCAATTATAGGTTGTCTCCAATCTGCTTCTTCATCGACTGCTGAAGAGGTAGAAAGGACTTGGAAAACTTATTTGTTGATGTACTCCAAATCTATAGGAGACAGGACTTGACGACCCTGTACCTCTATAGGGATGGAATCTTCTTCCGGACACGCAAATTCCTTTGCAAGCTTTGCGAGGGCATCCACCGAAGAATTGCTTCCACGGGGAATCCTATACATAGTTACAATCGGAATTTGCTCGAGCAAGTGATAGGTGTACTGATGGTACTTCAGGAGTTTAGGATTCAAAACCTTATAGGTTCCTGCAACCTGGTTGATCACCAGTTGAGAATCACCAAAGATTTTAATCTCTTTAATCTCCATTAAAATTGCAAGTTCCAGGCCAGTTATCAGAGCTTCGTACTCAGCCTCGTTGTTCGTACAAGATTCTGATAAATGATAGGAAAAGTGCATCATTCCCTTATCTGGCGTTACGAATACCAGGCCGACTCCGGCTTTCCCGGGAATAGTAGATTCTGGTGTTTTATCCCGTTGAGAGGATGCAGCACCGTCAAAATACATTTCCCAGGTTGGAGTAGTGGCTTCCTCAAAACTCATGATGTGCTCATCAGGTAAATCATCGTTTAGAGGAGATTTTGCCGGCAACGGGTGTGCCGCAAGGAAGTCGATGACGGCCTGCCCTTTCACAGCATGCAGGGGATTGAAAGTAATTTCAAATTGGAGCAATATTATAGACCAACCAGCCAAACGTCCTGACAACGTAGGCCTGATCATAAGGTATTGCAAAGGGTTAAAACTGGAAATTAAGTTGATTTGATGAGAAAGCATGTAATGTCTTAGTTTTTGAGCTGCAAAGACTAAGGCAAGACAATGTTTCTCAATCGTTGGATATCGAATTTTCGTTGGTAGAAGTCTCCGACTTAGGTAGTAGAGAGCGTTCTCTTTCCCTTCGTCATTGACTTGAGCAAGGAGGGCCCCGAGAGACTCGTCAAGGGCCGCAGTGTAAAGTATTAAAGGTCTCCCCGGAATAGGGGCTGCCAAGATAGGTGGATTTGTCAGGTATTGTTTGATGTTTTCAAAAGCAGATTGACATTTCTCGTTCCAAATGAATTTAGCGTCCTTTTTAGCGAGGACCGAGAATGGTTGACATCTTCCGGAAAGATTGGAAATGAATCTTCTTATATACGCCAGTCTACCTTGGAGAGACCTTAGTTGAGTAAGGCTCCTAGGAGGCGGCATATTTAAGATAGCTTCGATTTTAGCAGGGTCTATTTCAATTCCACGGTTCCTTACTACGAAGCCTAGAAATTTCCCTGACGTGACACCGAAGGCGCACTTCAAGGGATTCATCTTAAGGTTGTAGCGGCGCAACCGCTCGAAGACGATTCTTAAGTCATAAAGATGAGCCTCTTTAACTTTACTCTTGACAACTAAATCGTCGATGTAGCACTCGACTTGATTATGGATTAAGTCGTCAAAGATTCGAGTCATAGCCCACTAGTAGGTTGCACCGGCATTTTTAAGGCCAAATGACATCACTTTATAACAAAAAATCCATATAGGACTTCTGAATGCAGTGTTTCTCTCATCTTCTGGGGCAATCTTGATTTGATTATAACCAGACGAGCCATCCATAAAGGAGAAAACAACATGCGAGGAGGCGATGTCCACCATGAGTTTTGGAATTGGCAAAGGAAATTCATCCTTAAGACATGCCTTATTCAGGTCTCTATAGTCAACACAGACCCAGATTTGACCATTTTTCTTTCGAACTGGCACAACGCTGGCTACCCAAGAAGGATATTGTTCCTCCCGGATAAATTCGGCTTCGGCCAATTTCTTAACTTCATAAATGACTTGTTGTTCGATCTCCAAACGCATGCGTCGTGGAGATTGTTTGACAGGAATGGCGTCATGCCGGATTCCAAGTTTATGAACTGCTATATCGGCGGACAAGCCCGGCATTTCATCGTATGTCCAAGCGAAACAGTCCTTAAACTCGGATAGAAGTTAAATTAGATCCTTAGACTCGTCCTCACTCAACAAAGAACTTATGAAAGTGGGGCGAGGGTCATCCTCTGTTCCAAGGTTAATTTCTTTAAGCTCATCAACCGTCGATTTAATTTCTTCTTCAAATTCAGGGGGTGCATCCCGAATTTGAACTTCATCTGAATCATCTAAGGTCTCCAAACAAAGTCTGTCGAGCGAATCAACGACTTCAGTAGGGACACTTTCAGATTCAAGATGGATGGTTATCATCAAGCAATATTCATCATCGTCAAACGAACTAACAGTACCAAAGCCGACACCACTCGTCCAATTTTTATTGAATTTGGAGTTCCAAATACTTTGGTGGTATCTAGCTTGACCCTTAGTCCATTGACTCGGAGCAAAACCTTTAGAGATAAGAGCTTTAACACCAAGAGGAAAGTAGCCGAAAGGTAATTCCATTAATTCATTGAAATCTGCCTCTTCAAGGATTACATCACCTTCATTCCTTGAAGAGGAGGTGCCAGGGAAGAACCTCTGGACTTTCCTTACTTCTCCATCTAAGTTAGGGGAATCCTTAGTTACTAACCCTGAGACTCTGTCAGCGGACAGTGGGGTTAAGGCTAAGGATTTAACTACCCTATTTATCTTTTCATACATACTCAATTCAGGCTCATCACTTTGAGGTATAGAATCGTTACCCACCTGGTCACTATCCGAATCTAAAGTGAGATCAAACTTTGGAGGAAGATTGGATTTTTTGTATTCAAAAGCAATTCTGTCACCCCTCTTTCTAGATTCTTCATCGGAACTTGATTCCAGTTCAATGTACATCGGGGTACTCCTTCTTTCAGTTAAAACACGGCCTAGGCCACGTGCTCTTTGGGCCATCCTTCCACCTCTTTGAGGCAAATTGTTTTGAGGCCTAAAGACCACATTCTCGACGTCGTTGTTGACCTCATTTTTCGAGGTCAATTTCCCCGGACTCAATTCTAGCACCTAGGTATTCATAGCCTAGTATAGATGTCACTTGTAGGACCTCCTTTAGGTGGATACCCACGGACGTAGCATTGACTTGAACCTATCGCTCAACTCGAATTAGAATAAAAGTCAATCCAATTCTAATTCAATTTCATATCAACTCGTTTCGAACCCAATGACACCGAATTCAACCCAATCCGAGCCCAAATGAGTCCGAATCAATAACTCAAAGCGCTGCCGGAAGGTTCAAACCACAATTTGAGTCATCAAACGGTCTCCGATTTTGACGAGCTTATACTCGAATCGAACGGCTCGATGAGACGAATCCAGCGAGCCCAAGATCGTTACATTATGACATCATTAAGAATTTTAAATGTCCAACGATCGGTCCAGCCCACGACCCCATTAGGCAAATGAAACCAAATTTTCGATTTTCTTTATAGTCCCGAACTCCTCTCGACGCCTTCATTCGCGAATCCACCACCCGAACGGCCCTATCTCCTCTCCAGTTCGCGTGAGACTCAACTCCTGAACTCGTCTCATATTCGCACAACACTCAGCCCACGATCCCATTCTCTGATTCATGCATGCAAGAACCGTTGCTCATCTCCCTCTGCTCCATGTGACTCCAAGGCCAGTTTCATAACTCCCTCTCGATCTCCTTTCATACGGCAGTTCACAAAAACCACCGTACCATCTCCTCTCTATTAGAACAACCCCGTGACTCCCCTCTCACGAGAAGACCCAAGCGAAAATCACTCCGGAGCAATTCGCAAACAACTCCTGCTCGGTTAATCCCTGCAGTTTGCGAAATCAGCCCATGCGCCTCACTCTCTCGCAACACCTCCAGGCCGAACTCCATTCTCGTCTGCCTTTACTGCTCGTGTGAACAGCAACCTTGGCTGATATCTTCATCTTCTCTGCCTTAGTCGTTGATCTTCCTCATCCTGGAATTTGCTCGGTCAAAAGCAACAAAGAGTAGGTATACTCTTCCCATTTTCTTTCTTCTTCCCCATCTTGTTCTCCATCTCAAAATTATTTCTTCTCCTCCATTGTATATTACTATAATTTCTATATGATTGTTGGATTAATTCAATATCCAGATGATATAACGAAGCCTGATCATTAAAATATTTGAATACATTGCTGATTTCATCTTTTGAGTTTGTAAATATTCTTTTTTTTTTATTCCAATGCTTTCTGTTGGAGAAAATGGTATTTTATAAAAAAAAAAGGGAAGGAAAATTATTGCCATTCTTTATGAATACTTTAGATTGATGAGCATGTAGATTCATATATTTGAAGGAAAATGTTACTAATAAATAAATAAATAAAATATATATTTTTGCTCTCAGATTTTGTTATCATTATTGCTAGCATTATTTGGAAGATTCTCTTCACAACATGCCTTTATGCTTTGAGTACTCATAAATAGAATATATTCTCTTGGAAAGAGATAACTTGAAGGGTTGGTTTAAGCATTGATATTCCCTTTTTGGACATATACTCGTGGATCTTAAATTTTGTTTAGGTGAATTGTGTGTTTTGTTTAGAAAGTTGATTTGTGTAGAAGGTGATATGTGTACATAGTGGAAAAGTAAAGTATTGGATTTTGTGGAAAGTGTATGATTTTGAATTTAAGAAACTTGTGAGTTTTGAAAGGTGAAAAAGTGAAAAGATGGGTTTGAGAAATGAACTTGGGTGATTTGAAAAGTAAGAAGCATGTATCTTAAAAATGGAAGAAAGTGAATAGTATATATATGTGTTAAAAAGTAGAGTGTATGTGTAAAAAGGTATTTTGTAGTGGAAAATGTGTGAATATATAGACAGTGTATGAGAATGATTTGAAAGGTATTATATGAGAATGATGAAAGACTAAATGGAGGATTTTGAAAGGCAAAAAGTTTGATAAGTGTATTTTTGGAAGGGTGAATTGTCTGATTCTTTGGAAAAATGACATATATATTTTGAAAGGCGAATCATGTATAACTTGAAAAGTAAAATGTTTTGAAAGCAATTTTTGTTTAAAGAAAGGTGTTTTTCTTTGAAAGGTAAAAATGAGTGATTTGTAATAGTGAAGGCTATGAGATCTTTGAAAGTTATAATATTTTGAGAGAGAAAGTTTGGGTGAGAAAGAATGAGTTTGTTGGATGAAAATCAAAAAGCTCTATTGCTCTCTACCTTTCTCTATTTACTTCTTCCCCTTTCTGTTCGCCTTAGAGTGAATGTTAGAAAGATATAAAATATATTTCCAAAGGTAAAGGTTTCAGAAAGCAAGATCAACAAAGCCAGTGTTCAAGCCCGGAGAAAGGTACGTCTTTTATTTTTAGTAAATTTCAATTATTTTATTATTATTTATCAAATGTGTTTTCTAATCCCTGCTTTTCCGTGTCTTCTTTATTTTATTGGCATGAACTACGAGGAACGGTACTGATCGAGTAGACAAAAGTACAAGGAGGTAATGACGTCAGTCGCCTCTATCCAACCGGGTAGAGGTGCTACGGGCGGATCCACCGGGTCGTAGCCCCCGGTGACTGTAAGTATTTCTAAACTTAGAAAACCTTTAGGGACCCCTTGATGTGGTGTGCGCAAACCCTTCCCTTTTAGGTCCCTGTAGTAACTTCAATTTAATTAGGATTACTTTTTGCTCTTAAACCCTTAAACCCCTTTATATGTATGAAAAGTCCTAAGGGTTAGTGATAACAAATATTTTATCCCATATAACAGTAGTGACACTTAAGGACAAAAATTAAGGACCGGGTCTTAGAAAACTTAGATTTAGGATGCATGTACACCTTAGGGTAGAAACATATAACATAGAAAACTTAGTGACATTTATTATTATTATTATTTTATTTTATTTTTATTTATTTATTTAACAAATTAAATTTAATTAACTAAAAATTTTTCTTTTAAATAATAATTGATTTAGGACATATCAAAACCACATAACCTATTGCACACACTTAGATTTGTTTGCTAGGACAACCAACCCTAGTTTTAGGTTAGGCCGGTGTTTATTTCCTTACTGCACTGTGACGGGCTTTTTCTCGAGTTTTATTGCATGCTGGTTGTAAATTGTTGGTGTGTTTGTTTACTTACTTTTACCGCACTCTGTGATGTGATTTGATTGACGATTAGATTACCCATAGGTTAAGAGCGATCTGGTTGTTAATAGAATTTTCTGCAGGTGGCCACACTCGTGCAGGGCAGAAAAAGGGGGCTAATTAATAAATAATTTTATAAAATGCTACAGGTGCTTCAGCTGTTTAGCCCCCAAATGAAAAAGAGTGTGGCCAAGTGTGGCTGATAAATTTAATTTAAATGCAAACATATAACTGCTTGGGATGATTTTTATATAAACTGCTTAGGATAACCCTGGAGGTGGACTAGATTTTTCTTCTCTTTCTGTGAAATGAAATGTAATGTAAATATAATATATCAAGAGTCAAAATTGTGAAAGTGATTTTAAAAATGGGATATCACCTTCAATTTGGAATCTGAAGAAAAGAGGATATACCTTAAAGGATTATTCTCTTTTATTTAGAAAGCCAAGATAGAATGATTCAATATCCAAATAGAAAAGAAAATACCCCTCTTAGGGATGTGTTTCTTTTCATTTGGATATCCAGAACCCGATGGACCCGAGAAGTTCGTAGAAGAAGAAAAGATAGAACGAGAAGATTGAAGAAAGAAGATGAAGAAATGAAGATTCAAGGAACAGTATATCCCATTTTAAAAATCACTTGCGTCATTCTTAGGATTAGAATCCGGGTTTGTTGTCAGTGGTGCCTGGCCACTTTACTTTTCTGTAAATTCTGGGTGTAATATGGACATTGGACATTATATTTGGATTATTAAGATTGATTGTTTACATTGTTTGTGCAGTAGATTTTTTTTTAGGACTCTTACAAGCCGTGTTTTGTTTTAGTCTGGATACGAATCGGAGTGCTTTTTTTCGTAAGGGTACGCTTAAAATTCTTTTACTTGTAATTAAAAATAAAAATTTTTAGGCTCACATAGTAACTCTAACGTTCTAAGAAGTAAGCTCGGGACCGCCGAGAGTCAGCATAAGCATATTATTACTTTCTCTTCCTTGTTAGGCACCTCCCCGCCTGCGGGTTCTGGCAGACCACTTGACCTATGAGGGTGCAGTTCTGTCAAGGGGAAGTTGTGCAATCTCTAGGGAAAAACCTATTTTCTAAGCCTAATTTTTAAATTGCTTCATTATCATTTTATGCATTCGAGTCAATTAGCATGCATTGCATTAGATACAAATTAAAAAAGAGTCTAAAATATTAATTGCATTTTTAGACATTTCTCACCCTACATAAGTTAAGGGGTCAATTAGGAACTGTCTTAGACGTCGGCCCCCAATTTCTTAAAACTTAAGCAACATCCCTACCTATCTTTCATAAGAGACTGGACACATGGTTTCAAAGCGCCTAGGTGGTTAGCTGGCTCCCCAATCCAGGCTGGGGTAAGTCCAAATTTGCATTTCATTAGTTAGGTTCGGGTCACTACTTTGTAGTACCCAAATTAGATTTAGGTTCTGAGGCAGATTCTTTTTAGATCTTAAGTCCTCGCCCTCCGAGAATATAATCTCAAATTTCTAATAAAATGTCAACTTGAACATAAAATTTTCTCTTAAAATGTAAAGCCCAACATAGGGTAGGCTGAGGTTGTCTCTGAGCTTCTCAGAATCCGACATCTCCTACTTTTCTTCCTTTGACCCGCTAATAAATGTTCAACATTGAGCTTTCTCCTTGAAAAATTCCTATTTCTGTTTCATTGTCTTTTACTTTGTACTCAAAAGGGTATGAAATCACTGCTTTAATCGAGAGTTTTCTTAGGAGTTTCTCTCCTATGATATAATTAACTATAGGAGCTTGCTCTTATAGGGATTTGAGAACCCCAGATTAAAATAAACCTTGTTTTATTCGTATAAAATAAGGGAAGAATCTTTGGGAACGTAGATTATTTTTAAAATCTTATTTCTAATTTTAAATTGACTTGTAGAATGTTATTATTATCTTTTCAAATAATATAATATTATACTTGTTATATTCAACTTTAGAAATAATGAATTTTATAAAACTCATTCTCGCTTTTGGATATCTTTAAGAATGTTATGTTCGTCTTTTAAGATGATATAATATTTTTCTTGTCATATCTAATTAAAAGAATGAATAAACTTTAAAAAAAAAATGTATTTCTATTTTTAAACATATTCTATAGGATTTCATGTTCATCTTTTGAGATGATATGTTATTCTTTGAACTATGTTTGATTATAGAAATATCAATTTTCAAAACCCTATTTTGATATTGAATCCATTATAGAATATTGTGTCGGCCTCTCGAGACCGTACTTTATTCTCAATGAAGTATTCGATTACAAAAATAGGAGAAATCAAAATCTGCGTGGTGATACACAATTTTTCTTCACCAAGGTTTTTCTGGCGACTCCACTGGGGATCAATCCTCTCTCCATCTTTAGCAGTGTTTTATACCCTTTAATCGGTAGTATACTTGTGTTTGACATAGGTTGTAACTACCTTTCTTCCGTCGGTTCTTTTATTCATTTCATTCTTGAATAATTTGGCCGGTATCTAAAAATTTTAGAGGTCTTATTTTGGACCCCGTTAGAAAACTAATGAGGAGCTCCTTTATAATGAACTTTTTATAAAATAAATCCATGTGCTTATTCGAATGTTGTAGTAACATTTTTCTTGTAGCTTGATGTTTGAATTAGCACTGGGTCAAAAATATCAAAGTTATAATTAAAACACTAAATAAAATTTACTCTTATCCCAATATTATATATTGCAGTTATATTTTATAACTCAATATGTATGAAATGAGATAGAATTTATTTTATTTAGCTGGATTAATTAAACTTTTGCAATTTAAATAAATTATTCAGAGTCTAATTAAAATCTCTTTTAAATTTCAGGAAAAATGATGGGTAAATTAATTTTCTCACTGTCTGACAACATGAACCTGTCCTACAATCCATTTGCTGAGGGTAGTATAATCAAGTTTGGAAAAGGATTTGAGGATTTGCAGTTTTCTGTTAGTGGACCTGAGTTCACTATTGTCCCACCCAATGAGGTTGCAAATCAGAAACCTATCCTAGAATTCACATTGGGATGCGGGTCTCAAACTGCTCCTGTAGACCCTAAGCCCTCTGTATTTACTAGGATTGAGCAACTTAATCAAGATCAGAAACTCAAGTCAGTTGTGGTAGCAAACAGTTCAGTCCCTTTCAGTGCACCCAGTCAGTTTGAGATTGGATCTTCTTCCAATTTATCGGCGATTATGACTAAAACTCAAAGAAGGAATAAAATCGTCGTATAAAAAGGAGAATGGAAAAACTAGGAATGTCTAAGAAGAATGAGCTTATCCCTCCAACCTCTCCACATCTTAGTGGTAGTAGGTTCCATCTTCTCTCCGCTGCTGATGGAGAAGAAGATGCGAGGTTGATTGCTCGATCAGCCCCTACTGCTGTTAGAAAGTCTATCACTGAACCAACAAAAAGTAAGGAAACACATGTTCAGAATTTGGTAAAAGCTATAGTACAAGACTGTGCTGATGGTCCTCCACAGACTAGAGAAGAATTTTTAAGGAAAATGAGAAGATTGATCAGTGATAGGATTGAAGAAGAAACTTTAAGGCAGAAACTTATTAAAACTAGGGTAGGAGGTCAGTTGAGAGCAAGAGATAGTAAAAGAAAATTCAAACCAACTGCTATCTCCGCTCTTACTGATGGATACCCTAGGGAGCCAAGGAGATCCAGTAGAAAGACAGACAGTATTGTGTTGACTGATGCTTCAGTGAAAATTAAAAGTACTCAGCGGATTCCACAGAAAGTCAACCGTTAGTTGTCCCCTTCTTCTGTACCACCACAGAGTCCTAGTAAGATTCAGCGTAGTTCTCATACCCATTCTTCTCCCCGGATAGATAGGCACCACTCTACGGGTCCTACTCCATCTTCTTATCCTGATGTAGAGCGGTTGGAATCCTCAAACCAACCCTCTTCGACATCTGATGAAAAGAAGGTTTGGAGACCCAAGGAAAAGGCTACTTCTCCTGTAGTAGCTTCACCTGAGAAGCCTATAGAAAGTGAACTTGAAGAGAAGGAGAGGGTTAAGAATACTACTCCAGATCTCATGGACTGTGAAAAGTATGTTCCTGTTGATCCCAACTATGTTTCTGGAAGATCTATAGAGGAGATGATAGGTGAACTAAAAGACAGTATTAGAAATCTGGATGAAGAAGAAACTTTGAACTTTGACCTAGATGGAGATGATATGTTAGATGATACAGTGGCTGATGTCTTTATGGTTGAAACAAGAACAACATCTTATAATGAGCAGATTGAGGAAACTGTATTACAAGATGTTGCAGTTGAGGAAGGCATAGCGCCGGACTTAACTCAACGTCTTGTACAGCAATTAAAACAAAAAGATGAGCAGATTTCAAGTATGGAGAAGAAGATAGAAGAAATGATGGCCACTATAGCTTCTTTCCAAAGTCAGGGTCCTTTACCACCACGAGCACAGGTTGAGTCTTCTCAACCCGAGCCTGTTCAGGTGATAGGAAAGAAACAAGTGGTTGAAACTATAGAAGAGCATCAGCAAGATCTAGAAGTAAAAGCTTCTCAATCCAAAGAGTTGAAGAAAATGGTAGAAAAACAAGTAAGGGAGGCATTAGCAGAGTCACAGAGCTCATCATATACTCCAAAGGGTAGACCCTACCCAGAGGAGTTTGATGCAGTTCCATACCCAAAGGGTTTTGTACCTCCCTCTTTCAAGATCTTTGATGGTACTGGAAACCCAAGACAGCACATAGCTTACTTTAGAGCCAGTTGTTGCAATGCTGGGGGAAGTGATGCTTTGCTTTTCAGACAGTTTGTCAGTAGTCTGTCAGGGGTAGCATTTGATTGGTATGCAGATCTGCCAAATGGTTAAGTACACAGTTTCACAGAGTTAGAGAACATGTTTGTTAAAAGATTTGCAGGCAGTCAGCACCATGTTACAGTTGGAGATCTGGTGATAGAAAAACAAAAGCCTGGGGAAAAGCTAGTTGACTATATACTTAGATGGAGGAACTTGAGCATGAAGTGTGAACCTCAATTGCAAGAGCAACATGCAATTGAGATTCTACTTAAAAACATTCATGGACCGGTAGCCTTTCTTTGAAGGTTTTTACCATTAAGACATTTGAAAAATTGCTCAATAAGGCCTCCAGTCTCCAAGAAGAAGCTTCACAGCTCTCCTTCCTTGTTGATCAGTCCTCTTCAGACCCTAAGAAGCTGAAACCCCAGAAGGTCTTTGAAAAGAAATCTGGGATGGTGTCAGCTGTGGGTAAGGGAAATCAGCCAATGAAAGTGCAGACAGAAAGATCCCCTCCTCAGTTTTATAATCAGCAGTATCAAAGGCCACAGTATCCGCCACCACAATATCCGCCACCACAGCATCCGCCACTTCAAATTCAACCAGAGTTTAACCAACAGCGACCTTACCTTACTCTAGAAGAAAGAAGGGAAAATTGGGAGAAATTCAATGCATTAATTGGTAAGACTTACCCCTTTAAGAAGGAGGCTTTAAAGAAGATATTAAAAAATCTTCTTAAAAAGCCAGACTTCAAGTTGCCTGCACCTAGAAGGCCAGAAGAAGTGGGTAAGTCAGATCACCCCAATTATTGCCCTTACCATCAGATGTTGGGCCATCAGCTTGAAGAATGTGTCACTTTTAAAGAATGACTCGACATAAACATGAAATTAGGAGCTGTAGTGATTCCCAAGGAATACTTAGTGGATCCGGGGCAGGGATCAGCTAAGTGTGTGACTGATGAGCCTATCGTTCCTACTTCCTTTTCAGATTCTGATTCAACTTGGGATATAGCTTTATCCCGTTCTTCAAAGAAATATCTAAACAAACTTTACTTTTCTTCTCTTCAGGAGTCTTTGGGAGCTCAGAAGCCTCTCCAGGTTGATCTGATAGCTCCAGAAGATGATGTAGAGATGACTCCACCTTCAGAGCTTAAGGAAGCCTGAGTCAGCCAGGGTCCTATAGTTCAGGAGAAGGAGGACACTAGAGATCGTTTTGTTGCTTTTAGTAGTGTTGATTGTGATGTATCTAGTAGAATTGTGTTTTCTTCGGATGGGGAGACTGTTATCCTCAATCCTCTTATCTTAGATGACTTTTATTTTGTTAAGTGTGATGATGTTAAATCAATGAAAAAGGATTCTGCTTATATCTTGTCTATTTCTGATAATGATGTTACAGATGACTTGAAAAATATACCTGAAAATGATTCTCTGCATGATCAATTTAATTTTGAAGAATTAAAACATTCTCTTGGTTATTATTCAGATAGTGATGTCCCTGCTCTAGATTTGCAGGGTATGCCTATCTGTATTGAAGCTGAGATGTCTGATTCTGAAAATTTAACAGAAATAAAATCAGAATTACCTGAGGTCGAAGAAGATAACCTGCCTGTCGCTTCTTCTGAAGAGATAGTGGAAATCAAGCTTCGTAGTGGCAAAGTGTTACCACCTCATACTTCTTCTGAAGATAAAGGGAAACAAGTTGTTGACGAACCAGAGTCTTCTCTTCCACCTCAACCCGTTCCTTTTCAGAATCCAATTGAGAGTGGAATGCCCAAGGTCGATTACAATGTCCTAGCTCATCTCAGGAAGCTGCCTGTCAAACTAAGCATTTACGATGCATTGATTCTTTCCAAGGAAATGAGGGAAGCCCTAATCAAAGCATTGTTAGATCCAAATATTTGCATGGCCCAGTTAGCAGCTGCACAGCCTGATGAAGCTTTTTGTTCCAGAGGAGTTCCTGAAATTTCTTTTTCTGATGAAGATCTGTGTTTAGGGACGGCTGATCACAACCGTCCACTATACATAACAGTGAACATAGATAACTTCAGATTGTCACGTATCCTTGTAGATCCTGGTGCATCAGTTAATATTATGACTCTAAGAACTCTTGCCTATTTGAGAATAGACGTCTGTAAGCTCAGCTCAGATAAGATGATCTTACGGGGTTTTAACGAAAATGGTGAAAGAGCTTTGGGTTCAGTTACTTTGTTGTTGGAAATAGAAGATTTTAAAACTGAAGCTAAGTTTCATATTATAGATGCTCCAACATCCTTTAATGCTCTCTTAGGTAGACCCTGGCTTCACGAATATAGGATGGTTCCTTCATCCCTACATCAGTGCATCAAGTACATTCGAGATGGTACTGAGCACTGTATTAAGGGAGACTTGCAACCATTCTCGATTCATGAAGTAGGAATTTATGAAGATGCCGCCTATTATTTGCCTTAAAAAAAAAAACAGTTATTTCCAAAGATCTTAAATTGGCCAAAAGTGAAATTGCACATGAAAACAAAAATGAAAAAGAAAAAAGAAGAAAAAAGAGATGAAGAATATCCCTGCCTCGAAGATAGCATTCGTTGGCATCCTGCTCCTCCCTCACAAAGAGGTGGTAGGATATCCCAACAAGGGCGAGGTAGAGGCAGAGGATGGCAAAATCATGAAAGTGCAATGCATGAAAACATACAAAATCAAAATCCTACGATACACATCGATTTAGAATCTGGTTCAGAGGATGAATCATGTGTACCAAAGGATGAAAATGGTAACAAAAGGCCGAAATTTGAGATCTCTTTGGAAAATGACAGTGATGAAGATAAAATTCAGGCAAATATAGAGGATGATTCAGATTTGTCTACCTATGAAAGACTTAAAGGATATGTGAAGACTTTAGCTTTAACCCCACTATTGCAAGATAGTATAGCCGGGTTGGCAGTTAAAGTTTCACCTGCTTTGAGCGATGATTGTAAAACTGCTAAGTTTATTCCTTCTTCTAGCAAAAATGGTGAAACTGATGTACACATTGATGATCCTTTTATGAATGAAATAGTGGGACTCCCTTTTGATTGGTATCCATATTGTGTTAAAAATTTAATTGAGCAAGGTCTTGCCCCATCTACTTGGACTAAACGTCAAGCTCAGTCCTTTGAAAGTCTTTGGAATACAAAATTTCATAAACCAAAGTCAAAAGCAGGACTAGGCTTTAATACTGTTTGTCCATTTGATGACGATGATTATTGCTTAGTAATTACTAACAATGTAGGATCTGATCATCTTTTTGTAAAGGACATTGAAAATCTTAATGAATTTTGTTTAGAAACTTTAGATGATTCGGATGACTTTCAAGTTAAGGAGGCACCTCCTGAACTTGAGGAGGAAATCCAGTCAACTATTGATGAACTAAAAGAAGTTAACCTTGGTAATGAAGAAAATCCACGTCCGACGTTCATAAGTGCCTTATTGAACGAGGATGAGTCAAATAACTTATTCAAATTACTTTCAGAGTTTAAGGATTGCTTCGCTTGGAGTTATGACGAAATGCCCGGATTATCTCCAGAAATAACAGTTCACAAACTTGAAATTCAACCTGATATAATCCCTGTCAAACAAGCCCCACGACGCATGCATTTAGAAATTGAACAACAAGTAATAACTGAAGTTAAGAAACTGATCGATGCAGGCTTTATTCGAGAGGAGAAATATCCCTCTTGGTTGGCTAGTGTCGTCCCAGTAAAAAAGAAAAGTGGTCAAATTCGCGTATGCATCGATTATAGGGATCTGAATAAGGCATGTTCGAAAGATGAGTTCCCGTTACCCATACCAGAACTCATGGTAGACATTGCTTCTGAGCATGCAATTTTCTCTTTTATGGACGGTTCATCTGGATATAACCAAATCAAGATGGCTCCTGAAGATGAAAAATTTACTGCATTCAGAACACCTATAGGGGTCTTCTGTTACAAAGTCATGCCCTTTGGACTTAAGAATGCTTGTGCAACTTACCAGCGAGCTATGACCCGAATCTTCGATGATTTAATCCACCAACAAGTGGAATGTTACATCGATGATTTGGTTGTCAAAAGTCGTCAAAGGGAAGACCACCTTCATGATCTGAGAATCGTTTTTGAAAGGTTGCGCCGCTATAACCTAAAGATGAACCCCTTGAAATGTGCTTTCGGAGTTACTTCAGGAAAATTCTTAGGGTTCGTAGTGAGACACCGAGGTATAGAAATTGATCCTTCCAAAATAAAAGCCATCTTAGATATGCCACCTCCTAAAAGTCTGACCCAATTAAGATCTCTTCAAGGTAGGTTGGCATATCTACGGAGATTCATTTCTAACTTGTCTGGTAGGTGTCAACCATTTGCTGCTTTATGTAAGAAAGATGCCCGATTTCATTGGGATGAAAAGTGTCAAAATGCCTTTGAAAGCATAAAACAATATTTGTTAACACCTCCAGTCTTAGCGGCTCCTATTTCGGGAAAACCTCTGATACTTTACACTGCAGCTTTAGACAACTCTCTTGGCGCCTTATTAGCCCAAACTAATGAGGAAGGAAAAGAGAACTCACTTTACTACTTGAGTAGGAGACTCTTACCAACTGAAGCTAATTACCCACCTATTGAGAAACATTGTTTAGCCTTAATTTTTGCTGCCCAAAAATTAAGGCATTACATGTTAGCTCATAAAATCAATCTCATTTTTAGAGTCAATCCACTCCAATACCTGATGACTCGTCCAATGTTGTCAGGACGTTTAGCAAAATGGTCAATGTTCTTACTCCAGTTTGATATCACGTTTATACCCTTACGTGCTATCAAAGGTCAAGCCGTAGCTGACTTCTTAGCAGCACACCCGATCCCTGCTGAGTCCCCTCTAAATGATGATCTCCCTAATGAACAAATTATGAGTTTAGAGGAACAGGAAGGAAATACCTGGGAGTTATATTTTGATGGTGCCGCATCTTCACAAAAGATTGGGGAACCTCAGGAAATAATCCCAGGGAAGGCCGGTATTGGGTTGGTTTTCATAACCCCTGAAAAAGGATTGTTGCGTTATTCTTATCATTTATTAGAGCCTTGTACTAATAACGAAGCTGAATATGAAGCTCTAATAACTGGTTTAGAATTAGCAATATCAATGGAAATCAGGGAAATCAAGATCTTTGGAGATTCTCAACTTATTATCAATCAAGTTGCTGGTATCTACAAAGTCTTGAAACCTAAACTTCTCCCATACTATCAATACACTATGAAGCTTCTTGAGCAGATTCCAAGCATGACTCTGTATAGGATACCCCGTGGAAGAAATTCTATGGCGGATGCCCTTGCAAAGCTTGCAAAGGAGTTAGCTTGTATAGAAGAAGAGTCAATCTCTATAGAAGTTCAAGGTCACAAAATCTTATCTCCTATAGACTTGGAATACATCAATAGAATTTTTCCTTCTAAGGGTGAGATTGTTCTTGCTGTTAATGATGAAACGATTGACTGGAGAAAACCTTTCATTGACTACTTGCAAGAAAACAAACTCCCTCGGGAGAAATCTGCTGCAGATCAGATTAAGAGAAGGGCTCTCTCTTATACGCTGATAAATGGCACTTTGTATCGCCGGTCTTTTGATCAATTGTGGTTACGTTGTCTTAACAAACAGGAAGCCCAAAAGATTGTGACCGAGGTACATGCCGGATTGTGTGGTGCTCACCAATCTGGTCCCAAAATGAAGATGAAAATTAAAAGATTAGGATATTACTGGCCCTCAATGATTGACGACTGTATGTCTATTGCACGTCGTTGTCACCAATGCTAAGTACATGGTGTAGTCCTACACAAACCTCCTAATGTCCTACATCCAACAATTTCTTCATGGCCTTTTGAAAGTTGGGGCACAGACATCATTGGCCCTATTGATCCTCCCTCTTCTAAAGGTCACCGGTTCATTCTAGCAGCAACAGATTACTTTTCAAAATGGGCGGAAGCTGTTCCACTACAAGAAGTGAAGACTCATAATGTACTCCAGTTCTTTAGAGACCATATCATATATCGATTCGGCATTCCTCGTCGAATTATATCCGATAATGGTCCCTCTTTCAAAAGTACCAAACTAAACAACTTTGTTAAACATCACAATATTGATTGGAGATACTCCACAAGCTATTACCCACAAGGAAATGGTTTGGCGGAGGCTTTCAATAAGACGTTGATAGGAATTTTAAAGAAAAGCTTAGAGGACAATAAGCGACAGTGGCATGAAAAGTTGGGTGAGGCTTTATGGGCTTATCGAACCACATACAAAACCCCAACTCAGTCTACACCGTTTGCTTTAGTCTTTGGAGCTGAGGCTGTTCTCCCTTTAGAAGTACAGCTCCCCTCTCTAAGAGTTGCAGTTAACAATAGTATCACATCTGAACAGAACGCCCGACTTCGATTAGAAGAACTCAAAGGTTTAGAAGAGAAGCGACTACAGGCTCAACAAAACCTCGAGTTATATAAATCTCGTATGGCCCAAGCACATGATAAATTGGTCCGCCCTAGAACCTTTTGAGTAGGAGAACTTGTGTTGGTCTTACGTAGACCTATCTTGACTCATCGAAGGTTTGGGGGTAAATTTGAGCCTACTTGGGAAGGTCCTTTTGTGGTGGAGAAAGTCTACCAAGGAGGATCTTACCAATTGGTGGATTGTAAGGGTGATCGTCCTATGTTACCCATCAATGGGCGTTTTCTTAAAAAATACTATGTGTAATGACATTGTTATGATGATTTTGCAATAAAATTACAAATTTCTCAGAATATACGTTGTTCTCAAGTTTTTGAATGCCACATATTGTACTGGGTCCAAGTGATTTATATACTTTTGAAAATCAAAATTGAAAGGTTGCAAGATTTGAAATGATTGAGATGTTCTATAATAATACTGTAGAATTGTCCTTTTATTAGTTTCCCTTTTTCACATATGATGATCCAATATATAAAAACAAAATCCCCAGTGGAACATTTGTAAGTTATAAGGATCATCTATATTAAAAAAGGGAACAAATTTTCAATTCAATAAATTTTCAAAATGTTTATTCTTCCAAAATTTGTCCTTCTCTTCTAGAAAATGACATGTATAAAAGCTTATGATCTTTAGTAGAATATTTGCAATTTGTCAATGTCATTTGTGATGAAGGGAAATAATCCAAAATTTTAAAAGATATCAATTATATTTCTAGATTCAATCCTGTTCAAATCAGTCTTTAGGTCTAAGTCCGCTTTTATGGCATCCTATTGGCTTTCTGGCTTAAGTCCGCTCTTACGGCAGCCAAACCTGTTTAAATCAGTCTTTAGGTCTAAGTCCGTTTTTACGGCATCCTATTGGCTTTCTGGCTTATGTCCGCTCTTCCGACAGTCAATCCTGTTTAAATCAGTCTTTAGGTCTAAGTCCGCTTTTACGGCATCCTATTGGCTTTCTGGTTTAAGTCCGCTCTTACGGTAGCCAAACCTGTTTAAATCAGTCTTTAGGTCTAAGTCCGCTTTTACGGCATCCTATTGGCTTTCTGGCTTAAGTCCGCTCTTACGACAGCCAATCCTGTTTAAATCGGTCTTTAGGTCTAAGTCCGCTTTTACGGCATCCTATTGGCTTTCTGGCTTAAGTCCGCTCTTACGGCAGCCAATCCTGTTTAAATCAGTCTTTAGGTCTAAGTCCGCTTTTACGGCATCCTATTGGCTTTCTGGCTTAAGTCCGCTCTTACGGCAGCCAAACCTGTTTAAATCAGTCTTTAGGTCTAAGTCCGTTTTTACGGCATCCTATTGGCTTTCTGGCTTAAGTCCGCTCTTACGGCAGCCAATCCTGTTTAAATCAGTCTTTAGGTCTAAGTCCGCTTTTACGGCATCCTATTGGCTTTCTGGCTTAAGTCCGCTCTTACGGCAGCCAAACCTGTTTAAATCAGTCTTTAGGTCTAAGTCCGCTTTTACGGCATCCTATTGGCTTTCTGGCTTAAGTCCGCTCTTACGGCAGCCAATCCTATTTAAATCAGTCTTTAGGTACGGCATCCTATTGGCTTTCTGGCTTAATTCCGCTCTTACGGCAGCCAATCCTGTTTAAATCAGTCTTTAGGTCTAAGTCCGCTTTTACGGCATCCTATTGGCTTTCTGGCTTAAGTCTGCTCTTACGACAGCCAATCCTGTTTAAATCAGTCTTTAGGTCTAAGTCCGCTTTTACGGCATCCTATTGGCTTTCTGGTTTAAGTCCGCTCTTACGGCAGCCAAACCTGTTTAAATCAGTCTTTAGGTCTAAGTTCGCTTTTACGGCATCCTATTGGCTTTCTGGCTTAAGTCCGCTCTTACGACAACCAATCCTGTTTAAATCAGTCTTTAGGTCTAAGTCCGCTTTTACGGCATCCTATTGGCTTTCTGGCTTAAGTCCGCTCTTACGGCAGCCAATCCTGTTTAAATCAGTCTTTAGGTCTAAGTCCGCTTTTACGGCATCCTATTGGCTTTCTGGCTTAAGTCCGCTCTTACGGTAGCCAATCCAGTTTAAAAATCAGTCATGCTTTTTCGGAATTAGGTCCTAAGTCCGCTTTTACGGCAATCCTATTCTAATGGCTTTCTTGGCTTAAGTCCGCTCTTTCCCCCCCCCCCCCCCCCCCCCCCCCCCCACTTAGTCCGCTCGTTTACGGCATACATATTGAGCTTTCTGGCTTATAGAATTCGCTCATTTCACAACTCGCCTATCTCTAAAGAAGTTATCCGACCTAAACCTATCTCTATTGTTCGTTAACCCCGAAGCACTAACTTATCGTTATACTTGCTATAATCAATTTCGAAGATAATCAAGCTTATGGTTCATCACTGACCCCAATGCACCCGCTCAACAATAACTCTTGATACTTAAACGTTCCCACATTTACAGTGATGTAAATGTCCGCTTGTTCGGCAGTTCCAAGGAAAGAATCTTCATCGAGAAGGGTAACTCCTTGGATTTTCCTTAATTACAAAGCTTCCACTCTTAGAAGTTATTGCCGATTGAGCGAACAATCACTGGTCAAGAGTGCTTTAATTAAATCTCCCTCATCTCTTTTTTGAAATGATAGCATCATAAATGCCCAACTTAGTCAGGCAACATCCTAAAGTGAGCAAACGTTGAACGACACTTGACATTAATATCAGGACCCCGTGGATTTGTAGGAGAATTTGATTGTTGATAGTGAAACTTGACTCGGATCATGGAAACACCTTTGAATTCCTCCCCTTTTCCTGTGGTGGAAGCCTAGGGGGTAAAACCTTGCCACCACGCAGTTGCACTTGCACGATTTCATCGGAAGGACAAACTACGGGGAGGTCTACGTTCTCCTTAGGTGGTTGATTGTCATTTTCTGAATGAGAATCTGAATCCGAAAAGTCTATCACGAAGGGGTTCCCTTGAAAGTTAATTTCAGAGGTATCACCATCTGATAAGACATCAAATTCATCTTCTCCTTGAAGGGTCAAATCCGGAGAGCTGAGTTTTTTGAACTTCTTGATTGTCCTCAGCTGGCTCCGGGTTATTTTCAATGGAAGAGTCATTTTAAAATTTCATTCTCAACACTAATCATCAAAACATTTGCAGAAGGATCTTTCTTTTTATTTAATTTTTGACCCTTTGCCTTTGATGGGGGCAAAGTAAAAGTCAGATAACTTTAGTGGGGCTAGTGGTTTTGAGCCACCATCCACCACTTGTACACATCTCTCATCAACAAATTTCCTCTCTACAAAAGGTTCACTCTTTTCATTTTTATTTGATACAGTAGTTCCTATAACTACTGGAGAGGAAATCGTCCCAACAGTCCTCCTGCGATGCCTCCAGCTCAACCTCCCAGATCGGGCCCCGGGCTCTCGTCGGTAACTGTTGAGAAAGATGAAAAGATTGGTTAATCGACTTTTTAAAATGCCCGGGATAGTGCTATATCCCAACCATCTTCAATGGAAAAAGAAAGATTAGAATTATTACCTGAGATGGATTTGACAGATCCCTGATCCGGATCGACCAAGTACTCCTTTGGAATTATTATGTTACCTTGACGGAAGTTTTCTTTCAAGCCAGTCCATGAAAACAAAGCAATCCTCGATTGTATGGCCCAACATGCGGTGGTAAGCGCAAAAATTGGGGTGATCCCCCTTATTTGCCTCCTCCGGCTTCTTGGCCTCTGGCAATCGGAAGTCTGGCTTCTTTTGGAGACTCTTGAAAAATTTTCCTTACCGATTTCTCTTTAAAGGGATAAGGACGAGCCAATCTCTCTTTAATAGTCATCGGGTAAGGTCCTCTAGTGGGTTGAGAAGTTACCTGAAACGGTTGAGATTTCTGAATTTGTTGATTGGTAGGATTACTTGATTGAACGTTGAACCGGCTTCTTTCCCCTTGTCGACTGCTGAAACCGTTGCTGCCCTCTTTTCAAAGGATTTCAACGGTTTACTAACCTTCTTATCTTCAGTAGAATCCTTCAAGAATGGCATTTTGGAAGCCTCTTCTTGTAGATTACTAGCTTTATTAAGAAGCTTCTCGAAGGTTTTGATTGTAAACCCCTTTAACAGAAAAAGCAATAGGCCCGTGGATATTCTTTAGAAGAAATCTCCACTGCATGTTGCTCTTGCAGTTGGGGTTCACATTTCATCGAGAGGTTTTCGCCATCTCAAGATGTAGTCGACTAAAGACTCGCCCAATTTTTGCTTTTCGATGACGAGATCACCAACGGTTACATGTTGTTGAGCTCCTGAGAATATCTTTAAAAAGAGGCCCTCAAGCTCTGTGAAAGTTTTTACAGAACCATTTGGTAAATCTGCGTACCACTCAAAAGCAATACCGGACAAACTACTTACAAACTGACGAAAGAGTAGAGCATCCGACCCTCCTGCATTGCAACAGCTTGCTCGAAAATGGGCCAGATGCTGTCTTGGGTTTTCTAAGCCGCTAAAAATTTTGAAAGAAGGTGGCACAAAACCCTTTGGATAAGGAACCAAATCATATTCCTCGGGGTAGGGTCTACCCTTTGTAATAGATACAGTTCCTTGTGAATGGGCTAAGGCCTCCCTTACCGGGGTTTCAATCATCTGACGGATATCCTTTTCTGGTGGAGACACTAGAGAAGTAACTTCTGGAAGTTTGGGATTTGAAACGGCTTTCCTGCTGTGCTCGCCCATGGTGTGTACTGTAGGCTGCAACTGCTCGGGTCTCGACTATTGTGATTGCAAAAGCTGACTCTGCATCTGTTCAACTCTAATCATCATCTCCTCAACTTTTCTTTCAAGATTTTTAATATACTCATCCTTCTCTTTCAATCTGACAGAACTGTCTGAATCTGAGTCGACTGCTGCTGACTCTTCCTCCTTTCCAGAATGGTGCTTAGAAGGCTCAGCATCTTTAGTTGACGCACGAGTTTCAACCATGTGAACATCTGCTACTGGCTCTTCATCAACTAACAGATCATCTTCATCCGGATTGAATTCATCAACGGCCTTCTTCTTAAGGATATCTCTGATTTCTTGAACCACTTCCTCAACCGGTCTCCCATCTATTGCTTCAGCATAAATTGGCAGGTATCCATCGTAATCCATCACTTGGTCATATTCTTTCACATCTAACTTATCAAAGATGTTATTAATCTTGGCATCTTCTTCAGTGATTTCTTCGCTAACCAATTGATCTAACATCTCTTGATCAGGATCTTGGGTTGTCTCCTCCCCTCTCGACTGTCCCGGGGTCGGTAGTCGCAAGGGTAACATCCTCAGTAGGGTGAGGGACATCTATCTTAATTGGTGATGGAGGGGCTTTGAACAGCGGGGACTCCAACATCAATACGAATAGAGTCCTCACATCCCTGAACTGGGAGTCTAGGGAGCTCGATCTGGTATCTGAATTTGAGGTTCCCTGAATTGTATTCCAATACATCTACTAAACTTCCTTCTTGCACATGATTCTTCTGGCGACATGGGCCTCTTGCCCTTAACATCAACTGGTTTTTGGCTTTTCAAGAACTTTTGTAGACTTTACTATCACTGGGGCCAGCTTTGGCAGTTTTGAAGATGGGGTCGGTGGTCTACCACTAAAAAGGGCGACTCTGGCCAGACCCAGTTAATACTATCTCCTCCGTCTTTGCAGACGGGGGAGGCGAGGCACCCAATGGTATCCATCTACCAAGACTGAAGATACAGGTTGTTTGACAAATTTCTTGTTCTTCCTCACTGGTTGAGGAGTCAAGTTCTTGGCTTCAGACTTTTCTTCCTTCAGAACTTCTTTCTCAAGTTTGTGTGAAATCACTCCCTTCAAGTGTTTCACATACTGTTCTTTAGTTTGCCCTACTTGAGCAGCACAAGTATGGATGATATTTCTAAGCATCCTAGTTTTTCAGAACTTGCTTCTCCTTTCGGGGTTCTCTTGACAGAATAGTCGACAGGGCTAGGCGGAGTGCTAGCTATCCGACTGACTCTCTCCTCCCCTGCAGCAGCTGCGAGGGGGTGAAAACGACTCCCTTTAAGGAGTGGAGAAGAGGCAGGGATTGGCAGCTCCTCGGCAGCCTCAAGTTCGACTTTAGTCAGGGCTTTCAGCTCAGCCACTTTCTTAGTCTTGGTGATCTTCTTTCTTACCCTCCTCAGGTAATTCTTCCTGGCATTTTTACTGCCATAAAGAGTTTCAGTGCTGGAGGATCCCTTCTCAAACACAATTTTGCTTTCAACAGGTGGTTCTGCTTCCTTTTCTTTCTCAAAGGAACCCTTAGGTGCGGAAGCATGAACTAGTGCTGACCACAGATTAGGAGGGGCATCATTCCCAGCTCCTATGGCTAATTGAACTACAGGGGCTTTTTCTCCCTCTACAGCAAGGTCCACTAAGGTATTTCCATCCATAACCAACCTAAGGGACTTGAACCCTATTCCAAACTGAATTGAGTTTTCATAGACCAACTCCTCAACCATCAAGTCACGGTCCATTGAGAACAGAAGTTTGCCGGCCATTGCAGATAATTTGATTGTCTGAGATTTAGAAAAGAGAAGTTTGAATCAGAATTTTGAATTAAATTTTGAAAAGAAGTCTATATCTTATCATGTATATCGAATCATAAGAACTATAATTCGGTATACGATAATAAGATGTAGAAGTTAACTTTGATTTAAAGAAGATGTGAATCTTTATTGTATATGTGTAACTACAAACAAATATTGTAGAAACATATAACAATACTGATTTGAATTTGATTTGAATGAATTTGGAGAAGATATTTGAATTTGAAAATGATTGAGTTTACATTGCACATGTTTTACCATTGGAAAGTGTTGTGGTGCTACATGTAACAATGATAATTGAATTGGATTTGAAGGATGGAGATTTTGAAAATTCAAAAATCCGGCAGCATTTCCGCTTATTTTTGGAACTCAATGTGTTGAATTTTCATTCAACAAAAAAAAGGTTCACAAATAAATATAGGGAAAGCTACTAAGAAAGCTTCACTCTTTCAACCCTAGGAATAATCAAAGGGTAAAATGTTAAAGACAAACTTTTACCGGATAGAATTTAAGGGTTCGTTGTATATGAGGACATATAACAACGTCAATCAATTGTTTTTAGAAAATTCAAAAATCCGGCAGCATTTCCCCTTATTTTGAGACTCAAGGTGTTGAATTTTCATTCAACAAAATGGTCTACAATTATAAGGAGAAAATACCACAAGGTTTTCAAATACAATTGAAAGTTGAAATTATTGAAGGCAAAAACTTGCCGAGAGAATTCAAGGATATGTCGTATATGCTTCTTACAACGATCGCCGTAGGAAGGTATATAACAACAATCAATCAATTTGAAATGATCTTTTAAAGAGATGTCTAAAAATTCAAAATTTCGGCAGCATCTCCCCTTTATTTTTGGGACTCAAGGTGTTGAATTTTTATTCAACGGAAGGTCCACATTACTTAGGGGAGATTTATTTGGAATTTACTTGACTCTTTCATTCTAATTAGTGAATTAAGAATGAAATGTCATAGCTTAATTCTATCGATATAATTGAATTTTTTAATACAATCTTTAAAATTGAATTCTACAATTAATCGTATATATTGAATTGAAAGAGTTACAATTCAATATATAACGATGCCACATAGCGATTAATTAGATGTTGGAAGGAGTCAAACCCTATCAAAAGATTGAAGATTTAGACCTTGATAATAAGAAGAGTTTCTATAAGTTATATAACTTAGCATGCCACTAGCAATCCGAGCACGCAAGTTTCTAACATTTATAGAAAAGTTTAGAAAGAGATAGGCTTAACTCTTTCGCTCTACCAACAACAAGTTGGAGGCAAAATGTCCAAGCCCGATTTAAAGGGAGGTTTCCTACACTCACCTCTCATTTGACATGTCTTAATTGAGTTGGCCACACTCACCCAAGGGAGAAATGAAGAGAGAGACCAAACGGAGGGAAGGGTAGTTAAGACTACCGATTCAATAAAATTTATATCGCTATTAAAGATGGAGAGTGAGATTTTCCCCAGCGGAGTCGCCATTTTTTTTTTTTGATTAAAAAAAAAAATGTAAATATATAAGTTTTGAAAAATAATTAATTTTCTTTGGGAATATTTAAATTTTAAATTTTGAAATTTAAACACATCATTATAAACAATATATATCTCGAAAGGCGATAATATCGTTCCCTAATGGGTTCAGATTTCAGAATTTTGAATTTATCCGGATTATCATAGTCAAACTCAAGGAAAAAACAACATATGATCTCGAAAGATCAAAATGAAGTCCAATCAATCAATTGCTTGACTATAATAATTTGGATAAGAGATCGTTAATCTCATAATCAAAATCACAATAGAAAATTGATATATCTCTCCAAAGAAAGAAGCTATCAATCGCTATTGATCATTTTTAAAGTAGAGAGATAACGATCATTTAATTTTGATTTTTCCCAAAGATAATTAATTAAAGGTTTTGAAAAATTAATTTTAAAAATTAGTTCTGGGTTACTAAATCTCCTACGAGCGCAAGCCCTCGTAGTTAATTACATTGTAGGAAATTAGAATTTCCTACGAAAACTCTCGATTAAAATAACGGTGTAAATTTTATTTTGGATTTTCAAAGTTTGACATCAAAGGAAGAAAAGGGTAGGAATTTCAAGTGGTATAGGTTCAAGTTTGAGCAGTTATTTTCAGAGTCAAAGGAAGAAGAGTAGGAAGTGTTTTGAGATTCTGAAATAATTCAGAGAACACTCCAGCCTATCCTAATTGTTGGGCTTGAATTTGATCAAAAGAGATTTTTAGTTTTAGTCGTCAATTTTATTAGAAATTTTGGGATTCAATTCCCGAAAGTTGAGGTCTTATGGCCCGAGCCAGCCTCGGAACCTAAATCTAAATTGGGCACTAAAAGTCAGTGTCCCGAACCTAGCTAGTGCAATGCGAATCTGGTCTTACCCCGGCCTGGATTGGGGAGCCAGCTAAACCACCTAAACGATTTTAAAATATGAGTCCGGTCTTTTTTGTAGAGTGGTAGGGACATTAATTAGAAAATTATAAAGAAATGGGGTCGACATCTAGAGCAGATCCTTAATTGACCCCTTAGACTTATGTTGGGTATTTGATGTCTAAATAATGCAATTAAATATTAGACTCGATTTAAATTTGTTACTAATGCGATGCATGCTAATTGACTCGATTGAATGCAAAATTGATATGTAGTAAGTTTAAAAATTTTGGCTTAGAAAATAGGTTTTTTCCTAGAGATTGCATAACATCCCCTTGACAGATCGGCACCCTCATAAGCCAGGTGGTATGCCAGAACCCGCAGGCGGGGAGATGCCTAACAAGGAAGAGAAGTTATAATATGAATGCATGAAAAACCCTCGGCGAGTTCGAGCTTACTTCTTAGGACCGTTTAGAGTTGCTATCTTATCTTAAAATTTTTATTTAATTAAAGTAAAAGAATTTTTTGACAGACCCCTAAGAGCCTAAAATCGATTCCAGGTCAATCCAAATATGGCATGCGAATAAAAAGACTAGAAAAACATGAGTTCTAATGCGCAATCAAATTAAATAAATTAACTAAATTAAATATATCAAATTGAATGTCCATATGACAAGTGCCACTTATTATTACATCACAGAATTTTGCAAGAAAGTAAAGTGGCCGGGCACCACTGACTACAACCCGGATTTTATTTTAAAATTCAAATGACTTTGAGATTTGGGATTCTTCTCGTGGTCCATTCCTTCGTCTTCACACGAACATCTTGATTCATCGGTTTTGGATACCCAAATGAAAAGAAATTTCCCCTCGATTGGGGTGTTATCTTTCCTCTTTGGATATTTGAAAGATATCCTAATTTGACTTCCAAATGGAAGAAGACTCTCCCCTTTAGGGATGTCTTCACCTCTTTGGAATTCAAATTGGATAAAATATCCCAAATTCAAGTCATTTTTAATAAATATAACCTTATTCAATTGAATTTACATTTGAATTAAAAATAAGAATCTAGACTCAATCCTGCAATGTTATCATAATAATAAACAATTATATATTCCATCCCAAGCAGTTAAAATATGAAAATTGAAATGCAATTTTTTTTAGCAACACTTGGCCATGCTCTTATTATTTAAAGGGGGGCTTAAGCGCGGCAGGTACCTGTGCAAAGAGTATATAATTTTTTTTATTAATTGCCCCCTTTAATTCAGCTCCTTGTATGAGCATGACCACCTGCATAAGATTGCACAAGTATAATTCGTCCCTAACCTAGGGATAAATCTAACGCACAATCAATTACACAACTACAGAAAGTAAAACACTGGCCTATCCTAAAACTAGAGTCGGTGATCCTAGCAAACCATCAAAAGTGTGTGGGGTAGGTCGTGCGGTTTTGATATGTCCTAAATGAGATATTTGATTGAAATTTCTTAAGGTTTGATTATTGATTTTAAGGGTTGGAAAGTTAATGTATTTTATTAAAAAAAGAGTGTTTGATTGATGATTTTTAAGGTTTGATTAATTTGAGTTTGCCATTAATCGATTCGTGGCGTTGTGCCACCAGGCTCGAGGAACCAGCCTTCTTAGGACACTTAGCCCCGCAGCCCGGAGTAGTCCAGCCGATAAACCAAATTAATGTAGTTGAATTAGAAGTTTTAAAAGGTTGGATAATTATTGATTAATTTATTTTAAGGTTTAACACCCCTTATAATCCATTCGTGGCGTTGTGCCACCAGGCTCGAGGAACCAGCCTCCTAAGGACACTTAGCCCCGCAGCCCGGAGTAGTCCAGCCAATAAACTTTATCTTTAGGATGGTTGTTGTCTTTTAAAAGGTTTGTTAAGTGTTTCAAATATTAAACTAACATTTTCTGGAGTTTTAAAGCAATTTTGAGTTTTTATGAATTTTTGGAATATTTTAATCACTTAATTAAAGGTTCAAAAATTGACTTTTGGATTAAGGGTGTTTTATGGAATGTTTTTATTTTATTAAAGTACTAGACCTTACTATGATCAGTTAGACAGTAAGTACGTTGAAATTGGATTTTTCTATATTTTATTACAAAGGTTTGAAGTTTTAGTTAGATTTTAACTACGATTTGACCAAATTGTTGACTTTTTGAAAAATTATAGATTTATAAAATTTAATATTTTTAATAAATATTAGACATTATTATGAGTTGAATGCAAGTGAGTTTGGTCAATTTGAATTTTTTATGAATTAGTTTTGAAGTTTTGACTATTTAATGGATTTTTTTAAATTGTTTAATTAGAGGCCCCTTTTGGGATTTTGTTCCAAATGAACTCCCAACTCCTTGAAATCAAGTCCAAAGGTCAGTAATGACCTAAGGAGAGATTTCCAAGTGTTTGGGAAATTTTTGGAATTTTTAATTATTATTAATAAATTAAATTAATAAAATATTGATTTTCACTTAAAATTAGATTAAGGTTTAAATTACTGTCAAATCAAGGGGCTTTCAATTTTCATGAGTTAAGGATTGAATTCTAGTCAGTTAGAGGGGTTATAAGTATTTTTGGGTTTAAATTTGATTTATTATATTTTCTAGAAGGTTTTAATGCTTAATTAAAGGTTTAAACTTAAGAAAATTAATTAGGGAACTTAATGACTTCTAAAACCAGTGAAAATTTTTGCTAAGGCTGAGAATGTCACTATATTTGAAATGTTCAAGTTTCAATTTCAAATGAGGTGTATCTTAATCACAATGCATTTTCTACGTTGTCTAATCAAAGTCCTTAATTATTATCCTTAACGGTGTCGCTAAACTTAATAGGCTTGAATCAAAGTTTTGACTAACCCTAGACTAAACATATAAGAGAAAATGCATAACAACACAATCAAGTCCTTAAAACTAGGAGAGCCTAGACTAGGTGGTGTGTGCACAACCTAACATGCAAATTAACTTAAAGCTTAATTAAATAAGAGATTAATCAATGAATAATTAGCAAAATAATTATTCATTGATTAATCAATATTCCCCAAAAATTTCTGTTCAATCATTCAATCCATGTTTAAAATCCCAAGGGATCTCTCAAACATTTAAGGATTTAAATATATATAATTTTAAAGTAGATTTTAAAATATATAAATATGTATATATATAAATATATATATTTTAAAATAAAATAATTGAAAATATTATTAAAAGAAATTTTGAGGGGTTGAGAGACCCACTGAATTTTCAAGGTTATTTGAAAATAATTTTTAAGTTTTAAAATAATTAGCATAATATTTAATTAAATATTAATTAAATATCATAAATATTCAAATAACTTAAATTATTTAAAATAAACAAGAATTTAAATCTTGAAAATAATTTTAAATCAAAGTATTCAAAATTTCAAAAATTTTGATATACTATTCATATTTTTTTTAATTTAAATTAAATTTGTATGAAATTTTTAAAGTTTTAAAGCAATTAAACGAATTTAAATAATTCAAAATTAATTAGTATTTAAAATAATATCTAAATTAAGTTTAATTAAATATTGGCTATTTTCTGAAATTTTTAGAATTATTTAAAATAATTTTCACTTAATAACCTTAAAATATATTTAAATTTAAGTTTAATTAAAAGTTAATTAAATGTTTAAATAAGTTTAAATTAAATAAAAAATAATAATATATCTCAAATTAACTTTAAGTTAAAAAACAATGATCTCTGATTATATTGGAAATAATATTAATATTTTTAATATTTTGAAATGATTTAAATTAAATTTAACATTTAATAAATTTTAATTTATTATTAATTTAAATTTATCAAATATTTAATAATTAAAATAACTTAAAATATAATTAATATTTTAAATTAATTCAGATTTTAAATTAAAATGTTTCATTTTTTGAACATATTAATATTTAAATAAGTATATATATATATCTTTTAAAATTAATTTTTATAATTTTTATAAATTTTTTTAACTGAAAATGATTTAAAAATGAATTTTAAATCATTTTTAGGAGTCTGGCGGCGCCGGCGGCGGCGGAGGCCACGTGGCGATCTCCCATTCGTCCAGCGCAGAGGCGGCGGAGGCAATCATTGCTGGATGATTGAGAAAGCGCGTGGGTCCCACGCATTTTCACTAATCCATGTCAGCGGATCTCGCCCGCCGTTCGATCATCCGCGTTCTGGAACAAACGGCCTGGATGCAGCCGGACGTACCAACCAACGTGGGTTTGGATCCTCTGCTAGCTAGAATGGCGGAACGGCCATATCAGGACCGTTGATCGCGAGATCAACGGTCCAAAGCGTGTATAGCGAACAGCCGGCCAAACCGAAGCCCTAAACCACTAAAATGGCTCGTTCTCTCAAACCGGTTGATGAAAATCAACAAAATTTTAAAACTAGATTTAGGTTATAAACAGAAAACTTGGGGATATGCTCAAAATATTAAATATGCGTTAAAAAAAATTCTAATTAACTCTATGTGTCCTAAACTAGGTTTAGAGATTTACAGCGATTCAATGGACGGTTTGGACCGTTTTTGGATTCTCTGAGCTTGTAGACTGTCCACGTTTATTTGTCCTGTTGAATCCACATCCTGGAATGCAGCAGATCAAGCGGTAGAAGAGTTTGAACTGGAAATGCTTTGGTTGGCCGGAATCCTCGCCGGCGGCAGCTTTGGATGGGTGGTTTTGGCTAAGGAAATGAGGAGGAGATGGTTGAGGAGTTGAATGAGCAGAAAGCTCGGCTGGAGGGACTTGAGATAGTGAGAGAATGCTATTGATTCAATCCTAGGCATTAGGGCATTTCCTTCTTATTCAAATGTCTCCAGGTTGAATCAATGGCTAGGATTAAATGGCTAGACCTCCAGATGCTGCCATGTGTCGCTGGGAGTTGGTGGGAGCAGAAGCCAAGGACGGATCAAGGACATCCTACATGGAAAGGGTGTTTTGTCTTGATTTGAGCACATGGGGAGCAACGTGGGCCTTTGGATTTAAATCTAAAGGCTAAGATTAGTCTTAGGAAGCTTCTAGACCTTAACTAATCTGCTGGATTGGTTTTGGATTGAGTGGATTAGCTCAAAGCATTTATTTAATCACCCTTAGCCCTTCTAAAACATCATGTTGACTGTTTGACTGGTCAATCAGTCAAACATGAGTGAGGTGGCAGCTGAGTTGGAAAGGAGTGACCTCAAAGAGGGTCTAGAGTGATTTGATAGGGATTGGGTTAGCTTGAATAAAGCCATTTGGGCATTTTAAAGGTTTGCTGACCAAGTGTTGACTGGTCAACTGACCTTGTTGACTGCTGAGGTGGCAAATGAAAAATTTAGGAAGCTGTTATGGATGTTGGTTAAGGTCGTTTCCAAGTTCATATAGGTCATTTGGTTTAAGATGGCTTAATGGGCCTTTAATGGGCCATTAAGCCAAAACTAGTTGATTTGGTCAACCAAATGGATCCAAGGTCGGGAAATAGGTTCAATTAATTTCAAAAGTCATTTTGAGCCTATTGGATGTGGCTTCAGAGTCTGGAGAATTGGATTTGATCAAATGGGTCTATTGGGTCCATTAAGGGCTTTTAGGTCAATTTTGTTTAATCTGGTCAAACAGGTTGATCCAAGGTTTGGAATCAGGCTCAGGAAGTTTGAAATGACATTTGAAAGCTTATAGAAGTGATTTCATGGTTCAAGGAGACCATTTGGGTCAAAACACCTGTTTGGACCCTTAAAGGGCCTCTTGGGTCAAACCTTTTGACTTGGTCAACCAGGTTGACCCCAAGTTTGGAAATGGGGCCAACAAGTTTGGTTTGACATTTGAAACTTGCTGGAGGTGGTTGCATTCGATTTGGAGTTCATTTTGTTTGAAATCACTATTTGAGCCCCATAGGGGTATTTTGGTCATTTTGGGCTCATGGCCACCAGGGGCTGAAATGAGTCCAGAAAAAATATAGTTTATTGTTCAATAGGTTTGGATTAATGGCCTAGAAGTGACTAGAGGTTTTGGTGAAGGCTCTAAGGTCAGAAACTTCTATGGGACAGGTCCAGTGGCATAGGTTGTAAATATTTGAAGGTTTTACAGCCTTTGGATTTTGATTTAGTTTTTGAGGTTAGAAACCTCAGAATGGGCTCAAATTTGGAGGGTTGCCTCCAGAGACATGTCCCATCAGTATGCAACAGACAGACTCTGAATCGGAGGTCATTTGACTGGTTTTGAAATATTTGAAAATTTGCTGAAAAAGGCCTTTAGGATTATGCCTTTTAGCATTAGATTTAGGTTTCAAATTTTGGATTTGGATTGGGTTTTGGATTTGATTGATTAAATGTATGAATTAATTTATGATCTAGGTAGATCCTAAAGTCTGACTTCTTGAAAGATCTTAAGGTCTAGAGTAGATCCTGAGGTCTAAAGTCTAGAAGGATTATAGGATAAATCCTAAGATCAGGATTCTAGGAAGATCCTAGAGTCTGAATTGATTTGGGAATTGAATTGATTTAGAGGCAAGATTGGTCCAAGTGACCTTATACAAAAATGAGGTCAACAAATGGACCCCCAATATGTGTAATAGAATGAAGTTCTATTGCACATATTGGCATTGACCGAGCTTAAAGGTCAAGTCTAGAATTTTGATTCTAAGGGAATGAAAAGTTCATTCCTGGGGAATCAAGATTTGGATTAGTACTAGGGTAGTGCCACGGAGGGCGTACTCTACCACTAGTGGATTTAGTCCTAAGGGAGGAGGAAACCTAAATCCCAAGGAAGGGAAAGCGACTGAACTATAATGGGGCCCAAGAGGCTTAAATCCACTACTAGTTAGTCGAGATCCTAGGAGGCAGGAAGCACAGGGACTCACACCTACTCCTAAAGGATCGGATTTATACTGGGTATTCAATGACTAACCTAGCTAGAAAGCACAAGGACTCACATCTAACTAGGAGAACTAGCCAAGGAGATAGTCTGCCAGAATCTCTAAGGATTTGGCAAAAACTATCTAACCCGAAATTTGATTTTGTACGCTAGGATGGTGCCACGAGGGGCTTGCTCCACCACTAGCAGATCTATTCCTAAGGAAAGGAAGCACGGGGACTCACACCTAACCTTAAAGAGAATAAAGGGTGACTAAACTATGTGGGGACTAGTAGGCTTAATTCCACTTTTAGTCAGTCGAGATCCTAGGAGGTAGGAAGCACAGGGACTCACACCTACTCCTAACGGATCGGATTTGTACTGGGTATTCAATGACTAACCTAGCTAGAAAGCACTGGGACTCACATCTAACTAGGAGAACTAGCCAAGGAGATAGTCTGCCAGAATCTCTAAGGATTCGGCAAAAGCTATCTAACCCAAAATTTGATTTTATACGCTAGGATGGTGCCACGAGGGGCTTGCTCCACCACTAGCAGATCTAATCCTAAGGAAAGGAAGCACAGGGACTCACACCTAACCTTAAAGAAAAGAGAGTAATTTTAGAATTCAAAAAGCATTGAATAAGATTGAGTCGAGTTCAGTTGAAAATCAAGTATTTTATTGATACAAAGATCGAGCTACATCAAGCATAGTATTTCTTCAGAAAATGCCCATTTACAGGGAGCATTGGGTGATTTCCCTTACAATCCACTAGCTGATACGAGCCTCCTTCGTAGACTGTTTCCACTACGAAGGGTCCTTCCCAAGTTGGTTCAAACTTTCCACCGAGTTTTCGGTGCGCTAAGATAGGCCTCCGAAGAACCAAGACCAAGTCGCCTACTTGGAAGGTTCTAGGTCGCACTAACTTATTGTGAGCTTGAATCATTCGGGCTTTATACAACTCTAAATTTTTTTGAGCTTGAAGACGACGTCCTTCAAGGCTTTCGAGTTCTTCTAAACGAAGTTGTGCGTTTTGTTGAGTTCTAATCTAGTTCTAAATTGCAATTCTGAACGAAGGGATTTGCACTTCCAGATGGAGTACGGCCTCGGATCCATACACTAGTGCAAATGGTGTGGATTGGGTCGGGGTTTGATAAGTGGTCCTATAGGCCCACAAAGCTTCCACCAACCTCTCATCCCACTGACGTTTATTATCATCGAGGGTCTTTTTGATGATTTGGACCAAAGTTTTATTGAAGGCCTCAGCCAATCCATTAGCTCGTGGGTAATAGATTGTTGAGTATCTCCAATAGATACCATGGCTATTTGCAAAATTATTGATCTTTGTAGACTTGAAAACGGACCCATTACCGGATATGATTCTGCGCGGAAAGCCAAATCTATATACGATATGGTCACGGAAGAATTTCATTACATGGTGTGATGTTACATTTCTTAATGGGACTGCTTTCGCCCATTTTGAAAAATAATCAGTCACTGCTAAAATGAAGCGATGACCCTTTGAAGAAGGAGGGTCAATTGGCCCAATGATATCCGTACCCCAACTTTCGAAGGGCCACGAGGCTATCGTGGGATGCAACATGTTAGGCGGCTGATGTAAAACCACACCATGTACTTGGCACTGATGACAACACTTTATAGTTTTCATGCAATCGTCAATCATCGTAGGCCAGTAGTATCCAAGTCTTTTGATCTTCATTTTCATCTTAGGACCCGATTGATGAGCACCGCACAGTCCAGCATGGACTTCGTTAACGATCTTCAGGGCCTCACATTTGTCTAAACAACAGAGCCACATCTGACCAAACGATCGTCAGTACAACGTATTGTTGACTAGTGCGTAGGATAGGGCACGTTTCTTAATTTGATGGGCAAGTGATCTCTCATGAGGGAGCTTTCCTTCTTGAAGGTATTCAATTATAGGTTGTCTCCAATCTGCTTATTCATCGACTGCTGAAGAGGTAGAAAAGACTTGGAAAACTTGTTTGTTGATGTACTCCAAATCTATAGGAGACAAGACTTGACGACCCTGTACCTCTATAGGGATGGAGTCTTCTTCCAGACACGCAAATTCCTTTGCAAGCTTTGCAAGGGCATCCACCGAAGAATTGCTTCCACGGGGAATCCTATACATAGTTACAATCGGAATTTACTCGAGCAAGTGACTGGTGTACTGATGGTACTTCAGGAGTTTAGGATTCAAAACCTTATAGGTTCCTGTAACCTGGTTGATCACCAGTTGAGAATCACCAAAGATTTTAATCTCTTTAATCTCCATTAAAATTGCAAGTTCCAGGCCAGTTATCAGAGCTTCGTACTCAGCCTCGTTGTTCGTACAAGGTTCTGATAAATGGTAGGAAAAGTGCATCATTCCCTTATCTGGTGTTACGAATACCAGGCCGACTCCGGCTTTCCCGGGAATAGTAGATTCTGGTGTTTTGCCCCGTTGAGAGGACGCAGCACCGTCAAAATACATTTCCCAGGTTGGAGTAGTGGCTTCCTCAAAACTCATGATTTGCTCATCAGGTAAATCATCATTTAGAGGAGATTTTGCCGGCAACGGGTGTGCCTCAAGGAAGTCGATGACGGCTTGTCCTTTCACAACATGCAGGGAATTGAATGTAATTTCAAATTGGAGCAATATTATAGACCAACGAGCCAAACGTCCTGACAATGTAGGCCTGATCATAAGGTATTGCAAAGGGTTAAAACTGGAAATTAAGTTGATTTGATGAGAAAGCATGTAATGTCTTAGTTTTTGAGCTGCAAAGACTAAGGCAAGACAATGTTTCTCAATCGTTGGATATCGAATTTTCGTTGGTAGAAGTCTCCGACTTAGGTAGTAGAGAGCGTTCTCTTTCCCTTCGTCATTGAATTGAGCAAGGAGGGCCCCGAGAGACTCATCAAGGGCCGCAGTGTAAAGTATTAAAGGTCTCCCCGGAATAGGGGCTGCCAATATAGGTGGATTTGTCAAGTATTGTTTGATGTTTTCAAAAGCAGATTGACATTTCTCGTTCCAAATGAATTTGGCGTCCTTTTTAGCGAGGACCGAGAATGGTTGACATCTTCCGGAAAGATTGGAAATGAATCTTCTTATATACGCCAGTCTACCTTGGAGAGACCTTAGTTGAGTAAGGCTCCTAGGAGGCGGCATATTTAAGATAGCTTCGATTTTAGCAGGGTCTATTTCAATTCCACGGTTCCTTACTACGAAGCCTAGAAATTTTCCTGACGTGACACCGAAGGCGCACTTCAAGGGATTCATCTTAAGGTTGTAGCGGCGCAACCGCTCGAAGACGATTCTTAAGTTATAAAGATGAGCCTCTTTAACTTTACTCTTGACAACTAAATCGTCGATGTAGCACTCGACTTGATTATGGATTAAGTCGTCAAAGATTCGAGTCATAGCCCGCTGGTAGGTTGCACCGGCATTTTTAAGGCCAAATGGCATCACTTTATAACAAAAAATCCATATAGGACTTCTGAATGCAGTGTTTCTCTCATCTTCTTGGGCAATCTTGATTTGATTATAACCAGACGAGCCATCCATAAAGGAGAAAACAACATGCGAGGAGGCGATGTCCACCATGAGTTCTGGAATTGGCAAAGGAAATTCATCCTTAGGACATGCCTTATTCAGGTCTCTATAGTCAACACAGACCCGGATTTGACCATTTTTCTTTCGAACTGGCACAACGCTGGCTACCCAAGAAGGATATTGTTCCTCCCGGATAAATCCGGCTTCGGCCAATTTCTTAACTTCAGAAATAACTTGTTGTTCGATCTCCAAACTCATGCGTCGTGGAGCTTGTTTGACAGGAATGGCGTCATGCCGGATTCCAAGTTTATGAACTGCTATATCGGCGGACAAGCCCGGCATTTCATCGTATGTCCAAGCGAAACAGTCCTTAAACTCGGATAGAAGTTAAATTAGATCCTTAGACTCATCCTCACTCAACAAAGAACTTATGAAAGTTGGGCGAGGGTCATCCTCTGTTCCAAGGTTAATTTCTTTAAGCTCATCAACCGTCGATTTAATTTCTTCTTCAAATTCAGGGGGTGCATCCCGAATTTGAACTTCATCTGAATCATCTAAGGTCTCCAAATAAAGTCTGTCGAGCGAATCAACGACTTCAGTAGGGACACTTTCAGATTCAAGATGGATGGTTATCATCAAGCAATATTCATCATCGTCGAACGAACTAACGGTACCAAAGTCGATACCACTCGTCCAATTTTTATTGAATTTGGAGTTCCAAATACTTTGGTGGTATCTAGCTTGACCCTTAGTCCATTGACTTGGAGCAAAACCTTTAGAGATAAGAGCTTTAACACCAAGAGGAAAGTAGCCGAAAGGTATTTCCATTAATTCATTGAAATCTGCCTCTTCAAGGATTATATCACCTTCATTCCTTGAAGAGGAGGTGCCCGGGAAGAGCCTCTGGACTTTCCTTACTTCTCCATCTAAGTTAGGGGAATCCTTAGTTACTAACCCTGAGACTCTGTCAGCGGACAGTGGGGTTAAGGCTAAGGATTTAACTACCCTATTAAGCTTTTCATACATACTCAATTCAGGCTCATCACTTTGAGGTTTAGAATTGTTACCCTCCTGGTCACTATCCGAATCTAAAGTGAGATCAAACTTTGGAGGAAGATTGGATTTTTTGTATTCAAAAGCAATTCTGTCACCCCTCTTTCTAGATTCTTCATCGGAACTTGATTCCAGTTTCGATTACACATGGGGTCGGGGTACTCCTTCTTTCAGTTGAAACATGGCCTCGGCCACGTGCTCTTTGGGCCATCCTTCCACCTCTTTGAGGCAAATTATTTGGAGGCCTAAAGACCACATGCTCGACGTCGTCTTCACTGCTTGAACTTTGTTCTTTTGTACTCTTGATTTTTTCTTTTCTCAGCTCTTGAATTGCTTTTGAACCATGATTTTCCACTTTTTCTTCCTTAACATTAATCTCTACCTTAGATTTGGTAGTGGGCCCTTTGGGAACATAATATGCAGCATCCTCGTAGATCCCGATCTTGTGAATAGAGAATGGTTGCAAATCACCCTTGATTTCAAACTCAATGCCATCTCGTTGGTACTTGATGCATTGATGTAGGGTGGAAGGAACCATCCTATACTCATGGATCCAAGGCCTACCTAGGAGTGCATTAAAGGATGTCGCCGAATGAATTATATGAAATTTTGCTTCAGTTTTCAACTCTCCTATCTCTAGAAGAAGTGTGATCGAACCTAAAGCCTTCTCGCCTTTTTCGTTGAACCCGCGAAGCACTAACCTGTCAGTTGAGAGCTTGCTAGTATCAATTCTAAGGTATGCGAGAGTCTTTATGTTCATCACGTTGACTGATGCACCCGGATCAACAAGAACTCTTGATAACTTAAACTTTCCCACATTTATAGTGATGTAAAGTGGGCGATTGTAGCCGGCAGTTCCAAGGAGTAGATCTTCATCGGAGAAGGTAACTCCTGGGATTTCCTTAAAGTACAAAGCTTCCTCCTCAGAAGTTGAAGCCAGTTGAGCTAAGCAAATCTCTGGGTCGAGAAGTGCTTTAATTAAAGTCTCCCTCATCTCTTTTGAAAGGATAAGGGCATCATAAATGCTCAACTTAGCAGGCAACTTCCTAAGGTGAGCTAAGACGTTGTAATCAACACTTGGAACATTAATATCAGGACTCGGTGGATTTGTAGGAGAATTTAATTGTTGAGTAGGAACTTGAATCGGATCAGTGGAAACAACTTGTTTTCCCTTTTCCTGTGGTGGAAGCCTAGGGGGTAAAACCTTGCCACCACGCAGTTGCACTTGCACGATTTCATCGGAAGGATAAACTACGGGGAGGTCTACGCTCTCCTTAGGTGGTTGATTGTCATTTTCTGAATGAGAATCTGAATCCGAAAAGTCTATCACGACGGGATTCCCTTGAAAGTTAATTTCAGGGGTATCACCATCTAATAAGACATCAAATTCATCTTCTCCTTGAAGGGTCAAATCCAGAGAGCTGAGTTTTTGAACTTCTTAATATTCCTCAGCTAGCTCCGTGTTATTTTCAATAGAAGTGTCATTTAAAATTTCATTCTCAACACTAATCATCAAAATATTTGCAGAAGGATCTTTCTTTTTATTTAATTTTCGACCCTTTGTCTTTGATGGGGCAAAGTAAAAGTCAGATAACTTTAGTGGGGATAGAGGTTTTGAGCCACCATCCACCACTTGTACACATCTCTCATCAACAAATTTCCTCTCTACAGAAGGTTCACTCTTTTCATTTGTATTTGATACAGTAGTTTTTATAACTACTGGAGAGGAAATCGTCCCAAAGTCCTCCTGCGATGCCCCCAGCTCAACCTCCCTGATCGGGCCCCGAGCTCTCATCGGTAACATTTGAGAAAGACGAAAAGATTGGTTAATCGACTTTTTAAATGCCCGGGATAGTGCTATATCCCAACCATCTTCAATGGAAAAAGAAAGATTAGAATTATTACCTGAGATGGATTTGACAGATCCCTGATCCGGATTGACCAAGTACTCATTTGGAATTATTATGTTACCTTGACGGAAGTTTCTTTCAAGCCAGTCCATGAAAAAAAGTAGTCCTCGATTGTATGGCCAAACATGCGGTGGTAAGCGCAAAAATTTGGGTGATCCCCCTTATTTGCCTCCTCCGGCTTCTTGGCCTCTAGCAATCGGAAGTCTGGCTTCTTTTGGAGACTCTTGAAAATTTTCCTTACCGATTCTCTTTTAAAGGGATAAGGACGAGCCAATTTCTCTTTAATAGTCATCGGGTAAGGTCCTCTAGTGGGTTGAGAAGTTACCTGAAATGGTTGAGATTTCTGAATTTGTTGATTGGTAGGATTACTTGATTGAACGTTGACCGGCTTCTTTCCCTTGTCGACTGCTGAAACCGTTGCTGCCCTCTTTTCAAAGGATTTCAACGGTTTACTAACCTTCTTATCTTCAGTAGAATTCTTCAAGAATGGCATTTTGGAAGCCTCTTCTTATAGATTACTAGCTTTAATAAGAAGCTTCTCGATGGTTTTGATTGTAAACCCCTTTAACAGGAAAGTAATAGGCCCGTGGATATTCTTTAGAAGAATCTCCACTGCTTGTTGCTCTTGCAGTTGGGGTTCACATTTCATCGAGAGGTTTCGTCACCTCAAGATGTAGTCGACTAAAGACTCGCCCGATTTTTGCTTTTCGATGATGAGATCACCAAAGGTTACACGTTGTTGAGCTCCTGAGAATCTCTTTAAAAAGAGACCCTCGAGCTCTGTGAAGGATTTTACAGAACCATTTGGTAAATCTGTGTACCACTCAAAAGCAATACCGGACAAACTACTCACAAACTTATGAAAGAGTAGAGCATCCGACCCTCCTGCATTGCAACAGCTTGCTCAGAAATGGGCCAGATGCTGTCTTGGGTTTTCTAAGCTGCTAAAAACTTTGAAAGAAGGTGACACAAAACCCTTTGGATAAGGAACCAAATCATATTCCTCGGGGTAGGGTCTACCCTTTGGAATAGATATAGTTCCTTGTGAATGGGCTAAAGCCTCCCTTACCTGGGTTTCAATCATCTGACGGATATCCTTTTCTGGTGGAGACACTGAAGAAGTGACTTCTGGAAGTTTGGGATTTGAATCGGCTTTCCTGCTGTGCTCGCCCATGGTGTGTACTGTGGGCTGCAACTGCTCGAGTTTGGACTGCTGTGATTGCAAAAGCTGACTCTGCATCTGTTCAACTCTAATCATCATCTCTTCAACTTTTCTTTCAAGATTTTTAATATACTCATCCTTCTCTTTCAATCTGACAGAACTGTCTGAATCTGAGTCGACTGCTGCTGACTCTTCCTCCTTTCCAGAATGGTGCTTAGAAGGCTCAGCATCTTTAGTTGACACACGAGTTTCAACAATGTGAACATCTGCTACTGGCTCTTCATCAACTAACAGATCATCTTCATCCGGATTGAATTCATCAGCGACCTTCTTCTTAAGGATATCTCTGATTTCTTGAACCACTTCCTCAACCGATCTCCCATCTATTGCTTCAGCATAAAGTGGCAGGTATCCATCGTAATCCATCACTTGATCATACTCTTTCACATCTAACTTATCAAAGATGTTATTAATCTTAGCATCTTCTTCAGTGATTTCTTCACTAACCAGTTGATCTAATATCTCTTGATCAGGATCTTGAGTTGTCTCCTCCCCTCCGACTGTCCCGGGGTCGGTAGTCGCAAGGGTGACATCCTCAGTAGGGTGAGGGACATCTATCTTAATTGGTGATGGAGGTGCTTGAACAGCGGGGACTCCAACATCAACACGAACAGAGTCCTCACATCCCTGAACTGGGAGTCGATGGAGTTTATCTGATATCTGAATTTGGGGTTCTCTGAATTGTATTCCAATACATCTACTAAACTTCCTTCTTGCACATGATTCTTCTGGCGACATGGGCCTCTTGCCCTTAACATCAACTGGTTTTGGCTTTTCAAAGACTTTTGTAGACTCTGCCATCTCTGGGGCCAGCTTTGACGGTTTTGAAAGTGGGGTCGGTGGTCTACCACTAAAAGGGAGACTCTGGCCAGACCCAGTTAACACTATCTCCTCCGTCTTTGCAGACGGGAGGCGAGGCACCCAATGGTATCCATCTACCAAGACTGAAGATACAGGTTGTTTGACAAATTTCTTGTTCTTTCTCACAGGTTGAGGAGTCAAGTTCTTGGCTTCAGACTTTTCTTCCTTCAGAACTTCATTCTCAAGTTTGTGTGAAATCACTCCCTTCAAGTGTTTCACATACTGTTCTTTAGTTTGCCCTACTTGAGCAGCACAAGTATGGATGATATTTCTAAGCATCCTAGTTTTCAGAACTTGCTTCTCCTTCGGGGTTCTCTTGACAGAATAGTCGACAGGGCTAGGCGGAGTGCTAACTATCCGACTGACTCTCTCCTCCCCTGCAGCAGCTGCGAGGGGGTGAAAACGACTCCCTTTAAGGAGTGGAGAAGAGGCAGGGATTGGCAGCTCCTCGGCAGCCTCAAGTTCGACTTTAGTCAGGGCTTTCAACTCAGCCACTTTCTTAGTCTTGGTGATCTTCTTTCTTACCCTCCTCAGGTAATTCTTCCTGGCATTTTTACTGCCATAAAGAGTTTCAGTGCTGGAGGATTCCTTCTCAAACACAATTTTGTTTTCAACAGGTGGTTCTGCTTTCTTTCCTTTCTCAAAGGAACCCTTAGGTGCAGAAGCATGAACTAGTGCTGACCACAGATTAGGAGGGGCATCATTCCCAGCTCCTATGGCTAATTGAACTACAGGGGCTTTATCTCCCTCTACAGCAAGGTCCACTAAGGTATTTCCATCCATAACCAACCTAAGGGACTTGAACCCTATTCCAAACTGAATTGAGTTTTCATAGACCAACTCCTCAACCATCAAGTCACGGTCCATTGAGAACAGAAGTTTGCCGGCCATTGCAGATAATTTGATTGTCTGAGATTTAGAAAAGAGAAGTTTGAATCAGAATTTTGAATTAAATTTTGAAAAGAAGTCTATATCTTATCATGTATATCGAATCATAAGAACTATAATTCGGTATACGATAATAAGATGTAGAAGTTAACTTTGATTTAAAGAAGATGTGAATCTTTATTGTATATGTGTAACTACAAACAAATATTGTAGAAACATATAACAATACTGATTTGAATTTGATTTGAATGAATTTGGTGAAGATATTTGAAGCTGAAAATGATTGAGTTTACATTGCACATGTTTTACCATTGGAAAGTGTTGTGGTGCTACATGTAACAATGATAATTGAATTGGATTTGAAGGATGGAGATTTGAAAGTTCAAAAATCCGGCAGCATTTCCCCTTATTTTTGGAACTCAATGTGTTGAATTTTCATTCAACAAAAAAAGGTTCACAAATAAATATAGGGAAAGCTACTAAGAAAGCTTCACTCTTTCAACCCTAGGAATAATCAAAGGGTAAAATGTTAAAGACAAACTTTTACCGGATAGAATTTAAGGGTTCGTTGTATATGAGGACATATAACAACGTTAATCAATTGTTTTTAGAAAATTCAAAAATCCGGCAGCATTTCCCCTTATTTTGAGACTCAAGGTGTTGAATTTTCATTCAACAAAAAGGTATACAATTATAAGGAGAAAATACCACAAGGTTTTCAAATACAATTGAAATTTGAAATTATTGAAGGCAAAAACTTGCCGAGAGAATTCAAGGATATGTCGTATATGCTTCTTACAACGATCGCCGTAGGAAGATATATAACAACAATCAATCAATTTGAAATGATCTTTTAAAGAGATGTCTAAAAATTCAAAATTTCGGCAGCATCTCCCCTTATTTTTGGACTCAAGGTGTTGAATTTTTATTCAACGGAAGGTCCACATTACTTAGGGGAGATTTATTTGGAATTTATTTGACTCTTTCATTCTAATTAGTGAATTAAGAATGAAATGTCATAGCTTAATTTTATCGATATAATTGAATTTTTAATATAATCTTTAAAATTGAATTCTACAATTAATCATATATATTGAATTGAAAGAGTTACAATTCAATATATAACGATGCCACATAGCGATTAATTAGATGTTGGAAGAAGTCAACCCTATCAAAAGATTGAAGATTTAGACCTTGATAATAAGAAGAGTTTCTATAAGTTATATAACTTAGCATGCCACTAGCAATCCGAGCACGCAAGTTTCTAACATTTATAGAAAAGTTTAGAGGGAGATAGGCTTAACTCTTTCGCTCTACCAACCAAGTTGGAGGCAAAATGTCCAAGCCCAATTTAAAGGGAGGTTTCCTACACTCACCTCTCATTTGACAAATCTTAATTGAGTTGGCCACACTCTTTCAAGGGAGAAATGAAAGAGAGACCAACGGAGGGAAGGGTAGTTAAGACTACCGATTCAATAAAATTTATATCGCTATTAAAGATGGAGAGTGAGATTTATCCCCAGCGGAGTCGCCATTTTTTTTTGATTGAAAAAAAAATGTAAATATATAAGTTTTGAAAAAAAATTAATTTTCTTTGAGAATATTTAAATTTTAAATTTTGAAATTTAACACATCATTATAAACAATATATCGTCTCGAAAGGTGATAATATCGTTCCCTAATGGGTTCAGATTTCAGAATTTTGAATTTATCCGGATTATCATAGTCAAACTCAAGGAGAAACAACATATGATCTCGAAAGATCAAAATGAAGTCCAATCAATTGCTTGACTATAATAATTTGGATAAGAGATCGTTAATCTCATAATCAAAATCACAATAGAAATTGATATATCTCTCCAAAGAAAGAAGCTATCAATCGCTATTGATCATTTTAAAGTAGAGATAACAATCATTTAATTTTGATTTTCCCAAAGATAATTAATCAAAGGTTTTGAAAAATTAATTTTAAAAATTAGTTCTGGGTTACTAAATCTCTTACGAACGCAAGCCCTCGTAGTTAATTACATCGTAGGAAATCAAAATTTCCTACGAAAACTCTCGATTAAAATAGCGGTGTAAATTTCATTTTGGATTTTCAAAGTTTGACATCAAAGGAAGAAAAGGGTAGGAATTTCAAGTGGTATAGGTTCAAGTTTGAGCAGTTATTTTCAGAGTCAAAGGAAGAAGAGTAGGAAGTGTTTTGAGATTCTGAAATAATTCAGAGAACACTCAAGCCTATCCTAATTGTTGGGCTTGAATTTGATCAAAAGAGATTTTTAATTTAGTCGTCAATTTTATTAGAAATTTGGGATTCAATTCCCGAAAGTTGAGGTCTTATGGCCCGAGCCAGCCTCGGAACCTAAATCTAAATTGGGCACTAAAATTCAGTGCCCCGAACCTAGCTAGTGCAATGCGAATCTGGTCTTATCCCGACCTGGATTGTGGAGCCAGCTAAACCACCTAAACGATTTAAAATATGAGTCCGGTCTTTTTGTAGAGTGGTAGGGACATTAATTAAAAAAGTATAAAGAAATGGGGTCGACATCTAGAGCAGATCCTTAATTGACCCCTTAGACTTATGTTGGGTATTTGATGTCTAAATATTGTAATTAAATATTAGACTCGATTTAATTTGTTACTAATGCGATGCATGCTAATTGACTCGATTGAATGCAAAATTGATATGTAGCAGTTTAAAAATTTTGGCTTAGAAAATAGGTTTTTCCCTAGAGATTGCATAACATCCCCTTGACAGATCGGCACCCTCATAGGCCAGGTGGTCTGCCAGAACCCGCAGGCGGGGAGATGCCTAACAAGGAAGAGAAGTTATAATATGAATGCATGAAAAACCCTCGGCGAGTTTGAGCTTACTTCTTAGGACCGTTTAGAGTTGCTATCTTATCTAAAAATTTTTATTTAATTGAAGTAAAAGAATTTTTTGACAGACCCCTAAGAGCCTAAAATCGTATTCCAGGTCAATCCAAATACGGCATGCGAATAAAAAGACTAGAAAAACATGAGTTCTAATGCGCAATCAAATTAAATAAATCAACTAAATTAAATATATCAAATTGAATGTCCATATGGCAAGTGCCACTTATTATTACATCACAGAATTTTGCAAGAAAGTAAAGTGGCCGGGCACCACTGACTACAACCAGGATTTTATTTTAAAATTCAAATGACTTTGAGATTTGGGATTCTTCTCGTGGTCCATTCCTTCGTCTTCTCACGAACATCTTGATTCATCGGTTCTGGATACCCAAATGAAAAGAAATCCCCCCTCGATCGGGGTTCCTCTTTGGATATTTGAAAGATATCCTAATTTGACTTCCAAATGGAAGAAGACTCTCCCCTTTAGGGATGTCTTCACCTCTTTGGAATTCAAATTGGATAAAATATCCCAATTTCAAGTCATTTTAAATAAATACAACCTTATTCAATTGAATTTACATTTGAATTAAAAATAAGAATCTAGACTCAATCCTGCAATGTTATCCTAATAATAAACAATTATATATTCCATCCCAAGCAGTTAAAATATGAAAATTGAAATGCAATTTTTTTTAGCCACACTTGGCCATGCTCTTATTATTTAAAGGGGGTCTTAAGCGCGGCAGGTACGTGTGCAAAGAGTATATAATTTTTTTTATTAATTGCCCCCTTTAATTCAGCTCCTTGTATGAGCATGGCCACCTGCATAAGATTGCACAAGTATAATTCGTCCCTAACCTAGGGGTAAATCTAACGCACAATCAATCATAGAGTGCAGGAAGTAAGTAAGCAGACACAACAATTCTACACTAGCAAACAGCATGCAGTAAAAGCTCGAAAAATACGACACACAACAGCAGAAAGTAAAACACCGGCCTATCCTAAAACTAGAGTCGGTGATCCTAGCAAACCATCTAAAGTGTGTGGGGTAGGTCGTGCGGTTTTGATATGTCCTAAATGGGATATTTGATTGAAATTTCTTAAGGTTTGATTATTGATTTTAAGGGTTGGAAAGTTAATGTATTTTATTAAAAAAAGAGTGTTTGATTGCTGATTTTTAAAGTTTGATTAATTTGAGTTTGCCATTAATCGATTCATGGCGTTGTGCCACCAGGCTCGAGGAACCAGCCTCCTTAGGACACTTAGCCCCGCAGCCCGGAGTAGTCCAGCCGATAAACCAAATTAATGTAGTTGAATTAGAAGTTTTAAAAGGTTAGATAATTATTGATTAATTTATTTTAAGGTTTAACACCCCTTAGAATCCATTCGTGGCGTTGTGCCACCAGGCTCGAGGAACCAGCCTCCTTAGGACACTTAGCCCCGCAGCCCGGAGTAGTCCAGCCAATAAACTTTATCTTTAGGATGGTTGTTGTGTTTTAAAAGGTTTTTTGAGTGTTTCAAATATTAAACTAACATTTTCTGGAGTTTTAAAGCAATTTTGAGTTTTTATGAATTTTTGGAATATTTTAATCACTTAATTAAAGGTTCAAAAATTGACTTTTGGATTAAGGGTGTTTTATAGAATGTTTGTATTTTATTAAAATACTAGACCTTACTATAATCAGTTAGACAGTAAGTACGTTGAAATTGGATTTTTCTACATTTTATTACAAAGGTTTGAAGTTTTAGCTAGATTTTAACTACGGTTTGACCAAATTGTTGACTTTTTGAAAAATTACAAATTTATGAAATTTAATATTTTTAATAAATATTAGACATTATTATGAGTTGAATGCAAGTGAGTTTGGTCAATTTTGATTTTTTATGAATTAGTTAGGAGGGTTTGAAGTTTTGACTATTTAATGGATTTTTTAAAATTGTTTAATTAGAGGCCTCACTTGGGATTTTGTTCCAAATGAACTCTCAACTCCTTGAAATCAACTCCAAAGGTCAGTAATGACCTAAGGAGAGATTCCCAAGTGTTTGAGAAATTTTTGGAATTTTTAATTATTATTAATGAATTAAATTAATAAAATATTAATTTTCACTTAAAATTAAATTAAGGTTTAAATTACTGTCAAATCAAGGGGCTTTCAATTTTCATGAGTTAAGGTTTAAATTCTGGTCAGTTAGAGGGGTTATAAGTATTTTTGGGTTTAAATTTGATTTATTACATTTTCTAGAAGGTTTTAATGCTTAATTAAAGGTTTAAACTTAAGAAAATTAATTAGGGAACTTAATGACTTCTAAAACCAGTGAAAATTTTTGCTAAGGCTGAGAATGTCACTATGTTTGAAATTTTCAAGTTTCAATTTCAAATGAAGTGTATCCTAATCACAATGCATTTTCTAAGTTGTCTAATCAAAGTCCTTAATTATTGTCCTTAACGGTGTCGCTAAACTTAATAGGCTTGAATCAAAGTTTTGACTAACCCTAGACTAAACATATAAGAGAAAATGAATAACAACACAATCAAGTCCTTAAAACTAGGAGAGCCTAGACTAGGTGGTGTGTGCACAACCTAACATGCAAATTAACTTAAAGCTTAATTAAATAAGAGATTAATCAATGAATAATTAGCAAAATAATTATTCATTGATTAATCAATATTCCCCAAAAATTTCTGTTCAATCATTCAATCCATGTTTAAAATCCCAAGGGATCTCTCAAACATTTAAGGATTTAAATATATATAATTTTAAAGTAGATTTTAAAAATATATAAATACGTATATATATAAAATATATATATTTTAAAATAAAATAATTGAAAATATTATTAAAAGAAATTTTGAGGGGTTGAGAAACCCACTGAATTTTCAAGGTTATTTGAAAATAATTTTTAAGTTTTAAAATAATTAGCATAATATTTAATTAAATATTAATTAAATATCATAAATATTCAAATAACTTAAATTATTTAAAATAAACAAGAATTTAAATCTTGAAAATAATTTTAAATCAAATTATTCAAAATTTCAAAAATTTTGATATACTATTCATATTTTTTTTATTTAAATTAAATTTGTACGAAATTTTTAAAGTTTTAAAGCAATTAAAAGAATTTTAATAATTCAAAATTAATTAGTATTTAAAATAATATCTAAATTAAGTTTAATTAAATATTGGCTATTTTCTGAAATTTTAGAATTATTTAAAATAATTTTCACTTAATAACCTTAAAATTATTTAAAATTAAGTTTAATTAAAAGTTAATTAAATGTTTAAATAAGTTTAAATTAATTAAAAATAATAATATATCTCAAATTAACTTTAATTTAAAAACAATGATCTCTAATTATATTGGAAATAATATTAATATTTTTAATATTTTGAAATGATTTAAATTATATTTAACATTTAATAAATTTTAATTTATTATTAATTTAAATTTATCAAATATTTAATAATAAAAATAACTTAAAATATAATTAATATTTTAAATTAATTCTGATTTTAAATTAAAATGTTTCATTTTGTGAACATATTAATATTTTAATAAGTATATATATATATATATATATATATATATATATATATATATATATATATATATATATATATAATATATATTTTTTTTTATTTTTATAATTTTTATAAATTTTTTTAACTGAAAATGATTTAAAAATGAATTTTAAATCATTTTTAGGAGTCTGGCGGCGCCGGCAGCGGCGGAGGCCACGTGGCGATCTCCCATTCATCCAGTGCAGAGGCGGCGGCGGCAATCATTGCTGGATGATTTAGAAAGCGCGTGGGTCCCACGCATTTTCACTAATCCATGTCAGCGGATCTCGCCCGCCGTTCGATCATCCGCGTTCTGGAACAAATGGCATGGATGTAGCCGGACGTACCAATCAACGCAGGTTTGGATCCTCTGCTAGCTAGAACGGCGGAACGGCCATATAAGGACCATTGATCGTGAGATCAACGGTCCAAAGCGTGTATAGCAAACAGCCGGCCGAACCGAAGCCCTAAACTACTAAAATGGCTCGTTCTCTCAAACCAGTTGATGAAAATCAACAAAATTTTAAAACTAGATTTAGGTTATGAACAGAAAACTTGGGGATATGCTCAAAATATTAAATATGCGTTAAAAAAATTCTAATTAACTCTATGTGTCCTAAACTAAGTTTAGAGATTTATAGTGATTCAATGGACGGTTTGGACCGTTTTTGGATTCTCTGAGCTTGTAGATTGTCCACGTTTATTTGTCCTGTTGAATCCACGTCCTGGAATGCAGCAGATCAAGCGGTAGAAGCGTTTGAACTGGAAATGCTTCGGTTGGCCGGAATCCTCGCCGGCGGCAGCTTTGGATGGGTGGTTTTGGCTAAGGAAATGAGGAGGAGATGGTTAAGGAGTTGAATGAGCAAAAAGCTCGGCTGGAGGGACTTGAGATAGTGAGAGAATGCTATTGATTCAATCCTTGGCATTAGGGCATTTCCTTCCTATTCAAATGTCTCCAGGTTGAATCAATGGCTAGGATTAAATGGCTGGACCTCCAGATGCTACCATGTGTCGCTGGGAGTTTGTGGGAGCAGAAGCCAAGGACTGATCAAGGACATCCTACATGGAAAGGGTGTTTTGTCTTGATTTGAGCACATGGGGAGCAACGTGGGCCTTTGGATTTAAATCTAAAGGCTAAGATTAGTCTTAGGAAGCTTCTAGACCTTAACTAATCTGCTGGATTGGTTTTGGATTGAGTGGATTAGCTCAAAGGATTTATTTAATCACCCTTAGCCCTTCTAAAACATCATGTTGACTGTTTGACTGGTCAATCAGTCAAACATGAGTGAGGTGGCAGCTGAGTTGGCAAGGAGTGACCTCAAAGAGGGTCTAGAGTGATTTGATAGGGATTGGGTTAGCTTGAATCAAGCCATTTGGGCATTTTAAAGGTTTGCTGACCAAGTGTTGACTGGTCAACTGACCTTGTTGACTGCTGAGGTGGCAAATGAAAAATTTAGGAAGCTGTTATGGATGTTGGTTAAGGTCGTTTCCAAGTTCATATAGGTCATTTGGGTTAAGATGGCTTAATGGGCCTTTAATGGGCCATTAAGCCAAAACTAGTTGATTTGGTCAACCAAATGGATCCAAGGTCGGGAAATAGGTTCAATTAATTTCAAAAGTCATTTTGAGCCTATTGGATGTGGCTTCAGAGTCTGGAGAATTGGATTTGATCCCCATTAAGGGCTTTTAGGTCAATTTTGTTTAATCTGGTCAAACAGGTTGATCCAGGTTTGGAATCAGGCTCAGGAAGTTTGAAATGACATTTGAAAGCTTATAGAAGTGATTTCATGGTTCAAGGAGACCATTTGGGTCAAAACACCTGTTTGGACCCTTAAAGGGCCTCTTGGGTCAAACCTGTTGACTTGGTCAACCAGGTTGACCCCAAGTTTGGAAATGGGGCCAACAAGTTTGGTTTGACATTTGAAACTTGCTGGAGGTGGTTGCATTCGATTTGGAGTTCATTTTGTTTGAAATCACTATTTGAGCCCCATAGGGGTATTTTGGTCATTTTGGGCTCATGGCCACCAGGGGCTGAAATGAGTCCAGAAAAAATGTAGTTTATTGTTCAATAGGTTTGGATTAATGGCATAGAAGTGACTAGAGGCTTTGGTGAAGGCTCTAAGGTCAGAAACTTCTATGGGACAGGTCCAGTGGCATAGGCTGTAAATATTTGAAGGTTTTACAGCCTTTGGATTTTGATTTAGTTTTTGGGGTTAGAAACCTCAGAATGGGCACAAATTTGAAGGGTTTCCTCCAGAGACATGTCCCATTAGTATGCAACTGACAGACTCTGAATTGGAGGTCATTTGACTGGTTTTGAAATATTTGAAAATTTGCTGAAAAGGCCTTTAGGATTATGCCTTTTAGCATTAGATTTAGGTTTCAAATTTTGGATTTGGATTGGGTTTTGGATTTGATTGATTAAATGTCTGAATTAATTTATGATCTAAGTCTGACTTCTAGAAAGATCTTAAGGTCTAGAGTAGATCCTGAGGTCTAAAGTCTAGAAGGATTATAGGATAAATCCTAAGATCAGGATTCTAGGAAGATCCTAGAGTCTGAATTGATTTGGGAATTGAATTGATTTAGGGGCAAGATTGGTCCAAGTGACCTTATACAAAAATGAGGTCAACAAGCTTGTAGGGTTGAAAAAGATATATGCTAACCTCCTATAGCTATATCATCTCCTTAAGAACCTTCCATATTTTACATCATATGTCTAGGTATGTAAATATACTATTTCAATATTCATGATTATTTTGCATTCCTTCGTCGAGGCTATACATCACATTAGATTTTAACTACACATATGACTACTATGTGCTTTAAATAAAGAGTGAGAAAATATAAAAATAAATTATTTAACTTTAGAGCATAATAATCTTAATTAGTACTTAATATGCTATCTTTCTGTTACTTAGTGACATTGCTAGCATATAGTGTCATTTGGAAGTTATAACTGCTACATTACAAAATTGCTGACTTTGGATGTTGCGGTGCTTAAGTGGAAAATTTGGCAACAAGATGTGATATATTGTAATGTTGTGGTGCTTGAAGGCAGTGAACATGGCACTAACAAGCTGACCATTTTGACATTACGGTGTTGTCAAATAGAGAATCTACACTGTCATGTCAATATTATGGCACTCCAATTGTGTTCTTGATGGCACTGCAACGTTAATTCGTCTGACACCATGACAACAAAGCGGTGTTGGATGATACATAGAATACTGTGTCTTTTTATGTTTTTCATGCACAACACAACTAAAACAATAAATTTCTACTAAAAAAGATAACACAAAATTAATACATTATTTACACTTATTCAATTCTCCCCAACTTAAACTCTTGCTTGTCATCAAACAAATAAAAATTTTAGAATTATGATTAAATGATTAACTAAAGTAAAATTTGAAATTTCAATAGTTCCTCATCATTTTTTTTAAAAAAATTATTTTATTATTTATGAATTTAAGTATAAAATTTTAATCAGATTCTAAGCTTTTAATTGATATCAATTTTTGAATATATTCAGCTATCCTTTTTCTTATATTTCATTTCTTTTTTCTTTTTACTGCTATATATTTTCATAGTTCTTTTTATATTTATTTTATGGAGTACATAGCTAATAATTTTGAATATTTATTTTGCTATGAATTATTTTACAATCTTAATGAATTTTATGTAAAGATTTAATAAGATTATCAATTCCAAATTCATGTTACTTATTATTTACAATTTTAATATATTTATATTTAATCTTTAGTTCTAAATATTCACCTTCATTTTAAAAATTAATGCATAAATGAATAACTTATAAATTCAAATTAAAATAATAATTTAAATAATATAAGTTAGTTAATTAGTAATTTTTCCACTCTATGAATTATAAGCAATATTCATTTGAATTATGATATAGGGTTTTGTTATTATCCTAAATTTTATATCATTTTTTATTATCATTTTTACTAAGTTTAATTAAATCATCAGAATACAAGAGATAATGAAAATAATAGTAAGCGTGAGAAAAAATTTAATAAAATGTAAATAAAAATACAAACAATAATTAACATTATACATGCTTTCATATGAATGATAAAGGCACGTAAAATATGTGATAACATGACCTGAACATAACATAGATTACAATATATACACTAGGCATCATATATGTGGGTTTCCTTTTATAAGTGTTAAGTTTTCAGTCTTCAGTTAGACTATACATTGCAGCATAATATCCCTTCTCAATTCAAAATAAAAACATGCTACCCAACAAAAGTAGCCTCCAAACTCTCTCTCTCTCTCTCTCTCTCTCTCTCTCTCTCTCTCTCTCTCTCTCTCTCTCTCTCTCCCTCTCTCTCTCTCTCTCTCAAGCAAAAGAAAATCAATATCTAACTCCCTAAATCAGGGTCTTCCTCATCATCATCATTATGTCCTTTTTCTAAAGGATGATAAACAAAGTGATTCGTATATGTAGAGGGGAACACAAGCTATTCAGGATGCTCTACAAAAAGGATAATTTTAAACATACCAATAAGTGCATCATTAAAGTTTAAGATGTATCTATATTACTTGTCTTGTTGATCCATATTATGAACCATCCTCATTTTCATCTCAAATTGCCAGTCCTTGGTTTCCTCACAAAAGTGAGTCACCTCTTCCATTTTTCCTCTCAAATTTGCCACCTATTTTCCTAATGTTTTAGGAGCTCTAGCCCTCATATTGCTGATGTTGCTTCCTAGTCTACCAGATAATCTAGCAATACAAGAAAACCCGGTATTACAGGAGGACCAAATTCGCCGATAAGACGTAAAATACGACAGAAAGCATTGGTTTCCAGCGCATTTTTGTCAGAATTTCATACGCCGGTTTGGTGCGCGTCGAAAAATGTCTTTCGACGTATATAAGATGCTGAAAATCTTTTCGACGCACTTTCCGACGCATTACCGGTGAAAAATGTGTTAATAAAATGACATTTTTAACCAGATTATTCTGCGTTATATACGCCAGAATTTATGACATATATATCCGACAGAAATGCTGGTGGATAAATCATCGTAAGGTGCGTCATAACTAAAGCTATGACTTGTTACCGGCACGTTATCCGCCTATAATCCTGGTGGACAAAACGCCGTAATTGGCGCCGTAACAAAAGCTACGGCCTTTTACCGGTGCATTTTCTGCTGGTACGGAAATAAAACGCCGGTAATGATGAACCGATTCGTTGTATCATCATTTCTGGTGTATTTTCGATGCCAAATCTGCTAGAAACTTGTAGCAATAACAAAAAAAAAATGTCTTCCCAGCCAATAATCAGATTTCCACACCTGCAAACATATACAAATACATACAATAATAGTTCCACAACACAGATCTACACATCACAAATCCATTAACACAGATTGTTTAATAGCATCGAAAAACTAATATTAAAAACATCATAGATTGTTCAGTAACACAGATTCAAAAAAATTAAATAAGTTAATATGACTAAACTAAACTACTCTGAATCCGTGGACTCATCCTCAGCTAGAGGTACCTATTTTCCACTCAATTGCTCCCTCATTTTACGCATTTCATCTAACAACTAATTGTGTTGCTCTTGCATCTGCATTTTAACCTATGCTACAACTGAACTTGCTAATCAGCTTGTGATATTCTTACTTGTTCTAGTTCGCTTGAAGGTAGTTATTTGTTGACTATGTAAGGACTCATGTGAACTAGCTATGAAACTGGATCTAGTAGATGTCATCCCCTCGTATGCCTGAGCTTGCGAATCTAAACCATAAATCCTGCCATGTTGCATTCCTCTGACAGCTTGCAATGAGATGCGATACTTAGAATACTCCACAGAGCCACCAAAAGAACCCCTCACTTGATGCGGCCTGACTCTCTTGAAGTCGTGCATACTCCTCCTGTGAAAGTAGAAATATATATATATATATATATATATATATATATATATATATATATATATATATATATATATATATATATATATATATATATATATATATATATATATATATATATATATATATATATATATATATATATATATATATATATTAAATACATATACTTATATGGGCTTTTCTTGCTCGCTCATCAATCCATTGTTGATCCTCCTATCGCTTATGAAAGTGACTATGCAATTCTACAGGAGTTGGTTCTCTACCCAACATCTTTTTCTGTAAGAGAATTCTATTAATATTTCTATTAAAGAAAAAAATTAAAAAGTTTTTTTAAAATTTATTACCAAACTTCGCCTGTGCTCAGTATGTGGAATGGAGCCGCCAGTATAAAGGGAACAACCTAAGCCCCCAACATCAGAAGCTCTGTTTTGTCGATTTTGATCCCTCCTCCTGTTATACTTTGTGCTGCCCCAAGCAGTGTTCAAATCAGCCCACAAAGTCTCTCCAATTCACAATGGTCACTCACCAGACTTTTTAATGTCTGTGAACATGTCACGCATCCGAGTGGACCCACGCTTCATAAAATTCTTTCTAATTTTGTCATTGTGCTGAGGCAGCCAACAAAAATCTTTCTGCATTCAAAAATAGAAAATATAGAATATATATGTTTGTTAGCTTAAGTAAAAAAGAATAAATCATATAATTAGGCATAACATAAAAAATAATACCCAAAAATACCTCAAACTCTCTAAACCACATTTCCCGGACTTCTTTAGGGACTTTTTTCCAAGAAATATAAGGAGCGTCAAACTTGCTTCGTATGATGTCCCGTATTTTATGTGTCGGTTGTTTTGATGGTTAGAATAAACAAAAATAAGATTAGCAAAGAAAAATATATAATATAAAATAAATATGTTCATTAGCTTAAATAAAAGAGAATGTACGTACGTGTCACCCTCAGGTGCTATCAACATTTGACCATCTGCCACTTGCTTCGGTTCAGTTGGTGTCGAAGGTTCACTTGTAGCAGGCTGAGGGGGATAATATGGTAGAACATATGGTGGATATGAATAAGTAGGAGGGGCACCAGCATAAGGTGGGGGTGGGTAGTATGGGTAGAAAGGAGTACTCTGCATGGGATTTGGTGAAGGAAATTGGGGGTCTGCTGAGTAAAACTGTGGGCTACTGGCTCTAGAAGTGGGTAAAGGCTGAGTGGTAGGATGAGTATGTGTAGCAGGCTGAGACTTTGTAGCAGGCTAAGATGAAGTGGTCCCCTCAGTACGTATTGGACTAGCTGGTCCAGCTGTAGCGATCTTCTTAATGTGCTTATTAAAAATATGTTTGATAAATCCTCTATTAGGCTTTTCACTTGAAGCCATCTGTACATAAAAAAAAAGAAATATTAAAAATATGAGTTATAATAAAAATATAATATAAAATAATGCAACAGTAACAATAAAATAAAATGCAGTGTAGTAACAATAAAATAAATGCAGTGAAGTAACAAAAAAAATTAATTATCCTTATGTTAACTCATCATTTATTTATTCACTTTCATATGATGATACATTTTTCAGCACTATCAGATTCATCATTACTTTTCTCTATGGTTAAATCTACCTCCTCTAACTACAACTCGCTCTCATTCATTCGAATTTGGTCATCCACATTAATTGAAAGAATTTTTAAATTTGACATATTCTCTTCTTGATGTGCTGATGGTATTGAAGTGATTTTCTCAATTACTCCCTTTGGTTTTGTCTTCATAACTACCAGCCAATCCTGTTTGACTCGTAATCTGCTTGGATAGTTAGCATAATAGACTTGTCTTGCCTGACTAGCAATGATGAATGGGTCAAACTTTGCATATCTCTTACCCCGCTTTACTTTTGTTATACTGTAAATTAGATGTACTCTTATGCTTCTATTTTGAACTATATCAAACCATTCACAATTAAAGGGATACACAATATTCCTGTGATCGAGATATTCCACCTCTAATATTTCTTGTAATACCCCGTAGTAATCAGAATCTTCCCCTGTATGGGTGTTCCCTCTTACACATATATCAAAATTTTATGTCTTCCTACATTCACATTAATTTTTTGTTTGAAATTTATAACCATTGACCAAAAATATTTGATAACATTTAACTAATCTATTTAGTCCCAAAGCTAATTCAAATAGCCCTTGATACTGCAAATCACTGTCTTCAATGAGTACTTTTAAATGAAAAAGATGTTATTATTATTATGTTTATTGCATACAGTACTAACTAATTAAAACTAATTATTCAAAATATACCATATTTTTAAACCAAGCAGTGAATTCTTTTTCCACTATCTTCTCGACTTCTCCTTCTTCTGATGTACTTAAACCATCAATGAACCTCCTATAAACTTTTGAGTTTAGAACAAAGTTAAGAATAATGAAAAAATGAACAAATTAACTCATGCTTACTCGAGATACAGCTCAACTTCATCACAGTTAAGCAAGATATATAATGTGATAATTGTCATCTCCTTATCGGTCTAATAATGGACGGTGCTAGCACCTACAGGTTCACCACTTCCACTGAATACATATATATTAGAGGATTTACCAACATTTTGAGGTGTTGTACTTTCACCTAATTAAAACATTGTTTCAAAGTAATATGAGCAAAACTGAGTTGTCTCATATGTTAAATATGCTTCACAGATAGAGCCTTCGGGATGTGCTTTATTGTTAGCGGTATTCTTAAGTTTATTTAAATATCTCTCAAAAGGATACATCCACCGATACTAAACAGGTCTACTGACCATAGCCTCATATGATAAATGTACTAGTAGATGCTCCAAAGAGTCAAAAAATCCTGGAGAAAATATTTTCTCAAGTTGACATAGAATGAAAGGAATTTGCTGATTCATAAGAATCAAGTTCCCTACATTTAGTTTAGAAGAACATAAATATTTGAAGAATACACTTAGCTCAATCAAGGCCTTTAAAATTTGATATTACAGATAAGTAAAAGCAGTTAGTTGTATACATTGCATGAAGATGTGACAATCATGACTTTTCAATTCGAATAATCTCCTTGATCTTATGTCAACACACCTACTTAGATGGGAAGAATATCCATCAGGTAGTCGTAGGGTCTTTACCCATTCATAAATTGCTCATTTTGTTCTCTAAAGTTAATGTGAATAGAGCTTTTGGTTTGAGAAAATTTTCACCTCCACCATCCTTCAATTCTAATGCTTTCCTTCTATAAATCTCCTTTAAGTCCATCCTTGCTTTTATATTATCTTTCGATTTATCTTTGATGTCCATAACTGTATTGAAAATATTATCAAAAATATTTTTCTTATATGCATAACATCCAAATTATGTCTAATCAGATTTTTTTTCCAATATGGCAACGACCAAAAAATACTTTTCTTGGTCCAATTATGATTGACACCATATCCTGGTAATCTGAACTCAGCTAATATTGGAGAATCCACTATTGTGGGCATGAACCTCACTCTTTCAAATATTTTTTCACTACTTAATCTTGGAGGAGGTTGAAATATCACCATTTTATTTTTAGTAAAAACATCTTTATTTCTCCTGAAAGGATGACTTGGAGATAAAAATATGCGATGACAATCGAATCAAGTGTTCTTCCTACCATACTTAAAAGTGAATAATTTTTTATGTTTCATATAATATGGACAAGCTAACTTGCCTGAAGTGTTCCAACTTGAGAGCATTCTATATGTAGGAAAGTCTCTAATTGTCCAAAGTAATGCTGCTCTTAGTGTGAAGTTCTGTTTGGTGGAGATATCATATATACTTACTCCCTCTTCCCATAATAAACTTAAATAATCAATTAACGGTTGTAAGAATACGTCAATCTTCACTTTTGGATTATATGGCCCTGGAATGATAAGTGTCAGAAACATATAAGGAGTAGTCATACACAACTATAGAGGAAGATTGTAATGAGTGAGTATCACGGGCCATCATGAGTAAGGTGTAGTAGACTGACTGAATGGAGTAAAATCATCTGCACATAAACCTAATCTTACATTTCTTGGTTCTGCCGTGAATGTGGGATGTGTACGATCAAAGTGTCTCCAAGCCTCTACTTCTAATGGATGTGTAATAACACCTTCTTGCGGAATGTGATCATTATGCCATCTTATATGTGTAGCAGATCTCATGGATATATATATATATATATAGCCATTGTAGTCTAGAAATTATTGGTAAGTAAAATATCCTATTGACAGGCACATCCATCTGCTTCCTTCTATTTTCAGATTTTGGTTTAAACCTCAGTACATTGCAATGAAGGCATGCAATATCTGAGAAATCTTCTTTAAAGTATAACATGCATCCATTGACATAATAATCTATCTTTGTGTATGACAAACCAAGTTTGGAAATTAACTTCTTTGTCCGATATAGATCAGTAGGAATTATATTATATGTCAGATTGGTTTCCTTAAGCAGCCCAATGAATTGATTAAAATATCCACGAGTAACATTATATTCTACCTTGATACTTAACATCTTCACAGCAATAAATAACTCTGAGTGAGTGGTGCACCCTTTTCAGATTGGTTGTTGGGCAGCATGCAACAAATTATAAAAATTCTATGCCTCCTTATTTAGTAACTCTTATGTATTTTGTTCATATTATATTCCAGTTGCATCATGAACTAATTCCTCAAGATTTGGTCAGATATTTTTAGCCTCAGCTACATTAGTACTTGTAGAAGGACCGCATTGAGAATCAAAATATAGCTCATACTCACCATGAGAAGTCTAATACCAATATCGTGGTATGAATCCTTTGCGATACAGATCAACAGTTATATCATCTAGTCTTAGGTGCATTAGATTTTTATGTTTAGAATATGGACATTGAAACATTCCATCTGATATGAAGCTGGGTAGTTGTTTCGCTTGCTGAATGAAAATGTTCACCCCATTAATGAATTCATCCGTTAATATTTTTTGTACTTGCACCAATCGGTTATACATCCAACTTTTTTGATTTCTAATATCCATAACTTACATATAAGAGCAGATAAGTAATGAATTATAATAATTTATGTGACATTCATATATTAACTATTTATTCTCTCTACCTCTCTCTCTCTCTCCCCCTTCTTCGATCTCATTCCCTCCCTCACTTTCTTAATCTTATATTCTCATCGTATAGACCTAGTGAGAGGGACTTGAAGGTAAACTCGAATTATGGAGGTCAACTTTAGAGTATAAAGGTTTTCGCTTGAGTAGATCTAAAACTAAATATATAGAGATATTAATAGTAGAATTCAAGTGATGCTGAAATTGATGGGGATATTAACAGTAAAATTCAAGTTGGATGGTTAAAGTGGAGGAATGCATCGGGCTTGTTGTGCGGTAGAAAAGTCTCCCTAAAACTTAAGGGAAAATTCTATAAGATGGCGGTGAGACCTGCAATTCTTTATATTTGGTGCCGAATGTTGGCTATTAAAAGGAAAGCATAATACTAAGTTAAGTGTTGCAGAGATGAGGATGCTTAGGTGGATGAGTGGCTTGATCCTTAGAGATAGTATACGAAATGAGCATATACATACATGGAAAAGTTGGAATAGCTCCAGTGTTAGATAAGATTAGAGAGAAAACCTTTACCCTAAGGTTGACCTCCATAATTCAAGTTTACCTTCAACTCCATCTCTAGTCTTATTAACAAGCAGAATATTATCAGCAAAAAGCATACACCAACGTATATCCTTTTGTAAATGTCTAGTGAGAACATCTATGACTAAAGTAAAAAAGATATAAACTTAAGGCTTATCCTTGATGTAATCCAGCCAAAATAGGAAATTACTTTGTCAAACCACCTTGTGTTTTAACACAAGTAATAGCTCATGCATACATATTTTTAATGATTTGAATATAAGCGCTATTAACTCTTTTCTTTTTTGCAAGAACTCTCAATAGCACTCCTCTTTGAACTTTAACATATGTTGTCTCTAAATCAACAAATATCATATGTAGAGCCTCCTTATTCTCTCTATATTTCTCCATCATACCTCTCAATAAATGTATGGCTTCCATAATAGACCTACTCGGCATGAATCCAAATTGATTTTGAAAAATATTGGCTCTTTGTTTATCAACAAAAAAACATCTAATATGTGCATCCTCTGGCAAATGTCTAATAATAAGTAACATGAAGAAAATTCTTACAATCGATGAAATCGTGAGGCGGTAGAAAATTGGGAGGTGGAGAAAACTGACAGTTGTTTTTTGCGAAACCAGTCTTTTTTTGCCAGCGACAAATGCGGTGATCATCGGCGACGTCCCGCGAACGTCCAGAAGGCTCAGCAAAGGAGATCTACAGTGGGGCGATGAGAGAGAGAGCGGAGATGCGAGAAATGGCAAAATAAAATGAGCAGCCAGCAGGCTCGGGTTAGGAAATAGGGCTTTCGCCGGTGGAATTTCCGGCGTACTGTACGCCGGAATAGTTTTCGGCATCTTTTGCGTCGGTTACAAGTCATTGAGTTTGAAATGGCTGTCGTCTTATCCGCTGGTAAATGCACCAGGCTATTTTTGCTGGTAAGAATGAAATGCTGGTATATTCTGACATCACCACCAGCGCATTGGATGTCGAAAAATTTTCGTCGATAGATGCATCGGAAAAAATGCCGTTATTCTTCCTTCGCATAATGCACTGGTGCAAACGCCGTAGTTACCGATGCACAAAAATTTCGCCATAACATCCGACAGTATTCACATGTTTTCTCGTAGTGTTGTTTCACTGAAATCACCATCTTTCTCATCTTTTCCTGCTTGCTTAAAATAAATTTTTTTGTGAGAGCCTGAATGGGGAATAGCTACTCTTCATTCTATTTCCCCCTAACATCTGCTGCTACACACAAAGCATATGTAAGAGAACCTAACCGAATAGATGTAGTATCCTTAATATATATATATATATATATATATATAAGAGATGAAAAAATTGGTTTACTTACATAAATGGAATATCCCATTTGAATTGAATAGGTCAGAAGGGAACTATCATGGGTGACTTCACTGATATTTCGAGCAGGTAACATAAGAGCAGAAATGAAATAATGCTAGACTTTGGAAGTTTGAGTCTTATAAGAGGCAAAAAAAATTGATGATTCTATTTTCTTTCTTTTTCCACTGAGCTCCATTATTAGGTCCACAAAAATATTCAAGATCTCTTTAGAATTTATAGGTGTATTTAAAAAGGTATTGTATTCATCAAATTAAATGTCCCCAAGTCTATAAAATTTTTTAATAGCTACAGAATCAAAAGGGACCCCCTTACCTCGAACATAACATCCATTATTCACTGCCTCTTTTCCATTTACAAAAAAGTCTTGAATAATATTAATAATAGCAGCATATGGCTCTTCACATAAATTTTTCTAGCCTATACTCGCCAAGATTTCTTAAATGGGTTAAGTAAAAATGTAAAAACCTCATTCTAGAATCAGTTTCTTGTTTACAACTGAATTAGCAAATCTAAATTCAGCATTAACATAGATGAATCCGCTCTTGTCAAAAGAAGAAGAAGCCCTATTCTTGCCAAACAATTTAGGAGCCATTATTCTAGAGAGGATTTCAAAGAAAAGAGAATAATTGAAAGGAAATGGAAGATATGAATGGAATGAAAATGGATCCCCTACTTATAACATGAAAATGTTGATGAAGTGCTATGGCGCTACGAGAAATTATGATGCGATACTCAATATATGAACATAATGACAAAATGATCAACTTATAAGTGCTACAACGATTCAAGACACGTGGCGTAGCGAAGCTATTTTTTTAGAATTTGGAGCATCACTTTTGAAAAGACAATTGCTTCGACATTTTGAACGTGTAAATGCTGCAGCGCTTATGGAAGGAAATAGCTGTGACATTATAAATGAAACAATTATGATACATACCAACATTACGACATTGGTTAGTAACATCATGGCGCTCACAAATTTTGTATAATTAAAGTTATAAATGTACAATATACTTTCAACTTTTGGAATAGGCATGCCATTTTGACTTGAATGATAGCGCTCAAATAAGTACCACTATGGCACTCTACTTATTAACACAAAAAAGATTCAAACTATTTAAGATAACAACAAATGCAATCACTAATAAATAAAATAAAATAAAGGATATAAGTAAGTCTAATTATGCCATTAATTCAACCATATAGTTAAAAAATGAAAAAAAAATAACTTCATCGACAATGATGCCAAAAATTAATGGGGGATATGGAGTGCACTTTTGAATTATAAGAAAATGTTTAAGGCCCTATCTCCTCTAAACCATGCTAGGTTTTCTTTGATATGTAAAAATAACAAACTCCACTTAATATATGCAAATATGTGTGTCAAATCAAGTAATAAAATGATAGACTAGAGTGTCGAACCCATAAGGATGTTGCTTTTTAGCAATCAACTACTACTGTTTACTTTAATTATAAAACTATCCTATTGAAATATAAATATTGGTCGTGGAGATTCAATCACTAATTAAAAATAGTAAAAATAATGGATATAATATTTAATTAAAGTATTTTAGAATGATGAATATACATTGCATATCATTCTAAATGAAATTCTTATTTGTAATGTGATTTAGAGCACATACATTCATAGATCTCTATTGAGGTTGTAGGGGTAAAAATGATATCTACTGACCTCCTACAATTATATCATCTTATTAAGAATATAATATATTTTACATCATACATCTTTGTATACAAACATACTATTTAATATTAATAGTTGTTAATGCATTCTTTCATTGGGGCTATACATCACACTATGTTTTAATTACACATATGACCACTATATTCATTAAATAAAAGGTGAAAAAATATTGAAAATATTATTGAACTTTAGAATACAAGAATCTTAATTAGTATTTACTATGTTCCCTACATCTTCAATACAAAATTAGAGAATTAGCCATACATGAAAGGAAATATAAACAAATTTATTTTCATTGAAATCATGAAAAGAATAAAAAAACAAGAGAAAATTTCACCATGAAGGATCAATATATCTCCTCTACACTCAATCTTTAGTAAAGTACAGAGTTGCTCATACAAACACTGATTAAATACTATAATAATTCTATCTAGCACTTCTCTAGTCTCTTTTAGAATTGGCTCTAAGAGAGATATAAAAAAGTACTCTAAAAATATTGAAATTAGACAACTGATTGCATTCTCTTACAAACATAATATGATGAATATTTATATAGAAACAAATTAGGAAACAAACACTGGATTCTTGAAAGATCGCTGCCACTGTGCCGATGTTTTTGCTTCGCCGCGACGCTTGCTAACATGAATTGGTTATTTTCTGAACAATCACATCGCTTAGCTGGTATATCATGTCCTTTGGAAGTTACAATTGCTATGTTGCGGCGCTACTGACTTTTGAAAACTGCAGTGCCCGAGTGGAAAATTTGGCACCAATACGTGATAGATTATGATGTAGCGATGCTTGACAACAGTGAACACGATGTTGCCAAGATGATCATTTTGACATCGTCTTGCTGTCAAATAAAGAAGTTTACTCTGCCATGTTAATATCGTGGCGCCCCAATGGTGTCCTTCTTGGTGCTGCGGTGTTGATTCATCTAATATCGTGGCGCTGGGTAATACTTAGAATTTTATGCCATTTTTATATTTTTTTCTGCAGAACACATCTAAAATAATATATTTTACTGAAGTTATATCACATAAAATAATACATTATTTATTCTTATCAATTTATATAAAATTTTATTCTAATAATTTATCACCATTTTGCATTGGGACATGATAGACTATATGGTTATAAAAATTATTGAATATTTGCAACCATAATAAGTATGTATGAATTATGAATATGTAAATTCTACTAAATATCAAATTAGTAAAGTTTAGTTATAAAATGATATACAACTTATTAATACATGTGGGGTAAAATGGTCCCCATGTATAAATCTGCATCATAAGTGGGGAAAAAGGGTCCCCAAAGACATGATGTCTATATGGTAGATGGGGCAAAAGGGATCCCTATTGAGGCAAAAGGGACCTCTATGTTGTTCAATGGTGATAATACAAGGTTTACTAGAACTCCATTGAACATGCTGATAAAAGTTAAGTTAAACCTCTAAAATAATATTATTGATGCCACACCTTAAATTAGAATGCATGGGTTATCCAGCGTGTCCTTTCAACCTCAATTATGCCCAAAGCTGGGAATCGAGTTAACATAACCGTACTTGTTTCAGTAGTCACCTACCTAATAATATCGAATACCGAATTTGATGAAGTCCAAATGATTCTTGATTATATCCAAAATATAACTCATATTCAACATCCCAGTACACGAAGAATGCAAAATGTTGCATTAAGACACATCATATGATATATCTTAGAAATTTAAAAAATACCAAATAAACTATCCTGCTCCTCCCGATAATGTTTCCACCTTTTATATGGATGCCTCCTTCTGTATCCTTTTCCATCGAGGGCACGAGCACGATGAGCAAGAGTTTGCTGAAGAAGGGGAAGCTGCTCCTGCAGGTGGACTTGCACCGTCACCAATACCACCACTTGCATCAGCCTACCCTGCCTACCCTCATGATGACATAATTCAGCGACTCGAGCGATTAGAAAAAATATGGGCTAATCAAAAGATTTTATATTCGAGGTATTGCATATACATTATTTGTTTAAGTTGGCTATTCAATTCTCTTAAAGTCTATTAATATAATTTTTTACAATGACAACTTCATTAAATCAATAAAGAGTTATCACTCTCTGCACATCGGCGTAACTGGTCATCCATTACAAGCTTCAACCGGGATAACATCACAAATTATCGTTAAAGAAATGTCCATGATCCACCCTCCTACGTAGGGTATTTTATTTTAATAGCCAACCAATTTTATAGTATTGATAGTTAGCCTTTCTTGCTTATTCAAATGCTATAATCAAAATACATTAGTAAATAATAAATTCTACTAATTACAAGAAAATCTATATAATAATCAAAATCTTTGAAAATTAAAATGAGATTTGAGTTACATACAACAACTAGAAGAAATCTCTGAACAAAATTGATGGATGAAAATGTACCGAACAACATTCTCTCTCTTTCCACTCTCTTATTCGACAATGCACGACACTAAAATTCACATTTTTCATTTAAAATAAAATCATTAAAAAATATTCAGATTATTACAGTATGGGTGTCTCATTTTTTTTTTCTACGAGTCATTTAACTTTCTCATTATTTCTTAAAGCTTGAACATACTAATTTTGGACCTATTAGACTTTTTCTAGGAAATTTTAAGCTTAATTTCTTATCCACAAGTTCCTCTTTGGTTCCTTCCGTAGAAAATCTAATAAATAATTATAAGTTTACAGGAATTTGATGTAGAAGTCTAAAAGAAATCTCAAATGAAATTTTCAAAGTTAAGCCATCAATATCTCTATATAGGAAATTTTGATGTAAGGAGTAATAACCTTAGTTTTGGGATGCTTGGCCTTGAATCCTTATAAAATCTTCATTATAATTTTGATTATTATCTTGGTCTGACAATGAATTTGCAGGTGGAAGAAAATGATTTTCTTTAACTTTTAGCCATCATTTTCAAAAAGATAAAAATTGGTTTTGAAATATATTTCCTTTATCATGAATGATATACAAAGGTACACAAACTACTTCCATACATGATGAAATGTAATTCTTAGTACTTCTTATTATGTGTGCTCCTCTTACCAAGATGTAATGATGCAATTTTATTAAACATGTTAACAATAAAAAATTAATAATTAAATCTCATCCGAGCATCAAATAAACTTTATAGAAAGTTAACAACAAAAGTGCTTGGGAGGTGAATCAGGTTGTTGATATATATATACTTTAATTTATATTCAAAATTGGAACAAAATTCACATTAGAATGTTTAAGTTAATAGATCCCAAAAGTAACTAAGAAAAGCAAGAAAGAATTACAAATTGCACTTGTTATAACTAAAAAATAATGGCCTAAATCCACTCTCCTAAAATCTCCTCCATGGGAATTCTGTCAGAGAGAAATTATTCTAAATGAGTGGAAGAGGATAAAAACAAGAGGAACTTCTATTATAAAATTTTCTCTCTTACATCCATATGACAAGATTCAATGCCTTTTTATACTAGTACAAAGACATTTTTAGAAACATATTCTAGAGATTTCTATAATAAAGACTCAACAACCAACCACCAAAAGTTATTGCATTTTCAAGATTTTTCTTCAATACAATTTACTAGATACACAAAAAACTTAAACATTAATTTTGGTTTATATTTCCAACACTCCCCCTTAAACCAAAATTTTTATCAACCACTCCAAGAAGTATCTTTAATTTTATGAACTGTTCTGCAGCTAATGGCTTTGTGAAAATATCTGCAATTTTATCTTCTGATTTCACATACTCCATTTGAACTTCTTTATCTTTGACCTGATCTCTTATATAATGAAAACGAACATCAATATGTTTGCTTCTCTTGTGATAAAGTGGATTTTTTGATAATGCAATTGCTAACTTATTATCAACATAGATTTTTGTAGCTTCGCCTTGAGAATATTCAATCTCTTTCAGTAGCTTCCTTAGCCATATTGCATGACATACACATGATGATGCACCAACATATTTAGCTTCACCAGTAGATAGAGCAATAATTGGTTGTTTTTATGAGATCCATGAGAATGCAGTGTCACCCATAAAAAAAATCTGCTTGTACTTTTTCTATCGTCTTGATCTCCAGCCCAATCACTATCTGAATATCCTGAAAGTTAAAATTCGTTAGAATGAGAATATAAAAAGTCCATGATTTTGTGTGCGAAAGCCAGTTTTCTTTTGTTTTCCTTCCAGGTTCGTCCGGACAAAGTGGAAATCGTCCGGGATGATTAGTTATAAATTGGTGAATGAGAGATTTGTCCCAGGACGAAGGTAGGTTCGTCCATACAAAATTTTTCTAGAGAGCAACTCGTCCAGGGACGAAAGAATTGGAATTAATTTTCGTCCGTACGATCCGTGTCTAGAGGAGATCATCCCGGGACGATCGGGGACATCGTCATGGACGATCCTGTTTGATAAACATCTGAACAGTGTCATTCTGGAAGAGAGAGGAAGCCGAGGAGAGAGAAAAATAGAGAAAGAGGAAGAAAAAGTGGATTTTGGGCGAAAATAGTGTTGATCTTTGGGCTTTATGAGAAATTGGTTTTTGACAGATTTCTTATTTCAATTTAAGTTACACTATATTTGGTAATGTTAGCCTTAGAAAGTTTTCACCAGGTAGTTAGAATTCTGCGGAATCCTTTGAGATTCTGTCTGTGTCAGGGAAGGGAGTTATAAGGGGCCGAAATCCTTTGAGATTCTATCAGTGTCCGGGAATCTGAAAATAAATTTTGATCTGATCTGATATATTCTGGTGCTGTAAGCACAAGGGAGGCATAAGGGGCTAGAATCCTTTGAGATTCTGTATGTGATAGGGAAGAGAGACATAAGGGGCCAGAATCCGTTGAGATTCTATCTGGGTCAGGGATATGTAATATGTGACCTTATCTGCTTTGACAATGTGCTTTATGAATTGTACGATTCTGTGATATGTGATTTGTGATCTATGATTTGAAATATGATCTGAACTCTGATTTGAAATCTAATTTGAATAATTCTGCTATATGAAATGAATTCAGTTCTTCTGTATCAGTTATTTGATTTATGTTTGATTATCTATTTTGTACGAGTATATGTATTTTATTTGATTATATGAGTTTCTATACGATTATCTGAATTTTGTACGGCTACTTGAATGATCTGTTCAGATGATTTTGATGTGAGTTTCTGGAGATTTTGATTAGCTAGTGTAGTCTTGCTAATCTGTTAACTCATTCTTGTTATCTGTATGGTTTTCAAGTTCTGGAAAAGGGAAAGAAGTTTTGGACTAGCTGTTCCGTGTCTAATCTGAGATTAGGTATTTTTGTACTTTTGATTTTTGTATAGTCATGACTTTTCTATTATGTTATGTACTTTCTATTATAGCCATGCACTGTAATATATATGATTATTTTGAAGAATGAGAAGAAATGTTGATGAATTTATGTATATTGAAAGTTTATAGTAGCTCTGTGTTTTCTGTTTGATTATTTGAAAGAAAGTATGAAACCAAATTCCAAAGCTAGATCCTGGATTTATATATTGCGACTCGACGCGATGGGACTCATTCCGGTCAGGTTGGGTCGTGACATTGTGTACCTTTAATATATCAAAGAATTATCTTGGCTTCTTTTAAGTGTGTCTCAGTGGGATTTTCCATGAAGCGGCTAACAATTTCGACTGCATATAGAATGTCTTGTCTTGTACTTGTTAGATATCTCAGGCTTTCGATCAAACTTTTGAACATAGGTTGATCGACTGTCTTCCCTTTTTCTTTTTTGAATGCTTCCACATTCCATTTCAAAAATACATAATTTAAAAACATCCACTTCAATTCCGAGAAAAAAAATGAATGATAGACCAATTAATTTTGTGGAATTGCATTAAAGAGAAATAATCAAGCGAATAAGGGCATTGTATTATCATGAATCAATTATGCAATGCTCTTGGAGCTTGCTTTAACACATATAAAGATTTTTTTTAATTTACAAACTTTTGATTCATGCCCTTTTTTTAATATATCTCATTGTTATAAACTTCTGATGACTCCATTTAAAAATACAAATTTAACATCCATTTGATAAATAGCTTGAAATATCAAGCGAATAATTTACATACAAATAATTGGAGCAAATACCTCATTGTAGTCGATGCCTTCTTTCTGCTTGTATCCTTTTGCTACTAGTCGTGCCTTGTACTTTTCTACTTCACCTTTTGCATTTTTCTTCACTTTATATATCCATTTTACACCAATAGATTTATGTCCTTTTGGTAATGTTGTGAGCTCCCATGTTGCATTTTTTACTAGAGATTTGATCTCTTCATCCATAACATTTCTCCATCGTTCATCTTTTATGGCTTCTTCAAATTCAATTGGTTCATTATTTGCAAGTAAGCAAATAAAATGAAGTTCGTCAGTTACCTCATAAAGCTCTCTTAAATTTCTTGTCTTCCTTTACCTTTGATTATCTTCAAAAGTACTTGGAGAATATGAATCTTGTAAGTTTGTAGATAATTTCTCTTCATCTTGTAGCTCCACCGGTACTTGCTCTTCCTTTTGAGTGTCTTTATTTTTCCAATTCCATGCTCCTTCTTCATCAAACTCAACATCCTTACTAAAAATAATTTTTGAAGTTTTGGGATCAAATAATTTATAAGATTTAGATTGATACCCAATGAAGATGAGTTTGGAGCTTCTATCATCCACCTTAGTCCTTCTTTGTTTAGGGACATGTGCATATGCAATGCTCCCAAACACCTTCAAATGAGATATATTTGGCTTTCTTCCTGTCCATGCTTCTTGTGGTGTCATATCTTGTAAGCTTGAAGTTGAGCATCGATTGAGTGTATAGACAGCACATGTCACCGCCTCGACCCAAAATTCTTTAGGCATACTCTTGCTTTTGATCATGCTTCGTACCATATTAAGAATGGTATGATTTTTCCTCTCCACTACTCCGTTTTGTTGGGGTGAAAATGGTGCTGTTAATTGATGTCGAATGCCATGCTCTTCACAATATTCTTTGAATACTTTGGACGTAAATTCACCGCCTCGATCTGATCTGATGGATTTTATTAAAAATCCACTTTCTTTTTCTGTACTTGTTTTGAATTTCTTATATATAGTGAAAGCTTTTGATTTCTCTTTCAAAAAATACCATGTTTTTCTTGAATAATCATCAATAACAGTTAAGAAACATCGATGCTTACCAAAAGATGCTGGAGCAATGGGTCCACATACATCCGTGTGGATTAATTGAAGAGGTTTTTTTGCTCTAAAGCTTGCTTCATTTGGAAAACTCTTTTTTGGTTGTTTTCCAAATACACAACCTTCACAAATTTGATTTGGATGATTGATATCTGGCAAGCCATGCACCAATCCTTTTCACGACATATTATTAAGATCTCCAAAATTTAAATGCCCAAGCCTCATATGCCAAAGCCGTGATTGATCTTTCACACATGTCTTTAAATATTTCATCACTCCATTTTTTATATTAAGAATAAACATTCTATTTCTTGTCATCTCCACTTGGGCAATTAATTCATTTGAATTATTTTTAATTGTGATCTTTTTATCCTTCATATGAATGTCAAATCCTTTCTCAAGTAATTGCCCCAAGCTTAAAATATTGCTTTTCATATCCAGAACATAATAAACTTCAGAAATAAATTGATGGGTTCCATCTTTAAGAAGAATAAGGATTTTACCTTTTTCTTTTACCATAATTTTTGAAGAGTCGTCAAAATAAATTTGACTCTCCATCACCTCCATTTCTACGAACATGTTTTTGTCTCGGCACATATGGTTACTTGCTCCAGTATCTAAATACCAATTATTTTCTTTTTCATCTTCTTCTCCTTTCAATGCTAATAATAAGACTGGATCATCTTCCTTCTCTTTAGCAAGATTGACTTTCTCTTGATTATGATAACATTCAAAAGCATAATGACCAAATTTCTTGCAAATATAACAACGAACATGAGATTTTTTTGTACCTTTGATATTTTGGTTCTTTCTTCCACTCTTCATTTCTTGAGTTTTGATTTTCTTCATTATTTCTTTGATATCCTCCACGTTGTTGTCCACATCCTCGGCCTCTTCCAAAGCCACGACCACGACCGCGACCTCGACCATGGCCTTGTCCATAAATGTCTCGATCATTTGAATTATCTTCATTTTTTGTGTCGTCTTTATTACCTTTTAATGTGAGCTTTGATTGAAGAACTTGTTCGATAGTATCCTGCTTTATCTTATTTTTTCTTTGCTCATAAGCCATTAAAGAACCCATTAGTTCATTAACATTCATTGTCTCTAAATCTTTAGCTTCCTCAATAGCTACGACAATATGTTCAAATTTATCATATACCGAGAGTATAATTTTTTCTATCACTCGAATATCTTCTAATGGTTCTCCATACCTTTGTAGTTGATTGACGATTGTCAAGACTCTTGTGAAATAGTCCTCCACATTTTCTGCTTCCTTCATTTGAAGTGCCTCAAATTTGGCTAGGAGAGTTTGAAGTCGAATCTTCTTTATCTTGTTTATGCCTTTGTATGCAACTTGAAGTATCTCCCATGCTTGTTTGGAGGTAGATGCACTGGCAACTTTCTCAAAGTTTGCCTCATCAAGTGCCTAATAAATGAAGAAGAGCACATTCTTATCCTTCTTTCTACTTTCTTTCAACAGTTCCCTTTGAACTGTTGATAATACCGCTTCATCATGATGCTCGACATAGCCTTTCTCAACTATCTCCCAAATATCTTGAGAGCCAAATAGTACCTTCATTTGAAGACTCCAATTCTCATAGTTCTCCTTTGTGAGACGAGGCACTTGTAGATTCATACTACTTGCCATCAAACTTAGCTCTGATACCACTTTGTTAGAGAGAAATTATTCTAAATGAGTGGAAGAAGATAAAAACAAGAGGAACTTCTATTATAAAATTTTCTCTCTTACATCCATATGACAAGTCTCAATGCCTTTTTATACTAGTACAAAGACATTTCTAGAAACATATTCTAGAGATTTATATAATAAAGACTCAACAACCAATCACCAAAAGTTATTACATTTTCTAGATTTTTCTTCAATACAATTTACTAGATACACAAAAAACTTAAATATTAATTTTGGTTTATATTTCCAACAAATTCCATTAGATTTTCCTCTTATTAAATCATTAAAAAGAATACTTGATTATTCCTTTCAAGGCGCGCGAGGGATTGTTACTCCTAACACACATCTCTAGATTTATATAATAGAAGGAAAAAAATAGTTGGGATCTAATCTAAACTATTACATTATATTGGTGCTACATAATGATAATCTAATTAATTTGAAATGAAAGTAAAAAAAATTTCCATAACAGTAAAACTTAGTTTGGGACGACTATCTTATTGCTTCTTGAAGCAGCTTTCTAGTATTAAAATTTTAATTCTTGAACTTAAAAGTCGCTTTAAGTAGTAAGAAAGCCGTCCCAAATGAAGCCAACTTTCTTACTACTTCTAAAAGCAACTTCTAGTGAAAAAATTAAAATTTTTGTATTAGAAAGCTACTTTATGAAGCAGTAAGAAAGCCGTCCCAAACGAAGCCTAAGTCTCCATAACTTTGTCTATTGATCTTTAGATGAAGAAGTCGGTAAAATCATGAAAGAATGATCAACATAATTAAGATCTTATGGTTCCATTATCTTGGGTTGATCTAATTGGCCTAATCTAACAATAATAGAGATCTATAAAGGAGAAATGCAATCTAAACAGTCTAATTAATAAGCATTAATTAGTTACCTATTATCAAATCTCGTAGCTAAATTAGAGTGGCAGCATGATGGGCACATAATTTCAACGTATAATAAAAAAATTATCTTATATATAAAATACACTAAATATTCAATTACATATCTTGGATGATTCATATTAAAACTTTAGAAGTATGAATTGTTTCTCTGAGGTGATAAGATGTGTCTGTGTAAGCCTAATCGAAAGAGAGAGTGAATTCAGCATTTCCTGTCAACTGTCATGGCGACCATTTAGAATATGGAGCACTTTAGATGACCAACACCTATGAAGAAGCTAGAAGAAGCCCAATATAAATTAAGTCAGTTGCCGAGTTGTGAAAGCTTTGCTTAAAAAACTAATAAAAGAAGAACTTCTCGAAGAATTTCTTATTGATTACCTAAAGAATCCTTGGGTGGAAATCAAAATGATGCCAAAATCATTATTATGCTTGATGCATCATTGAAGGAGCTATTATTCTATGAGAATGATTCCAATGATAGATAGCTATTGTTTTTCATGCTAAATTATTTTGTTGAAAGTAATGAGCAATAAATCATTAAGTATATGACTCGAATTACTATCATAGAAAATAATCTTCTTCAACAACCGAGTTATGAAATCTTTTATTTTATTGCTAATATCTTGTTATAAGTTCATCTTCATCAATTTGTCTTTAATGAATATGCTTTTCTAGTTGAGGTCTGGCAAATGGCGTACTATGTTGGTCCAGTGGAGTCAATGCTGTGCTTCGTTGAATACTTCATTAGTTATAATGCATGGCTCTAATGACTAATTGCCAAATGGAGAGAGAGAGAAAGAGAGAAATGTTAACAAGTTAGACACCAATTTAAAAGAATTATTGTTGACTAAGGATTTATTTGGTACGATTGCAATTTTTTGTAAAGATACTTGTAAAATTATTATAGATAAAATAGCTTTCTTGAAAAATAAAAAACTTTCTAGTATAAAAAGTTAATAAAATCAGTGGCCAAATAAAAACTATGGTTATAGTCTTAAACATAAAGCAGTAAGAAAGCTATCCCAAATGAAGGCTAAGGTTTTGTTTGGAGCAATTTTTTTTTACTATTTTCTAAAATAGTTTTAAAAATAAAATTTTATGAAATAAAATTTTTTATACTAAAAAGTTGATTTAAAAAGCAACAAGAAAGCTATTTCAAATGAAGGCTAAATATGAGGAAAGAATGATCTAGATAACTTTGCAAATTATTTTTTTTTTATTTTTTTTTGTAGTTAACTTTGCAAATTATATTGATTATATTATAAGAAAAAAAAAAAATCATTACCACTATTAAAAAAAAGAAGTAATCATACAACTGAGGATTCAAGAATAACAAATATCTGGCTAAAGACAGCTTAAGCCATCTATGAAACTTGAATATAGGATATCATTCTAAATACTCTAATATTTTAATAAATTATATAAATCAAGATTTTGTATATCTTGAGGATTAAAATTCAAGAATTGTTGTGCATGATAATTGTTAATTTTTAGTAAATCCTATTAAAATATTTGACTATTTTTTATAATTTAATATTTAAGAGAGAAAAAAATTAAATACTAAGTTTATGAAAGTGAGATATAATTAATATAAAATTTAAGAAAAAAACTATACCAAAATATTATGATTCAAAACGCATCAGAAGAGAAATTAAAATTTTAAAATTTATATTAAGATTATTATAATTCAAAATATTATACATTAATATTAATTTCAACATAAATTAAATTGCTTTAGAAATTCATCCTAATAAATTTTGCATAAAGATATGATGAAATTTTTTATAAATTTAATTATAATGTAGCTAAAACGGATCTATTAAAAAATTTAAAGTCCAGAAATTCTGATTGGCAAGATTTAAGCTAAATCCAGCTTAAATTCTGGACTAAAATAGGTAAACAGTTCGACAAGAAACTAAAAGAAATCTTCAGTAACGAAGGTTGTATGGTATAGTCGATCACAAACCGATCGAAGCCACCATGGAAAGAAACATCAAAGAAAACGAAGCCATCAGCCTAACCAACCGGTAGCTTTCGCCGTCGATCGCCGGAAACCGGTAAACGTCTTCCCAAATATCCCCTTCCTCCCCTCCTTTGCTCCCTTTCCTTCCTCCACACATCTCGATGCCGGTTCCAGATAACTGGAGCAATTTCTCATAAGTAGTAAATCATCAACGCGGCCACTGCCTCCACGAGGAACTCCGCCTCCCCTCTCCTCCCTTTTGCCAGCCGCGACGCTCCCTGCCCTCTTCATCTCCGGCGCCGGCGGAGCCAACTTTGATGGTTCGAAGCTTTGGGTGGCTAAAGGAGACGGCTTTCGGTTGTCTTTCCTGAAATCTGTGGTTTGTTCGGGTGCTGAGCGACCGGCAGCAGGTTTTTTCATTTGTACGGGGATTGGAGTTGAAGGGTTCAGCCCGGCTTTCTTCATGCGGAGCTTCCATTCTCTGAGCTCAGAGTAGGTGGAGTACATTGGACCTCGCTGAAATGGGGGCGGTTCTGCCATGGGAGAAGAGTTCCCTCTGTTAAGCTCGCTGTTTCATCTTTATTCAAATTTATTTCTTGTAAGGAAAGAGGACGAAGAAAAAGTAGGCTCAGAGGCCGGCGAATGAGAACGATGGGTGAGATAGTATATTTGAATAAATAAGGAAATGGAACTCTCCGCGTCGTCAAGCGATGGGCGGGAGAAAGCTCGCGCTAGCATTTGTCAAGAACATTGGCGGGTGAGGCTTAGACTGCCGGCATGGTCGAATAAGCCTTACTATTTAGCTTGAGAAGCTCATGCTTGGGTCGATGATGGTCTAATACATATTTTTTATAAACTCACCTAGAGGCTTACATATTAATAAAAAAGGGATTATAAAGTCTATAGGGAGACATTCAACTCACTAATGCTCAAATGAGCAATACAGAAGAAAAAAAAAATCTACGAGCTAAAGGTCTCCGCTAATAAAAATTACAAAAAGTCTAATAACATTCTAGGGCTGCCAGAAGCTAGCATTCAAAAAAAGAAAGATCTTGGTATCAACATTATTCATAGTCTTTTGCCAAAAATGGGTATCTTGCGATAAAAAACCATAACACAATACACCTGCAAAAAAGTAGAGGCTGCAAAACAAGATATAGAAATAAAGTAATAAAGTGAGAAAATGAAAATTATAGAGAGCATTGCAATTGAAATAAACATGTAAGGAATGAGATAAGCTCCACTTGTAACTGCAACCACAAGAAAGTAAAGACATACCCATATGCAATAAGATGAAGCCAAAAGATCCCACTTGGATATAGTACAGGAATGGCAAATTACCAGGTAAAAATTTAGTCCAACAAGCAACATTAATTATCACACGAGTAGAAATTAGAAAAGGTAAAGCAAGAGGCCAATGAATAGCCGAGTGAACTTCACGATCAAGTGTAAGCATTCATCATAATGATACAACATCACAGATCTTCAATCATCCAATACATACAATTCATTATGAAAAAACCACAACCCCATAGTAGAGTAATTAAGATAGTAAAATAACACCAGTAAACTCCAGACGAGAGACTGAAGGCCCTCCCAATAAACAATATTAATCAATAATAGGTGGAAGCCAATAACTTTATGATAATGTAGAAATAACCCAAAATCAACCAACACATAAAGATCATCCCGTAAGAGCAGCAGCCCCATGACAAACTTAGTCCAAATAAATATATAATGCTAGCAAGCAGCTCGATCCAACAAGCCAAACTTGTCCATGATACCAACAATAAAAATGGAACTAGAAATGAGCAATAACCACAAATCATACTACCTCAGTAGAGTAGTATTTGATAGGAATTGTAGATAAATACTCATCAAACTAAGAAACTGATGCAGCGCACATGCCACTACCACCACCGTTATAAGGGACGTTACTTACTTTTTGCTTTCTAGCCACTATACCCACTTATCTGCCCTTTTCCATTAGCTATTACTTATTTCAGCATTTCTAATATTTAGTATTATTATACATGCTTTTAGTCGCCTCACCTGATATAGCAATTAGAAAGAATACCGGAAGTATATGTACCGGAGCTCAAAGAAAAGCAAGATAGAAGAAATACAGAAGACTCTTCCTAGCATTGGCACTGTTCCATTGCTTTTCCAGTTTTTCCTTGTTTTTCTTTCCCTGTTTTTATTTGCAGGTTGTGTTCGTTGGCTAACTCCCAGCTGCTGCACCAGATTTTGGTATCAGAGCTAGCATTTGGTTCCAATGGCGGAAGGGAGTAAGCGCCAGGCTTCCGACGGCGATCGAAGCCTTGAAGCTTTGTGGGCTGCTCACAACAGCACCACAAAACAACTAGAAGAGCTTAACTCCGCTTTCTACAGGTTCACAGTGGAAATGCGGAACATAGTGCAGCCGATTCCTCCAGTTCCAGTTCCAGTTCCAGATCGCCGCCCTCCGTTTCAAAATCCAAGACCACCAGTTCCACGGGATGCGGCTCGGATGGGTCGCAATCAACGACGTCCTCCCACCCCGATACCTGAGCTTTCCGAATCTGAAGATGAGATTAATGATGAGGCGAACAGAGATTGGCCCGATTCGGGTGAAGATGAAGCAGACGCACTTCCGGCAAGATACAGGGGTCGCGGCTACCCTCGGCACCAAGGGCAGACTGATTTTCGTGTTAAGCTCGACATCCCATTCTTTGACGGGAAGTTACACATTGAGGATTATTTGGATTGGGAGCGGGCCGTCGAGACGTTCATTGACTATATGGAAATCCCACCTGAGAAACAGGTGAAGTATGTAGCCTGTCGGCTGAGGGGGGCGCTAGCGCGTGGTGGATGCAAATCCAGCAATCACGCAGGCGAGAAGGTAAAGGACCGGTACGAAATTGGTACCGATTGAAACAGTTATTGAGAGGACATTACCTTCCGACAGACTATGAGCAAATGTTATACCATCAGTACCAGCATTGCACACAAGGTAGCCGATCGGTCTCTGACTATACGGAGGAATTTTACCGGTTAAGCGCACGGAACAATCTCAATGAAACAGAAAACCAGCTAGTTGCTCGTTATATTGGGGGGCTCAGGGATACAATTCAGGACAAATTGGAGCTCAACTCAGTTTGGTCTGTGTCGCAAGCAGTTAATTTCGCACTGAAGGTTGAATTACAACTACAAAGGCACTCCCGTACCCAAGCCACCCGTCGGTTTATGCCTGACAATCGACTGGACTTCTCTAAATCACCTACTGCTTCCTCAAAGACTTCCCAAGCTCAAGCCGTCACGCCACAATCGGGTACCACTAGTGCCAATGTGAAGGGACAAGTTCCAGTCAAGACTCCTACTCGCGAGAATACGCGTGACAATCCTTACGCCAGACCTACTACATTAAAATGCTTCCGTTGTTTTCAATCAGGACATAAGTCCAACGAATGTCCGAATAGGCAACAAGTACAAATTTTAGATGGGGAACAAGACGGGTCTGCGACGCTGGTCGAGACCGAGACTGATGGCGAGGAAGAAATTTTACAAGGTGACAGTGGAGAGCCCCTAATCTGCATTTTGGAAAAGCTGCTGCTCACACCGCGAACTATGGGGGATTCCCAGCGTAATGCACTGTTTCGTACCCGCTGCACCATTAATGGGAAGGTATGTGACCTCCTTGTTGACAGTGGTTGTACCGAGAATATCATTTCTCGCAACGCCGTTACCGCCCTACAATTGAAAACAACTAAGAATCCAAATCCCTATAAAATTAGCTGGGTAAAGAAGGGCATGGAAATCGGCGTATCGGACATGTGTAGAGTTACTTTTTCTATCGGAAAACACTACACCTGTGAGGTGTTGTGTGGTGTATTGGATATGGACGTGTGCCATTTGATTCTGGGACGACCCTGGCAATTCGACTGCGGCGCTACATATGACTGTCATGCAAACGTGTATTATTTTGACTGGAAAAACAAGAGAATCAAATTGTTGCCTGGCAGGAGTACTACTACTTCGGCTACCAAAAATGAGAAAGCTGCCATTTGCATTATTCCTGGATCTGCCTTGGTACAATGTCAAGCCGCCAAGTTACCCATCCTAGCATTGATGGTTACCGAAAATACCAAGGGTAGCAAAAGCAACCCGCCCCCAGCTCAAGTCCAAACCGTCCTAACAGAATACCAGGACCTCTTACCTGCGGAGCTTCCCACAAGTTTGCCACCGATCCGTCAGTTGCAGCATCAAATTGAATTCATCCCAGGAGCCACATTACCGAATTTACCCCACTACCGAATGAGCCCAAAAGAGCATTCCATTCTCCAGGGAATAGTGGATGAGCTACTTCAAAAACAACTCATACAACCAAGTATGAGCCCTTGTGCAGTTCCCGCCTTGATTGTGCCTAAGAAGGACGGACAATGGCGTATGTGCATCGACAGCCGCGCAATCAACCGGATAACGGTTAAATATCGATTTCCGATGCCTAGAATTGAAGATTTGTTGGACAAGCTTGCGGGTGCCACAATTTTCTCGAAGCTAGATTTGCGAAGCGGCTACCATCAAATCCGAATTCGACAGGGAGACGAATGGAAGACAGCCTTCAAGACTAAGGAAGGGCTTTTCGAATGGAAAGTGATGCCATTTGGGTTGTGTAACGCTCCATCGACCTTCATGCGCCTTATGAATGAGTTGCTCAAGCCGTTTCTAGACAATTTCTGTGTCGTTTATTTTGACGACATACTGGTATATAGCGCTTGCCTTGAGGACCATTTGAATCACCTGAAACAGATTTTTGACTGTTTGAGAAGTAACAAACTGTTTTTAAATGAAAGCAAGTGTGAGTTTGCTGTTCATGAAGTCCACTTCCTTGGATTCATTTTGTCTGCTGCTGGAGTTCATATGGATCCCAGAAAAATTTCGGCTATTCTTGAATGGCCGGTACCGCGGAGCATCACCGAAGTCCGAAGTTTTCATGGCCTTGCTAACTTCTATCGCCGGTTCGTCAAAGGTTTTAGCATTATCATGTCGCCCATTACAGATTGTTTGAAACTTAAATCTTTCGAATGGACCCCCTCACAACAGCAGAGCTTCGAAAACATCAAGACTGCACTCACCTCAGCACCGGTGCTGGCCCTGCCAGATTTCAACAAACCCTTCCAGGTAGATACGGATGCTTCTGCTACCGGTGTCGGTGCCGTATTATCCCAGGATGACAAGCCTGTCGAGTTCTTCAGTGAGAAACTCAGCCCCGCCCGAAGAAAATGGTCAGCATATGAGCAGGAATTATACGCAGTCATTCGAGCGCTCAAACAGTGGGAGCATTACCTTCTTCATCAGGATTTCATTCTCTGCAGCGATAACCAAGCTCTGCAGTACATTAACAACCAGAAAAACATTAACCGACTACATGCTCGTTGGATTGTTTTTCTGCAGAAGTTCAGCTTCGTAATTAAGCACAAGGCGGGTAAGCTTAACAGGGTGGCGGATGCCCTTAGCAGGCGATCAGCTCTTCTCACACGACTGCAGACGGAACTCACAGGAATGCAGTTGCTACATGAACTATATCCTGATGACCGAGACTTTAAAGACATATGGTCCAGCTGCTTGCATGGACATCCCTTAGCAGACTTCACCGTCAGGCATGGATATCTATTTAAAGGCAATGCTCTCTGCCTTCCAGACTCTTCGTGGCGTCAACACGTTATACAAGAGCTGCACTCCGGGGGCTTAGCCGCGCATGCGGGCCGTGATAAAACAATCCAGCAAATACAGGCACGCTTCTACTGGCCTCATCTCCGCAGAGATGTCACACGCTTCGTGGAACGTTGTCACGTCTGTCAGACTTACAAAGGCAATGCACAAAACACTGGTTTGTACTCACCACTACCCATTCCTGATTCGATATGGGAAGACTTGAGTCTCGACTTCGTCCTTGGCTTACCCCGGACGAAACGCGGATCAGATTCTATTATGGTCGTGGTAGACCGTTTTTCGAAGATGGCTCATTTTGTCCCCTGTAAGAAAACTTTTGATGCACTAAACATCTCACGCCTTTTCTTTAATGAAATTGTCCGATTGCATGGATTACCCCGGAGTCTCACGTCAGACCGAGATGTCAAGTTCATTAGCCATTTTTGGCGCGAACTTTGGAAAAGGCTGAACACTGAAATCAATCTTTCCTCGGCGTATCATCCCCAATCGGACGGCCAAACGGAGGTAGTCAACCGCACTCTAGCAAGTATGCTCCGCTGCCTCGTCCAACAGCACCCAAAACGTTGGGAAGAGCTCCTCGGCCAGGCCGAATTTGCATACAATTCCATGCCGAATCGTTCGACTGGCAAATGTCCATTTGCAATTGTCTATACTAAGATGCCTAATCATCTTGTGGATTTGACTATCATCCCTAAATGCCATAGCACTGCAGCTGCTAAAACAGCCACTCAATGTGCAGAACTCATACAAGACGTTAAGGAGAAGCTCACTAGTTCCTACTCTCAATACAAGCAAAAAGCTGATCAACATCGAAGGCACAAAGTTTTCAAAGCCGGCGATCTTGTCATGCTACGCGTCCGCAAAGAGCGCCTCCCACCGGGTACTCATTCTAAACTTAGTCAAAAGAACATTGGGCCCTTTCCTATATTGAGGCGTATCAATGACAATGCTTACATTGTCGACCTCCCTCCGGATTTTAAAATGTCCCCTACGTTCAACGTATCTGATATCCGTACATACCATCCACCGGATGACGCTCCCATTATTGTGACCTCGCCGGAGACGAGCTCTTCTGAAGACGGGGAGACCTGATGCAGCGCACATGCCACTACCACCACCGTTATAAGGGACGTTACTTACTTTTTGCTTTCTAGCCACTATACCCACTTATCTGCCCTTTTCCATTAGCTATTACTTATTTCAGCATTTCTAATATTTAGTATTATTATACATGCTTTTAGTCGCCTCACCTGATATAGCAATTAGAAAGAATACCGGAAGTATATGTACCGGAGCTCAAAGAAAAGCAAGATAGAAGAAATACAGAAGACTCTTCCTAGCATTGGCACTGTTCCATTGCTTTTCCAGTTTTTCCTTGTTTTTCTTTCCCTGTTTTTATTTGCAGGTTGTGTTCGTTGGCTAACTCCCAGCTGCTGCACCAGAAACTAGCTCAGGTTAGGAATAAGTAGATAATCATAACAAAGCATCGGCTGCTCAAATTACCCAAACCTCCTCTAGAACAAAAAATGATTATGGATAGAAAAAGGTAGGCCAACAAAAAGAATCATGCCAAAAGATCCACTATAAGGTAAAGATCAAACCAAATAGAGATTTAGAAAATAAAAAACTAAAAATCCTAACCACATTTACACAAGGATTGTTGAGAGCCAAACATATCCAGTAATGCCAGAAAACCATCCAGTAAAAATTGTCCCTAACATAAAATGTAACTCTCAACCCAATTACACAACCACTCAGCCCTCTAAAAACTAGAGGAGGAGAAGATGAGTAACATAGGTGCAAGAAGTTAATATCTAGAAAGTTACAATCATAGCAAGACTTGGAGCACTAACCAAAAAACTCAACCACCAACAAATTGAATACCAGAGCTCAAAAACCCCAAGCACAGTCAACACCAAATGAAACAACAGCATTAAACTAAAACAAGACCAATGTAAGGGATGAGGCACACAAAGGACGTCCACAACAAATTCCCAACTACAACCAGATAAATAACAAAAGGAAATTACCCCAGAACTCACAACATAACATATAATGAAGAAAACCATGAATATCTATAAGGAGAAGAATAACATGATAGGAAAACCAAATATCAAGACTAGTTAACTAAACCGAATATACGGAAGACTAGAGCGGTCTAATCTAACCATCACTAGAAGCTTCCCATGTAAAGTATTTTCAGAAAATTACTTGAAACCATTCAAATTACACCCAATTTTGGCTAAAAAATCAGTAGCAACATTAGCCTCACGCCAAATGTGAGAAATAGAAAAGGATATAAAAGAGAGCAAATGGTTTATATCTCTAAGCATGTAAAAATAAGTATGATTGAAAATAAACTTCCCTTCAATATAGTGAATCAAAAGCATGGCATCAACTTTAATCCAAATAGTAGTAATACCTAAGGAAAAGAACAATTGAATACCAAAAAGAAGGGCTTCAATATCAGCTTTAATAGCAGTATTAACATTACTGGGACATGCAATGGAAACAATAACATGACCCATGAAATATCTAATAATACCACCATAACTAGCATTCACATAGTTAACAAAACCATTAGTATTGAGCTTGAAATAGCCCTCACAAGGTTTCAACCACTTGACAATTCTATCTTTAAAACAGAGGAAGAAGATTGAAGAGAAACTTCAACATAAGACACAACATAATTAAAGCCTTTAAAATATTAAGCTTCCAGTAAATTGGTAACAAAAAATTGCATAATTTTATCCTTGAGTTTAGCAATAATACTTAAAGCTTTCATTTTAATACCCTCATACTTAGACTCGTTCTACACTTCCATGAAAACAATAAATGATGACAGGTAAAATATTTCTAATATGGCCTTTTGTAGGAATAAATTAATCATTTAGAAGATTATTTATAGAGAAATTAATACTAGAAGATTACACATTAAATATGCTGTTAAAATATAACCAAACATTCATAGCAATAAGACCTTGCATAAAAAAATGATTGGTGTTTTCAACGTGATAACAATGGTGACACTTAGAGATAATATGAAAACCCTTATGCAATAAAATTGAATTTAGAGGAAAATAATGATGCAAAATCCTCCACATAAGAATAGAATAAGTGAAAAGAATGTTATTATGCCAAATAGCCTTATAAAGCAAAAGTTTAGGGTGAGCTTGCCGAAAAGAATTCCAAACCTTCTTAATAGCAAACTTACCATCATTAGAAAGAATAAACAAAACGCAATCATCATTATCCAAATGTATTATTATATTAATGATAGAATTGATAATAAAATCATGAACATAATTAGAAAGAAACTCAATATTCCTGATCCCATTAATAATAAAGTCCTTGATTTTACAAGTAGAAGTAGAGTTCATGTTAAGTAAATTATCAACAGAAAAATTACCCAAGTAATTGTCTTGATAATAGAAAATGTTACCAACCCCCATCCCTCATTAGATAATTTGTTCAGCCTCCCACTTAATGGAACATAACCTTTTCCAGTTAAAAGAATAACCTTTTTTAAAGTAACAATTGAGAGAGTGCTTATCAACACAATATTTATATAACAAAAAATTAGCCCACAAAATTTTCTGAGATCAAAAAGCAAACCAAAGTTTATGGGAAAAAGCTTTGGACATGTAAGTCAAAGTCCTTAAACCTAAATGGCCTTCATCCAAAACCCCAAAAAGTTTATACCAAGTCCCCCATAAAATAGCATTCTTACCATCTTTAGAATCCCAAAAAAAATTATTGAAAATTCTTTCCATTCTACTATAAATATTTAAAGTTGGATTTAAAGTGTGTAAATGGTAAATAGGAATAGAACATAAAATATTTTTAATGATGACTAATCTACCACCAAATGAAAGAAAATTAAAAGCCTAAGAGGAAAGTTTCTTATAAATAGTAGAGAAAATGTCATCAAATAAATGAGAACGTTTCTTACCCTTGTTAAGGGGAGTACCTAAATACTTCATGGGTAAACTTTTAGGAGCAAAACCAAACTTGTTTTCAATACTAATAATTCTCCTTCCAGAAATGGATTTAGCAAGAATGAAACAACTCTTAGAGTGGTTCATAATTAAATCACTAGCAAGATAAAATTTATTGAGAAATTAAAACAAGATATAAATCATTTTGATAGAACCATTTATAAAAATAATGAAATCATTAGGAAAGCTCAGGTGAGTAATAGGAAAACAACCAAAAGTTCTAAACAGAAGAGTCGGATGAGATCTAAATAATTCATTAAGCCCTCTTGAAAAATTTCCATAACAATGATAAAAAGAGCTGGAGATAGAGGATCTCCCTATCTAAGCCCATGAGAGGAATTGAAAAAGCCATGAGACTTACCATTAATCATGATGAAAAAGAACCAATTCTCAATAATGTTATTGATTAACTTAATGAAATGCATATTAAAACCAAAACGCTGAATCATAGTGTAAAGAAATTTCCAATTTAAATTATCATAAGCTTTGGTAATATCAACTTTGAAGATTATACTACCTCCAACAACAGGAGCACGTAAGTTATTAACTAATTCCTTGACAAGCACAAAATTATCAAATATAGACCTACCTTTAGTAAACCCCATTTATTCCAGAGAAATAATCCTAGGTTAGATTAAAGCTAACCTACACATAAGTAACTTGAGAATGAGCATCTTAAAGAAAGAACATTAACTAATGGGACTGAAATCATTCCAAAAATTAATGACATTCTGCTAAGAGATTAACACAATAGAAGTAGAGGTGAAAAATTTATGGTAAAGATTACCCAAAAGAAATCCACCACTGCATTTACCAGGTCCCCTTTAATAATAGAACAAGAATTTTTAAAGAATTTAGTGGTGAAATCATTAGGGCCAGCCACATAATCAGAATTCATATATTTCATGGTCTGCCAAATTTCCTCTTTAGTGGGAGTCTTAATCAAATAAAAGTTGTCTTCCTCAGAAATAATAGAAGGAATAAAAGAAAAGTCAATGTCCAAATACGGGAAAAAATCTTTATTGAAGGCATTTTTAAAATACTAAACACCATAATGTAAAACCAAATAAGGATTATTAATGACCAAACCATCATGAGTAATTTTATGAATTTGATTAATCACCTTTTTGTGGTCACCAATACTATGAAAAAATTTAGTATTATGATCACCTTCAATAAGAAATTTAGAAGAGGCCTTTTTTCTCCATTAGTCCCATTCTTTTTCTGGAAGTTTGCAAAGGCAAGTTTTAGCTTTGTTAAGATCAAAAAAATTCTCAAAAGTCTAGTCATGCATACAATTCTTATCAGCATTATCCACATTGTTTTCAGCTTCCAATATACAAGTAAAGATATTCTTAAAAATATATTTATTCCACCACGATAACTTTTGTTTAAGTCTATTAAGTTTAAACCACAATATATTCATACCCCAAACATTCTCGAAGGAAAAAAGGGGGGTAGGCAAGTTATTTTGTAAAACATTAAAAAAAGTATCTTCAAGGAGAAACATATTTTTAAATCTAAAATATGGAAAAATATTTTTGTTGTTTATAAAAATACTTAACAATAAAGGAGAATGATCAGATAAAGTTCTAGCTAAATGATGAATGTGAGTCATCTGATAGGACGAGATCCACAAATCATCAAAAAGAATGTAATCCAATCTTTGCCACATAGTCCCTTTTGCCAGGTAAAACCATTGCGAGAAAATCTGATATAACGTAAATTGCAATTCAAAATCATATCATTGAAATCCTCCATAGCTTGAAAGTTAAGTGAGTTACCTCCGATCCTTTTAGAAGCATTGTTAATAGTATTAAAATTACAACCTACTAACCAAGGGGCTTGAATAGTAGAAGAGAAATCAGTGAGGCATTCACATAAAATCTTTCTACCCGACTTAGAACAAGAAACATTAATAAAAGAGGCATAACAAGAGAATTGAAGAAAATTTATGCTAGTATGAACCTTTTGTGGAAGATCCATCATAATATCTAAGCAAATAAAATGTTTCCAAAAAAATCCAATTTTGTTAGAGCAATTACCACAAGCCAAATCAAAACCAATGTTTTTACGAACCAAATCAAGCTTGGAAGAAAAAATTAAAGGCTCAATTAAAACAAGCAGATAAATATCATGGATCATACATAAATTCTTAACCCCATCCTTAGACAAAGGATCCCCCACACCCCTAATATTCCACACAAGAGCTTTAATTATTAAATGAAGAGGCATTAGAATCTCGAGTGCCCCTAGTGGTGTAACAAGTCTGGTTCTTATTGAGATGATTTTTCTTTTTGGACATAGTTTTGAAACATTCCTCAGTATTTTCAGCATTACCATTCAGTGATGACAAAGAGGTGTTAGTATTCCCCTTGAGAATATCCTTAGGGGATAATGAATCTTGAGAAACAATTTCCCCCTTCTCCATGTTCTTAACCCTAGTTCCAGGAGAGAAATTTAGCCTACTGGAGACATGATCAGCTGAATTACCAATATTATCACCATTAATTTGGTTATGAGCACAATTATCTTGAACTTTCGTCCTAGGGTCACGCTCAGTTGGATTAGAGAAATTTCCCTCAATGTTCTTTTTACCCTCATTATCATGAATAATCAAAGAGCTAGGCAAACCTTAATTGTAATCCCTTGTTAGGCCAAATCACCCAAATCACTTAATTGCAAGCCCTCATGAAGAGTAGGACCCTCATTGTTCTCAAGAATATTAGTACCCTTAATCAAAAACTCTTTCTCCCCAAGGAAATATTTAGAAGGGTCATTCTCATGTAATCACCACATGCATTAAGATCCTCCGTATTCATATTTTGCTCAATTTCTTAAACATTATTATGATGTTCATTAGCTGGCTGTTTCCCAGCAACGGGTTTAAAACTCTTATTATTCTTCCTAAGTTGAGGATGAGCTACAAAATAATCATTTATGGTGTGTCCATTAACTTTTTAATAAATACAAAATTCAAAACATTTTAAATTCAACTTTATGTAAATAATACAATTTTTTAGAACCAAGCCAATTATCTTTAGGAAGCTTCTTATTGATATCTAATTCACTAAGAATCTGAGCCACCGATGACCTCGATCTTGAGGCTGTGGCTTGATTCGTTTTGAAGAGGCCTACCAAAGAGCAACCCTAAAGCATGTAAAACATGGGAGTTAAAAAATGCAAATGTAATTTTAGAAAAGAAATCCAGATAAGCACTATATGTGATTCTTCCTTAATGTCAAAATAAAGCATCTATTTCAATAATCTCATTTGGCAGTTGTTGATATAATAAGTTCTCCTCATAAAAACACAACTATAGTACACATAATTAGATAGTTGTATTGCAATATACCTAATGTTGAGTAAAGCAATCGAGAAAACACCCGATAATTTCAAGTTTCAAAAAAAGAAAAAAAGATAAAATCCAAATTAGGTATGCAAATAAAAAAATTTCCAACCAATGTAAACTGATAAAGGGACACAAGCATCATAATATCATCATTTGAAATTAAAAGAGCTGGAAAACCCTTGATCGAAGCTTGCGAAAAAGAAAAATTATGATCGGACGAAGAGGAAACACCTGCAAGCACATCACAAAATAATCTAGATTTAGGTGTTCAAGAGTTACCATTACCATCAATGAAATAATTCTTAACAACAACTGAGGCAGAGGGTTCAGTACCCCATGTATTAGGCACAATTGACGAGAGCCCTAGTGACATACATAAAATGAAAAGAAAAACCTAAGGCCAATCAGCCTTAGGAACAATAATGTTAAAAGAGAACACCAAGGCACCATAAATGAAGAATCAAAAAGCCAAACCACACAAAACTACAGAAGAAACCAGGAGGATCAATAATGGAAAATGGAATCACACTCGCAATCACGATAGCCAGAGCTAGCCGTTGTGATCATTATTAAAAATCTTGACTTTTTCGAGATGGTCTACTATTAGCTTGTTGATACGAGTTTGGTTAGGTTAAGTTAAAAAAATAAGATTAAGGCTGTGAAAAATTAAATGAAATGAATATCAAATTTAAAGCAAGGTAGCCTGGCAATTTAAGTAGAAGCACTATATCTAAGTGTAGCTTGAGATAATTTTATAATTTTTTTTAATTATAACATGAAATTTATATGCTCCATAAATGCCCTCTTTTAGCTGGGCTCCTTAGTCTCTCTTTCTCATAAATAATTAATATACGGCCTCAAATCATTGAGGCAAGAGACTCAATAAGAAGAGAGTATATTCATTAAAGGATGATTAGAGTAAGTCATTGGAAGGTTAATTGAGTTCTCATGAAACATCGCATCGAAGAGGAGTCTTCTCGGTATCGATATAGACCATAGACTGAGATAGAAAATTGTGAGAGGTCACACATAAGAAGGCTTGTTGGGATAAGGAGATTATAATGCTTTGAGAGGAATAAAGTATTTGAAACAAGTTGCTGACTACAAATGTATCTAGTTCAACCCTTAGCAAGGAAATAAAAAGCCAGATGCATCAATTCCAGTTAGGAGACAACATTATGCCAAAATAGAGGTCAACAACATCAGTTAAGAGTCAACTAGATTAGGATGCGAATGGTAGAGACTTTAGGGATGATAAGTCGATAAGTTTTCTCCTAAAACATTATTGAGATGATACTTGAAATGCAAGGTTCTTTAGAAATTGATTACTAGATGCTAAGAGGCCAATGCTCAAATTTTCGCCTATGAGTTTGAGAGGATCACACCAATATTTGCTTAGAATAACTCAAGTGGAAATTGTTACACTGATCTCTTTAGGAAGTTTTTGATATTTAATATATGAATTCCAGAAGCTTTAATGAGAGTTCATCCTATAAGTACAAAATGACTATAAGCCTTTAAGGAGAATAGTTGACTAGAAATGCTGGCCATAGTATGGCCTTCTCAAGCTTTCAAAGTTGATTAAATTGGTATTTAATATATGATTTTCAAGATTAATAGACTCACACAATAAAGCCTTACCTATAGTTTTCAAACTTGACTAACATGGTTGAAGTCAACTCAATCAACTCGAAAATTGGAGCTTATAAGCATGATCAATTGATTGGATAGTTCAATGAGTTAACTAGATTAAGTCCAATTAGTTATCTTAGTTTGATCTAATCAACTATTCAGTGGTTGATTTAAAAATATTTGAATGACTAACAACAATTTACATTGAGGGCATATATAAAAAATGAGGTTAACACTCAATTATCAAACATCTCACTATCGTTCCTCTCAAGATATTAGGATTGTGTTAGTGCCTCTTAAACTCCATCATTATAATAAAAAAATGGTCTTGAGAGAACTAATATGTAAAGAAATCTAACTTATAAGCTTATCCCGAAACCAAAATACTTACCTAATCATAAAATATATAAAAAACCATAAAATAAATAAATTTTAAGAGCAAGGAGTGTTATAGGAAGAACTTAATTCCTATAATTTGATAGAACTATACTTTATTCTCACTCCTTATGATTAGGAGCTATATGCATAAAACTTTGAAATTTAGGGTGAATGGTAAAATTCTTTTATGGATCAAGTTATATAGGGATATATATTAAGTGTGAAGTCTAATTTAATTAGCTTTTTTTGATATGGTATGATTTTTATTTTTTAATATTTATAACTCCTATAAAGTCCTAAATGGTGGTAATCATAAAATCATATTAAGTGCCAAGATCTATTTTTGAAATATTTTAGATTATCTTCCAATATTCATTATAAATAAATTACAGACTACAAAGCTACTTAAATATCTAAATACTGAAAGCAAACTCATCCACAAGATTTTTTTTTTCTTTTCATCAAAATTGTATCTACATTATAGTACATAGCTACATGTAGAATCTACATAACTGAATAATAAACTAGTCATGATTATACAAAAACCCAAATAAGGAAATACATATAAACTCTAATAAGTCTTGAATTACTAATCCACAAGCTCTTTTCCTTTCTCCAGAGCCTGAAAACCAGAAGCAAAACCATAATGAGCAATAATAACTCAATAGGCCACACAAACTAAATCTAAATTTTCAATATTTTTAATTAAATTTTGGTGAATATTTAAAAGCAGTTAAATGGAGTCTAATAAATTACTATACTAAAAATGTAATAAGAGCATAATAATTATCCAATTATTTAAATAATAATATTGAGTAGATAAAAAAATTGTAATGCATATCATAGAGAAGTTCATATAATAATTCCCCAGACTTAAATATAATCTCAAATGATTTTGGCCCTTTATGACTCTCTTTTGTTCATATAGCACTAGAATATGGCTTATAGCCACAAGAACATGTCTTATAGGCATCAAAATATTCCCTGACATAGATAAAATGTCAAAAGATTCTGGCCTCTTATGACTCCCAACAAATATAATTTAATCACATATGCACATTTATGATTATAATATAACAACTAAAGAGTATTTGAGTTTGTGTCAAAATTACATAGTTTTCTATAACTGTAATAAGCAGAAAGTCCTATTAATAAAAAAATGCATATTTTTTTAAAAAATAATAAAATTTTCAGGGATATTGTAAAATAATATTTTAAGACTTTATCATACTACAAAACTATTTTTCAGAGTCTAGATAATTTTCTATTAAATAAAAAATCTTTAAATTTCAAAACCCTTGTAATTTGTTTAGACAATATTCAAAATATAAATAATCATAATCTTTATAATATATAAAAAGATACGTAGTAAAAGTTTTACTAGTTCAATGCTATCCGCATTTAGCTAACAAAAATATAAATTTGATTAAAAAATTAGGGAAACAATTTATATTTTTGAAAATTGAGGTAGGTGTACTGTGACTTACCTCGAGATGAATATGTTTCCTAACCGAGCAATAGACGAAAATGGCTCAAAGTAGGCCAAAATCAAAATTTTTTCCCTCTCCTCTCTTTTTTCTTATTTTTTTTCTTCTACTAGCTGTCTGTTACCCAAAATCCAAAGGGCATGCCATTTAAAGATTTTTTATTGGAATAATAATTTATAACCATTTACCAGAGCTATCTATAACTTCAATCTAGTGTGATGCCCCAAGATTTAACTTGGAAAGAATTTCAATCATTTCATCAAAATTATTTACCAGAGCTATCTATAACTTCAATCAGACAGTCTAACAAAAAAAAATATATATAACATTTAAAACATCAATGCACAGGTCGATACATATCTCAAAAGATCATATACAATACTCAGGAACTACACTATGAACTGAAATCTATCGTGTTCTGAGTACAAAAGAATCACTATAACCAAAAAGAACAAAAACCTGGAGATTCCTGATCAACCTCAATCTCCTGCTCCCTTGCCCTAACCTGAAAATATCAACCACATATAATGAGCTTTACAAAGCCCAGCAGGTCACCTAATACCTATAACTGAAATCAAAGCACGGTACTGCTATCAATATGCATGTCAGTCAATCAAATCCATAACAGTCAATGGTCAATGAATCTTTGCAACAGATAAGAAAATCAAATCAGTAGTCAATGTAGTATGGAAATCAATAGTTGATGTAGCGATAGAAGAATCAATACAATCAAACTCAATAAATCAATACGTCAATTCTCAGAAGAATCCGTATACAGAAGAAAATCAATCGATCAATCAAATCCATGAAATCAATACTATCTAGTCAATGAAATTGATTAGAAAAGCAATACAATAAAGCTCAATCTATACTGGTAATGAATCAAATGCAGCAGGTTAATACGATGCAGAAACAATAGTATCAATGAAATCTATAAGCAATAATATCAATGAATCTATAGTATCCATGTCCATAGCATCAATGAATCAATACAATATCTATATCCATCCATATCAATATTTATGCTCAGTAGTATCAATGCTCAGCGATCAATCAATGAAATTGATGAAATCGTACAATACAGTAAATCCATAAATTTGATCAAATCAATAAAGCAATAAATCCATATGTCAAGGCTGTACACATGCAATACAATAATACTGAACAAGTACAATCACTGGCTATTTTGCTCTTGTAGAATCCATATTGCTGTTGTAGATATCCATACGTTGGTTTCAATAAGAGTCGTCACTCTGTGCCCGTCGGCTGCCCGTCGACACAATAAACTCCTTGTAACTCCCAATCATTATATCAATGATCAATGGTTTAAAGGAAAGCCCGTCGGCTCACCATCCTGTACAGGTCAATTCAATCTCCAACCAACGTTCAACCAGGCTTGTCTTAGAGTATTCAATAGTCAATATAAGAACAATGTAGAGCAATCGTATAAACATTCATATGCATATCTATTCAATTCATCAATCTCGGGAAAATCGGAAATTCGGCAGCGTAACGGCAGTCTATCAAATTTACACAAAAATCCTACAAAATCACGATTCACCAAATTACAATAGAATGTTCACGACAATAATATAAGACTATTACTCTACTGAATCAATATCAATAAACATCCTGATATTTTTCTATTTAATCAAAATCGCGTAGAACCCAAAATAACCGGTGAAATCGTTCCAGAAAATAATCAAATCGTGTAGAATATTCATATCTATAACATATTAAAAGTTGTGCGGTGAAAGTTGTGTCAATACAAAACCGGGTCCGTTTTTCGATCACAAAAACACAAAACAGGTCACAATACGATCAAAACTCAATATCTCTGAAAACAGAAATAGGATTCGGAGTCCTTACCACGAGATAAACACTTTTCCCAACAGCGGCGTCGGACAAAAAGCGCTCCGCGGCCTCCGAAAACGAACTTTTCCTTTGCTTTTCTTCTCTTTCTCTCTCCTCAGATATTTTCGTTTTATAAAAATGTTTTTCTCTCTCCTCAAAACGAGCTGATTTCCTTATAACATTAGTCTGATCGGCCCGGCCGTTCGCCACATCGTCCTGGCCGATCAGAACAAAATCCAATCGGCCCAGACGATTCCTCATGCCGATAATTTCGGTTTTGCTTTCGGGATTTTTGTCTCATCTGATCGTCCCAGGACGATCCAAAATTGACCTGGACGATCCTATTCCAGAAAAATCAGCTGTTTCAATGCACTGATCGTCCTGGACGATCTCAATATCATCCCGGACGATCCTGGGAGGAAAAATCAAATCTTAGAGGCAAATCAAAGGAACGAGCTCTCACAGCTAGGGAATGTATTAGCTATAAAATGGGTTTAATAATTCATAAAAAAAATAATATATCTATTTTCACTCACTTTAGGTATTGTTGCATCCTGGAATATTCATCGTGGTAAAGAAATAAAAAGTTTAGCATATTAGCTTTATATGAAGATCTAGCACACATATAAATAAAAGAGTAGGGGTGTAGCATTCATAAGAGACATTAGTTTTTATGTGGAAACCTACGAAAAGGAGAAAAATCATGGGGCATAGTCCAGTTTGAATGAATTTCCTAGTATTTGTAGTTTATTACAAATGAGGCCCATCCTTGGGGGGGGGGGGGGGAGGCTTTGACTCGATGTATACATTATATAAAACATATTACATAGTTGGAGAATAATATGGTAGCCTTTTCATAAGAGAGTGTTCTCATGTTTGTTTAGTCAGTAGGACCATTATTGGCAAGCGATGTAGGTCGGAAGGACTGTAGTTAGGTGATGATTGTCGATGAGCAATGTAGGTCGAAAATACCATAGTTGGCAGCCGACGGAGGTCAAAAAGGTAGTAGTCTAGTGATGATGGTTATAAGGACTATTATCAGGTGACGTCTGGTGGTCGGGCATAAGTCCGATAACGGTTGGTTGTTGGGAAGAAGTCCAGCGAAATTTGGTGGTCGGACGTAAATCTGATGTCAGTTGGTGGTCGAGCATAAATCTGACGTTAGTTGGTGTCCAGGCGTAAATCCAATGTTAATTAGTGGCAGAGCAGAAGTCTGGCAACAGCTGGTGGTATGACTAAAGTTTATTTATAGTCAATGGTTGGGCATAAGTCTGGTCAAAGTATGATAATATGTGGTGGCTAGGAAGTGGTTAAGGAGTCTGGTGGAAAGATAACTCCGATTTCTCTTCCTTTTCTTCCTTGCACCCCCTCCCCATAATGAAGAATGAGGGATCTATTTATAGTTTTCTTAGAGTGGCATGACCAGTAAATAGGGAGAAGATCAAGGGCATGTTGGGAGTGGTTTGAATGGATGACTGATATTGATTACCTAACATGGATTATTTATTAAGTATTTGAGTGCCTTAAGGACATCAAGATTTGATGATCATAAGCTCGTTGGATTCATCTCGTCAAGCCGCTCAATTCATCTATAAGCATGTCACATTTAAAACTTGTTTGGTCATCAAATTTATAGTTTGAACCTTCCAAATGAGATTTAAGTCTTCAATTTTAATCCATTTGAACACATATTGGGTTATATTTTGTGTTTTTGGGTTCATCTTTTTGAGCTTCAACTAAAAGTTTGTTGAAATTGAAGTATGGATGGCCCATGATTTAATTTTAAAAGTTTTTAATTTAAAAATGCCTCAAGATTTGCATTTGACCAAGATAAATTCTTGATGATATATCAATTACCCCTATTTTAGATCATCGAAGCCTACAAAGTCTGAAAAAAAGTGTTAGAGCTCTCCAAATCGTTTTAATGTAATGATTATAATTTTTGGGTAATTTCAAGGCATGATTGCTCTTCGGAGGTCAACGTGAACCTCTTCTTAGAGCCACAAACAAAGTAAAATTTTCTTAATTATAATTTTAGACTATTCTGATATCAGCTTGTTGATCACGATGAAAATTGCTAGTAAATTACACTATAAAACTATAAACTTTGCTAAAACTTGATTGTATAAGCTCCATTTTGCTTCAAAAACATCAAAATTGAATCCAGAATGATGAAAAGTAAAAATTTCCATATCAGACCGTCCAGGTCAAAAATTGAGCCTGAACCCATCTTAACTGTCAAATTAGCAGGCCTGCCAACCAACCATTACCATCCCTCGCGCATTCGATGCTTGCCTTACAGCCTGTATGTCTGCATGGCTGCTCACACACTTTCCTGCTGCTACTCGACTTACCCTTGTAATCTTGAAAGCGTCATTTTAGTGACATACATTGGTTGGCATGATAACTACATCCGCCCGACAGCGGTTACGTATAATATTTTTAATATATTTTTTAATAATTTTTTTATATTTATAAATAAGATTTTTTTTTCTTTTTTTATTTTAGTATTGATTTTTTTAATTAACAAAAGTTTTTTTAAATATATTCCATTTTAAAATTTTTTTAAAAAATATTTATTGGAATATTCTTATTTTTCTAGAATGTTCTCTTATTCATGTATAATATTCGTCCTCCTCTTTCACCTATAAATAGCCCTCTTAGGACAGGGGATAAATTACACCATTTCTTCTTCTCTTCTCTTCCTTTAGCTTTTTTACAATATAGGCCTTCCACTATCTTGAATAGTTGACATCCCTTATAAAGGCAAGTGCCTCTCTTTTTGGAGAAGCAAAAATTTGTTGCTTTTTTCATATTCTCTTCTTGATTTTTTTCTAACATTAGAGGAATTTGACTATTTGAGATAGGTGGTATCTCCTATCAAGATTCAATGCTTCTTTTGTGTAAAAGAAGTCCCAACAAGAGATTATTTTCTACCATAAACTATCCATGATAGAAGAAGATCAGCTATCCCATGCATGAGATGATGATCTGAAAAGATCTGACGGTGTTGACACCTATGAAGAAAATTGATAATTGTTAGTACGCTAGAGGAAATTTGATGATGATTCAATATAAGTCTAGTGGTGGTAGGTAATTGGGTGGAAGTCTGGCGATGCTTAGGAGCTAGGTGAACGTCTAGTGGCTGTATTTTAGAGCATATAAATAGTGCCAAATATTTGAAAGCTAGTTAGGACTCCATTCTTTCCTTGATAAAAGAGATGATTCATTTTGATGGAGGTAGATGGAATACATCTTGATGGATGCGATCGAATACTTTGTCAATCGCAATGGTCTAACAACATGCTCATGTTGCCAATTAAGTGAAGGCCTGATGGTTTGATTTTGGTTTGAAAGAAGATTTATTCTGAGTTGTATTGCTTTATAAAGATCTAAGATGGACACATTTTGCTCCTTTATTACATGTGAGAAGAGTGTATTTCAGAATAAGGATCATATCATTAAAGACTATAAAAGAGTTTAATATGCCTCTAGCCATTGATGGGCTGACTCCTAGCTAAACATCAAGGATTCTCTTTCTACTTCTAGTGATGATGATATTGAGAGTGAGCTGAGATAAATATCTTAAAGTAAAGATCTTGAGATTATGTAATTTTTTATTATGGGATATTTCTTATCATCTCTTTTTATCTGAGAGATCTTTGCATAAAATTGATATTTATTTGAAATTTTGAAAAAGAAAAATAATTTTCTTATGCATTTTTATACTTTAATTAATAGCTTTTAGTCTTTTAAGGTCTTTTGTCTACTTATGCCTTTTGAGGCTTTTTAGCCTTCTAAGGTCTTTTATGTATATGTAAATTTTGAGGCTTTTTGACATACTATGTTCTTTGGTGTACCTGTGTCTTTGAAGGCTCTTTAAATTTTTTATGGTCTTTAAATGTGTGATCATCCTATCAATCACTTGCTCTCATGGAGCCTTTTCAGTTAGTACCCTATCCATTACTAGCTTCCCTTTGAAGCTACCTCATATGTGAGCCCTTCTAGGGTTATTTATTAAAGCATAACTTTATATAGAAAAGGTTATGAAAATACACAATGGATGTTTGACTATCAGATATTATTTATCAGAGTATTGCTCGATGATGTTAACTTATGTAACATAAGCTAAGAGAATCTACTAAAAATGTATGACTTATCAGAGGTTGTTTGCCATATCATTGCTTGATGATGTTAATATGTGTGGAAGAGTCTGAGAGAATCCAAAAAGAATGTATGATTTATCTGAGGTTGTTTGTTAGAGTGTTACTTAATAGAATTAACCTATGTGAAAGAGGTTGAGAGAATCCACCAGGATGTATGACTTATCCAAGATTATTTATCATAGTGTTGCTTAATGACATTAACCTGTAAAGAAGAGGTCGACTCAAATTTCCTCAGATCGATTATGTATTCACTAGGAGGGGGATAATGTCGCTTGTTTCCAAAATCAAAGGTGAATAATGGTCAATCCTTAGACCGTTCCTACCATTTTTAAGGTTAAGGTTAAGACCTTGCCCAAGGAGTAGAAGTCTAGTTATGAACTACATATATTTAATTTGTAATTTGTTAGAAGTAGTTTTGCATTTACTAAAAGCTTTATAAAAAATAGTTTCCTAAGATTTTGTGTTTGAATATTGAAAGTATAGGAGGATTTCCTTTGCCACTATTGCAATCAAGGTTGCCCCCAATCCACATTTGATTCTCATGAAAATGATGCACCAATGGTTGATGTTAGGATGCTGACATGAACGACCATTTGAGATTAGAGTAACAGTTTCCCCCAAGTCAAGAATGATGTTCCTACATATAATGCCAAATTATTGCATCCTGGAATATTCATGAAGGTAGAGAAATATAAAGTTTAGTGTTATAGCTTTGTTCAAAGATCTAGTATACATACATATAAAAGAGTAGGGGTGTTTCATTCAAAAGAGACACTAGAGTTTTTACGTGTAAACCTCTAAAAAGGGAAAAAACCATGGGCCTCGCTTAGCTTGAATGAATCCAAAAGTGTTTGTAGTTGATTACAAATGAGTTCTATCCTTGGGAAAAAGGCCTTATCTCAATGTATAAATTATATTTTATACATTATATAGTTGGAGAATAGTATGGTAGATATTCTTAAGTGAGTGTTGGCATATTTTTTGGTTAGTAGGACAGTTGTCAGTGAGTGATATATGTCGCAAAGACTATAGTTGGGAAACAATGATCGAAAGTACCGTAGTTAGACAATAGAGGTTGGAGGGACTATAGTCGGATGACGATGGCCAGAAGGTTCGAAGTCAATTGACGATGGTCGAAAGGACCGCAGTCAAGATGAAGGTTGTAAGAAGGACCATAGTCGGGAAAAGGTGGTAGGAAATATCATATTTGGATGGAGATGGAGGTCCGAAAGACCATAGCTGGGTGATGGTTGGTGGTTGGCCAAAAGTCTAATGGCGGTTGGTGGCCGGGCGGTGGTCGGGAAGGAGTATCGTGGCAAGGAACTCTGATTTCTCTTCATTTAGTCTCTTCCTTCTCTTCCTCACTCCTCCCTTACCTCAATGCAGAATGAGAGATCTATTTATAGTTTTTTATGACTTGAATGACCAATAAATAGAGAGACGATCAAAGGCATGTTGGGAGTGGTTCGAATGGACGACCGATATCGATTCCCTTTACCAGGGATATTTTATCGAGTATTTGAGTGCCTTAATGATGTTAGAATCTGATGATCTTGGACTCGTTGGATTCATGTCATCGAGCCACTTGATTTGACTATAAGCATGTCACGTTTGGAACTTGTTTGGTTGCCCAATTTATGGTTTTAAACTTCCAAATGTGCTTCCGGTCTTCGATTTGGACCCATTTGGACTCAGATTAGGTCAAATTTTGTGTCGTTGGGTTCGCCAGTTTGTGAATTTCAGTTCAATTATAAGTTAGCTAAAATTGGAGATTGGATGGCCCGTGATTTAATTTTGAAAGTTTCCAATTCAAAATTACCTCGAGATCAATGCTTGATCAAGTTAAATTTTTTATGATATATTAGGTGTGAAATTGAATCTTCATTTCGAGGAAGATTCGAGGAGATTTATGACGCTCAAAATGAATATTAATATCTAATTGCATTCAAATGAATGAGAAATTTAATAATATTTATTAGTTTTTAATATTAGAATTTTATTTTAAAGCAACTAAATGAGCTCTAAGGGTTCGTTTAGGGAGGAAAGTTTTCTTATTGCTTTCTATAGCAGTTTTTCAAGTATAAATACTTGAAAGCAGCAAAAAAGTAGCAGCCAAAAGCTTTTCTAGTTGAAGCCTAAGTGTAAAAATGAATTTAGAGGTCTGTGAAATTTAAAATCAATATTAATACTAACTACATCCAACAAAATGATAAATTTAACAAACTATTTCATTTTTTAACACATAATTTTTAATTTCGAGCAATCAAATGAGACCTTACTATAATTCACGCTTTATTTGAGGCAACTTTCTTTCTGCTTTCTAAAACAACTTCATATTATACAAATTTATAGTTCATCTTAATTTTGGTTAATTGAAAATCCAAACAAAATGATTGAACCAACCATTTTGATTTGCATTGACCAATATTTAGTTTTGTTTTAATACCTAATTTGATAATTTTTCATCTTAAGTTTTGTCATTCTCAATTGTTCATATTCTTCTCCTTCTAATGACCTAACTCTAAGAAAGAGATGAGCGTATTATACAAGGTAACTGAAATGTAGCTATGAAACTAGTTAGGTGTTAATAGTATTCGCATTTATATGATTGAGACAAAATAACTACAATGGCCATATATATAAAATTATGTTTATATCAACATTAAATACATATACAGATTTAAGTGTAGTAGAATGCAAGCTAACTGATGCTTACTCGAATGTTCCTTGTCTTAAATTTAAGAAGACCATAGAGGCTGCCTTGTCAAGATTCATATAATTTCAAAAACGTTTGCATAAAAGAAACTTAGGGCATGTTTACATCAACTTTTTTTTAATTTTTTGGCTACAATATCCGACTGCCTCTGCTCGTCCTGAGCGATTCTGAGTACACTCGATTCAAGTGATTTTACTTTACTATGCATTCATCCAATCAGACAAGAAACATAGTTTCCTGTATTCACTTTATAGCCAACCAAACATGCTCAAAGTATTTACTTTATCTTAACATTTACTTTCCATTTCATTCACTTTAGAACCAACCAAATAGCCCCTTAGAAAAAAACATCATTGTAGCCGCCCACGGCATCCAGTCGCCACCGCATGTAGTTGCCAACCACTCTCTTTTGCTACAATATCCAACTACCCTCACTATCTGTTGGTGATGCGACTTCGCCGCTGACAACCATGATCATCATGTAAATCAATTTATTTAATATAAAAAAAAATAATTTTTAATGAAAACATTAAAAAAATAAATGTTATGCCAAGTGTCTTATTGAAGAGGTGGAGTTCCCTTCCATTGGTAGCAGAAGCACTAATGGAAGCAGCGAGGCAAAGGAATAAGTCATTAATATTTTCAGATATAAACGGCTGATTTCATTACTTATATTTTCAGATAAAGAAATTTGTTTTACTTTTAGGGGCTGTTTGGTATCTGATTATATTTAACTTTTGGAATTTAGAAAATCCTGTAAACTCAGATTTAATAAATATGTAAATCCTGAAAACTTTTAGATATAATATGCATTAAATTCTGATAAATTCTAAGAGACTGTTTGGCAATATAATCAAAGATTTAAGGTGGTTGGCTCATTAAAAAAATTAAATTTAGTGTGCTTTGAATTTTATTTAGGTGTTGGCTTTTTTTTTTTTTGTTTTTTTAAAAGAAAACATATATTAAACAATCCAAAAAGGTTACAACAAAATATAAATGCGAGCTGAAAAAAAAAAACAAGCTAAAAGCTAAAAGTCAAAAGCGGGCTCAGTAAGCGGCCGAAGCTTCCAGCGACCCTAAAGCCTCGCACGGACCATCCAGTAAGGTGTAGACAATGTCCAAAAACCGTCCTGAAAAGCCACACCAAAGGTTGCCACCAGCAAAACAACCGGTACGCGAGCCCCGACCACATCATTGCCCTTAGCCCACCGCAGCAGCAAATTCAACCACAAAGCATATAATTCCCGAGGATATCACCAAGAGAAAAAAATGGAAAACATAATGCCACGAAAAATCATCGTCTACGTCGGCCTCTCCCCCAAAATCTCCCCCGAGCTGCACCAATGAGAGAAGGTCTCGCACAGACCAGAGAGAAATCATTGTCATTCTCAGACACCAAACCACCTTCAGAAGACTCAGATTCCGATTCACCATCCGACGAAACATTCAGCCAATTAAGCTGGTCCCTAATCTCCACACCAGAAGAATCACCCAAACATTTAGCCATAGCTTGCGTATCAATCTCATTTACTGGAACCTCAATTTACCTATTGACAATAGGAATACACTCCTCTCTGACACCAGATAACGGAGGCTCAACCTCAAACCCAACAGGAAAAGATTCAACAGACGAATTAACAGCAGCACCACCTTCCGACTTATTTAAAACCTGACCACACCCATTTGGTTCCACAACACCCAAAACAGGTGCACCACCAGACCCCCTTCCACCCTCGACAAGAGAAGTCGCACCAATAACAGGAGCCGAGGCCAACTCCGCCACCAGACTCCATTCGGCCTTGACCTAGGAAGACTCTCGATTAAGGGTGTTGTATTATTCACTTCTTAATTTGGTGCACAAAAAAAATTTCTAAGTTCTACTCCGAAGAAGATAAACTCTTCTCTTTACCCTTAGTGATGATTAGAATTTTTAAATGAATAAAAATATAATTAAGATTTTGAGTTTAAAAGATCGAAGACCAGATTATTATTCTAAGAGAAATGACAAACTCAAGACACACAAGAAGTGGAAAGACACACTGAGGGGTGTACAACCTGGGCTTATGTTTGCCTGGAGTGAACTTCCAGCCAATATCCTAAACACAATCAATCGCCATATATGTATACAAGATAGGAAAGCTCCACCTTAAGAAATCAAGGATATGTAGTTCGAAAGAGTTTCAATCAGGGACTCTACAATATGCAACAGAGTATACCTAACGCTGTATGATGTATGAAACAGACAAAATATCCCTAGGTCTACTAATGTAATGCATGCATGTAAGTGAAGTGCAGTGTGAAGTAAAGTGTGTAAAAACAAATGCATGCATGACATCCAGAGTACAGAAAAAGTAAATAAACAAATCAGATACCCTCCAGGCAAGCTATCTGTATCACATCACAATAGAAAAATCATCCTAGCGGTGCCCACTTCGTGTGAGAAAACAACGATGCCCAATGGCACAATAGGTGGCCTACTTTACAGGCCTAAATGACCCTAATGATCTCTAAGGCTCAAAGAATGTGGGGGTATCATACCCAAAATCAGAAAAAGGCCAAAATCCTAGCGATGCCCACTTCGTGTGGGAAAACAACGATGCCCAATGGCACAACTGGTTTGCCTACTCTACAGGCCTAAATGACCCTAATGGTCTCTAGGGCTCACAGAAGGGGGCAAGCTTTGGCCTATAGGGCCAAAGCTTCGTCAGTGAACTAACCTAAGGCTGTCTACCTAAACATGCAAGAATACCTATTAACAAGAAGTGAGTGATGTGTAGCGATTCCGATACATAATTAGGAGTTTATGTTGCATAAATTATACCTAACTGTGGCGCTGCCACTTAAAATCTTCAAGCAAGCAAATTGTCCATTGACTCTTGATCGTGCATGACCTGATGTACATGGCTGTGGCGCTGCCACTTAAAAGCTTATAAGCTAATATATATATAACTGACATGAAATCTAAGAATTGCATTTATAGAATATACACATGTATTAAACACTGAACAACAAAAGAAAATATTAGCCTAACCTAGGGCTAAAGGTCGTGTCATAACCAAACAAGTCTAAGGTGTGTGTAGGTTGTGTAGTTTTGGATAGGTCCTATGTAGGATGATTTAATTATAATTGCTTTCATTTGATTTGTTGATGTTGAGTCTAGTAATTAGGTTGTTAAGCCTAAGTTAATGTCCCAAAGGCTACCAAGAGGGGGGGGGGGGGGGTGAATTGGTAGTTTAAAAAAAAATTTAAGCCCTCTTTTAAAATTATGTTGAACCGAAATAAAAATTGTTTCTTTTAAGTTTTGTAGAAAAAGTTTTTCAACCACAGAGTTTTTAAGACTAAGAAATAAAATACAGAAACGTAAAAACAGTAAAGTAAATGACACCAGATTTATAATGGTTCGGTCTAAAACCAGACCTACATCCACTCCCCAGAGGCACTCTCTGAGTATTGCACTAATACCAATAGTGACTCTCCTTTTGCACCCACAGCAAGGCGGAGAAGCCTTTACAACACACTCTTTTCACCACTCCCCGGTGCGGCAGAGAACCGTCGTCCTTTTACACAGTCCCTAGTGTTGGCAGAGAACCGTCCGTCCTTTCCACTCTCCAAGTGTGGGCAGAGAACCCTTCGGCTATTCACACTCTCCAAGTGTTGGCAGAGAACCCTTCGGCTATTCACACTCTCCTAGTGTAGGCAGCGAACCCTTCGGCTATTCACACTCTCCAAGTGTAGGCAGCGAACCCTTCGGCTATTCATACTCTCCAAGTGTAGGAAGCGAACCCTTCGGCTATTCAAACTCTCCTAGTGTAGGCAGCAAACCTTTCGGCTATTCACACTCTCCAGTGTAGGCAACGAACCCTTCGGCTATTCACACTCTCCAAGTGTAGGCAGCGAACCCTTCGGCTATTCACACTCTCCTAGTGTAGGTAGCGAACTCTTCGGCTATTCACACTCTCTAGTGTAGGCATCGAACCCTTCGGCTATTCACACTCTCAAAGTGTCGGCAGAGAACGTGATCTCCTTGACAGATATTTCTTACAAGAATCTAGAAGGAAGAAAGAAAAGAGTGAAGTAATCCCAATTCACAAGTAGAGACTCTTACCTTTGAAATCCAAGTGAAACCTTCTCGCTCCAATGGTAGGAATCCTCCTTTGAATGCTATCTTCCACTCTCTCCTTAGCTATTCTCTCAAGAGGCACGAAGATCAAATGACAAAAAGATTGGGTGGCAGTCTAATTTGGACTATTTATACAAAAGACAAGAAAAACCGCCCAAAAACTGCAATTTTTCAATTCTGTACGCAGTGGATCGTCCCGTACGATCGTGGATCGTCCTGGACGATTTTACTTAAACGATTTGAAACTACCCCATTTGTATATGTGTACGAAATGTCTTCGTACAGCTGATCGTCCCGTACGAACTAGGTTCGTCCGGTACAAACGGTTATTACTAGGTCGGTTCTAGAAACTGCTGAAAACCGTTCTAAGTCGGTTAATCGTTTGGACGAAAATTTATTCGTCTGGAAGAAATTTTTACAGAGGACCGATCGTCCTGGACGATTATTTATTTCGTCTGGACGAAAATTTTCTAGAGGACCAATCGCCATTGACGATAATTTAATTTCGTCTAGACAAAAATTTTCCAGAGACCCGATCGTCCTGGACGATTATTAATTTTGTCTGGATGAAAATTTTCCAGAGGACTAATCGCCATTGACGATAATTTAATTTCGTCTGAACGAACATTTTACAGAGAACCAATCGTCCTGGACGATTGTAAAATTCGTCCTGGACGAATAGGACTTAGAAAAATTTTTAAGCAAGTTCCTATTCGTTCCATGTGCTCAATAGGAGATAACTGTCTGATCGTCCCGTATGAACGGATATCGTCCAGTACGATCAGTATAAATTTTTTATGATCTCCTTATGTGTGTGTATGTTTTTATTCGCTCATTTACAATCACTCCCTTTCAATTTAATTTCAAAGAAATGCAAACTTCAAATTTTACAAGGTATCTCATTTTGAATTTGATTTGAAGTCTTCGTAGTCTGGAGTTCGTTTTTCCTGAAATATTAGTACACACAAGAGCAAATACAAATCTTCTAAAATTGTTAGGAGATAACTACACATTTGAACAATAATGTTTGGAATCATCAAAACTACATAAGTTGCAAAAATGTAAAGAATTCAAATAGCAACTATCTTAACAGTTGAAGGGCAGAAGGAGGATTTTGTTTTTAGTCTAAATTTTAGTACTTTTGGATTGATTTTTAGATATTTTATTTTAGTATTTGATTGATTACCACCTTTATTTCACACCAAGGTCGTGAGGTTTATTTCACCCTCCTTGGGGCTAACTTAATAGCGTCGTAGGCTTGGGTAGGGGTGTCAATTTTGGGTCATGGGTCGGGTTCGGGTTAAACCTGAAATTGACCCGGCACTGTTCGGGTTCATGTCGACCCGACCCATTTTTACAAATGGGTCAATTTCCTGGACCCGAACCCGACCCGCTTTGGGTTCGGGTCGGGTTCGGGTTGACCCGAACCTGCTTGTTTCCAGGCGCGGGGCGAGCCAGGCGACGGGGCTGGCGTGACGCGACACGGGGCGGGGCAGGGCTAGCGCGACGCGGGGCGGTGCGACGCGGGGCAGGTGCGACGCGGGGCGGTGCGACGCGGGGCAGGAGCGACGCGGGGCGGGCGTGATGCGACGCGGGGGCGGGTGCGACGCGAGGCTGGCGTGATGCGGGGCAGGTGCGACGCGGGGCGGGGCGGTGCGACGCAGGGCGAGCCAGGCGATGCGGGGAGGGGCTGACGTGGGGCGATGCGGGGAGGGGCTGACGCGGGAATGCTCCAGGTCAAATCGGGTTATTCCCGGGTTTCCGGGTCAACCCGAACCCGACCCGATTTTGCAAATGGGTCAATTTTTCAGACCCGAACCCGACCCGTTTCAGATTCGGGTCAACCCTAACCCGAAATTTTCGGGTCGGGTTCGGGTCGGATTTTCGGGTCGGGTCCATTATTGACAGCTCTAGGCTTGGGTTATCCAGTGGCAACCAATTTTGTTGAATTACTTAAAAATTAAAAAGAAAGGTGAATTGAGCGATTTATTATCAATTAAGGAGTTAGATTAATTAAGTTTGCTATCAACTGGTTCATGGCGTTGTGCCACCAGGCTCGAGGAACTAGGCCTCCTTAGGACACTTAGCCCCGCAACCCGAGTAGTCCATCCTAAAAACAAAGTTGATATAGTTATATTAAGATGTTTGTTGATTTGTTTTAAAAATATTAGCTTAAGATTTAATTAAGACTTAGGTGAGTTAGTAGATTTGGATTTTAGAAAACTTTTATTTTGATAAGTTTTAGTTTAGGTTTACCCTCCTAAATTAATCTACATCTTTTAAATTTTAGGTTGGTTGGGAGTCGATTAAGAGATTGGTTAGATTTGGTTTGAGTTTACAATTTTAGTGATTATGAGATATTAGTTATGGTTTGAGTATAAATTAAGTATTTTAGTACAATTTTGAGAGTTAAATTAAGGTTGATTCGTTGGTTGATCATTAATGGATTAAGAAAAACTAAACCTAGGAAAATGTGTCACTGAATTTATGTTCTGATGTCTCTATCCTATAGTGAGTATGCATCCTAAGTCTATATTATTTAAGACTCGATCCTTAATTTTTTACCTTAGATGTCACTAGTGTTATGGGGAACGAAAGGAGGTGTTTTTCTAACCCTTTTAGACATTCATACATATATCAAGAGGTTTAAGGATCTATGAATGAAATAACAAGTAGAAAAGTAGTAAAAATGCGAGAAGAACGAAAACTACAAACTGCCAAAAAGAAAGGGAGGAGTGAGAACAAAACAATAAAGGGATGTAGGCCTTTCGTTATTGGACATGCTTCTTCGAAACCGAGCATGTCTCTAAAACGCCCTTCATTCCCACTCAATGTGAGATGAATAGGAGAGAAGATGTTTTAATGCCATTTACTATCCCCACATTCCCAATAAAACACTTGAATAATGACCAACTCAAATAACTAAATTACTCTCTAAATAAAGCTCCAAATAACGGAGGGGAAACAGTTTCCCAAAACTAAAACTAACATAAGCTTCTTTTCAACATTCTTCCAAACCTAACTTTTAGAAATAAACACTAAAGAAAGATAACTCAAATAAGAAAGAACCACTCGTTCCCAAAAGACACCAAAGGACCCTACTACACATAACTAATCATAAAATTAGGCATCCCAAAATGACTTATGAAAACTTTTGAATGAAAAACTATATAAAACCCCATATAAATCGACACATAAAACTCTATGTAATCAATCTACCCAAAACTCTTTCGACACAAAAATAATACAAGTCAAGTGCTTTTTTTATTCGGTGTGGGGTAAAGCCAATAAAATCTCATAAAACATTCATAAAACTTATCACAAAAAATAATTCATAAAGCCTTCCAACGAGAAGAAATCCAAGAAGCACGATTCTCCGACATAAAGCAAATCATAACATCTTTCCAATAATCATCCAAACAAACCCACTTTTCAACTCATCTCACCTACCAACATCGATGGATAATAATATATATAACCCTAAAGTTTATGAGATTTCTCCCATTCGATACATCAGCTCGAATGGGGTTTATTTGATTGTGGGGATCGATTTCCTACGAGCGCAAATCCCCGTAGTTAATTACAACTTAGACATCGGTCTAAGAAAACTCTCGATTAAGGATGTTAGGTTATCTTCTCGAGTGGGTTTAGCGCAAAGGAATTGCTATGCTTTCCTAATCAAAGGGGAAGATAGGCTCAATTTGGTTTAATCAATCATGCACGGCACAATCATCACTCGGCCGGTCTAAAGAAGGAAAACTGAAGAAAAAAAGAACGACACTGCACCTCAAACATACATGAAGGAAAGAGGGAGGGGGCGTCATCTATGTGAGGCAGATGGGTAGGATTTATAGCTTTCAAAACAAAGGAAAGCTTACCCACCAATAAGGTGTATAGTGGTACACTCGTACCACTCACCTTTAGACCCTAAATCTATAAAAGATGTAGTGTCGTACACACGACACTAACATCTACGACCTAACTAATGCAATCATGGACTTATTCCTTGCCTGAAAAAGGAAGCCAGCTAAAACCCTAAGCACAACCAATCGTCCTTTATGTATGCAAGATATGAAAGCTCTATCCTAAGGAATCAAGGATTAGTAGTTTAAAAGAAATAAATTAGGAACTCTACAATAAGCAAACGAATAGACCTATCGCCACATATGATGCATGAAGCAAATGCATGAGTAAGAGTATCCTTATGTCTATTAATGTAATGTATGCATGCAAGTGAAGTGCTATGTAAAGTAAGGTGTGTAAAAGCAAATGCATGTATGACATCCAGAGTACAGAAAAAAAATAAATAAATAAACACAAGAGGTACCATCCAGGTAAGGTACTCGCAACACATTATAATAGAAAACCATCCTAGCGGTGCCCACCTCGTATGGGAAAACAATGATGCCCAATGGCATAAGTAGGTGGCCTACTCTACAGGCCTAAATGACTCTAATGGTCTCTAGGGCTCACAGAAGGTGGGGGTATCAAACCCAAAACTGAAAAAGGCCAAAATCCTAGCGATGCCCACTTCGTGTGGGAAAACGACGATGCCCAATGGCACAACTGGGTGGCCTACTCTACAGGCCTAAATGACCCTAATGGTCTCTAGGGCTCACAGAAGGGGGCAAGCTTTGACCTATAGGGCCAAAGCTTCGTTAGTGAACTACCCTAAGGCTAGCTACCTAAACATGCTAGAATACCTGTTAACAAGTCATGTGTGATGTGTAGCAATTTCGATATCTAATTAAAATAATTTTCTTTACAAGTTGCATAGATTATACCTGATTGTGGTGCTGTCACTTACAAACTTATGAGCAAATGATCTCAGATTGTGGCGCGGCCACTTGAAAGCTCCTAAGAAAATGCTCCCGTTTAGTTCCCGATCATCAAGCTCTGATGTACCTCGCAATATAAGATAAGAGAGAAATATGCAAATGAGTGTAGATGCCGATCAAAAAAGAAATGCAGGTAAATAAAATAATATAATTGACATGAAATTTAAGAATTGCATTTATAGAACATGGGCATGTAGTAAATACTGAACAACAAAAGAAAGTATCGGCCTAACCTAGAGCTAGAAGTCATGTCCTAACCAAACAAGTCTAGGTGTGTGTAACGGTGTGTAGTTTTGGATAAGTCCTATATAGGATAGTTTAATTAAAGTTATTTGTATTTGATTTGTTAAAAGGTAGAAGGGAATTTTTAATTCAAGTTTAAGTATTAGTATTTTTATGATTGATTTTTAATATTTTATTTTAGTGTTTGATTTATCACCACCTTTGTTTCACACCGAGGCTGTGAGATTTATTTCACCCTCTTTGGGATTAACTTAATAGCCTCGTAGGCCTGGGTTACCCAGTGATAATTAACTTTGTTAAATTATTTTAGTTGGTTATGAAAAGAAAAAGAAAATGTGAATTAAGTATTTTATTAATCAAATTTGTTGGTTGCTTTTAGAGATTATTCTAAGGTTTGATATTTTATGAATATTTTATCCTAATGAATTTTAGTTTATAATTTAATATCCTAATTAAATCTATATCTTTAAAATTTTAAATTGGTTAGAGATTAATTATTAGATTAGTTGGAATTGGTTTAGGTTTATGTTTTAGAGTTGTAGTTTAATAATTATAAATGTTAATAATAACTTGATTAAGAGTGAAGTGTTTTAATAGATTTTTAGAATTAGATTAAGAGTAATTAGTTGATTATTAGTGGATTAAGAAAAAGAAACTAAATATAGGAAAGCGTGTCACTAAGTTTTTGGTTTAATGTTTCTACCCTATAGTGATCATGCACCCTAAGTCTATGTTTTCTAAGACCCGGTCCTTAATTTTTGTCCTTAGGTGTCACTAAAGTTGTAGGACTAAAATGAGTTTTGTTTTTTTTCTAACCCTTAGGACTTTCGTACATGTATCGCTAAACTTAAGATTCTATGGACAAAGTACTATAATAAGTAGCAAAGCCGTAGAAAGAAAGAGAATGAAAATTAAACATAAAAGGAATGTAGGCATTGTTGTTGTTGGGCACACTCCTTTGAAGCCATGTGTGCCTCTAAAATAACCTTCCCCCTAGTTCAATATAATATGAATAGGGAGAAGGGTGCTTTCAATGCCCTTTAATGTCCCCACATGCCAAACAGGGCACTTGAATAAGACTCAACCCAAACGACCTAACTACCCTCTAAATAAAGCTCCAAACGACAAAGACACACAAACCCCTAAAATGCAGCCGAAATAGACCTCTCACTTAAAACCTAAAACATGCTCTTACTACTTGCTAATCTAAAAAAAAAAAAAACCACCTTGAAAACAAGTGCAAGCAAGAAGAAAGACAATTCGTACACTAATCATTAACTTGCTCTAAAATATAATAAAGGACCTTACTACACAAAGCAAATCACAATGCTAAAAGTCTCAAAATACCCTATGAAAAACTTCTAAATAAACTACTACGCAATACCCCACAAAAATCATTTACTAAAATCTTTGACACAAAACTCTACAAAATAATCAAGTGCCTCTTTTAATTTGGTGTGGGGTAAAAAAAAACACATAAAGCTTTACAACAAAAAGGTTTTATAAAAACCCCTCATTGTAAAGCATCTATGAAATTCGTCGCATAAAACCCTTCAATATAAATCCGTTTGTAAATTTTCCTAATCATGAAGCAAATCACAAAATATCCTTAATAAAACAAAACATAAAACTCTTCTACCATAAAACAACACATATATTTAATGTTGGAACCCAACACTTATAGCAAAAAGAGATTTAGAATCAACTTATTTTCTCCAACCATAAGAATAACATTCCAAAATCATATATAATAGCACATTGAGTTCATAAAGCATTTGACAATTTCATTCTAAGCATGTGTGGGACATATAAATACACACCAATCATGGACATAAGCACTTCATTTATCACATGACTTTAGAGTAAACATGAATTCCTTCCAACAAATTGTATTTTTTCATGCTACATGCCACCAATGATTCCAAGTAACTTCTCTAATTAAAATCCATGACTTTACTCTCATGCCAAAACATATTCACGAAATCTTTCCAACAGATTCTCATAATGATGCCAACGGATAGTATATAAGTGGAAAAGAAAAGATGTAAAAAGTTCCAATTCAAGCCTTCCCACATATGATTCTTACGATAAGACGTTCTAACATAATCCCAAGTCATCCCTACTAAAGTATTGAAACAAACTCCACGTGTAACATGAATGGTAGAAGATGCACCCTATAAGTAATTAAGAATAATTTATCGGAAGCCTCTTTAATACTTCTCCAAAGATGCTCCATAGATGGCTCATTTCATTGGAGCACAAAACAGCGAGAAATATGCTCATAATTTGTTCCGAAAATAATTCATAAGCTCAAAACAATGAAAAACTGCACATTGCTCATTCCCACAACAATCCGGAAGCTCAAAACAGTGAAAAACTGCATGTATTTTATTCCTACAGCAATCAGGAAGCTAAAAACATTAAAAATCTGCACGTGTTATGTTACCAAAGTAGTTTGGGACCTCGAAATGGCAAAAATCCACACTTAGCAGTTTTCAACAGCAGTTTGAAAGCCAAAAACCACAAAAATCTGCACTTTTCTTTCACAAAACCAATGAGAGGAGTTTACAAAACTCCATTTGGTAAGCTAAAACAAAAGTTGCTGTTTGTACACATAAAATACCATGAAATTTCCATACTCATACTTTCTTGAAATTGTTACAAAATAATTCACCCAAAGTTCATCAAAGATATTTCTATATGCATATTTTTTGTTAAGAAATCTATATGGCTTTGCTACATCTCCTTATCACATGATGATTCATAAACAAACAAGAGCTTCATAACAAAGATCCTTTTTCAAACACACAAACCTACCCAAATTAGTACACAAATTTTATCTGTCTCATGAGCTATTTATGGAAGAACTAAGGTACAACAAAAATACTTGAAGTTAATTAAAAAAAAGGTTGAAAGATTACTCTCCCTAAACAATTTCATCAGAAAAATAACAATGGGAAAACTCCAAGCTTCATCAATACCAAATAGATTTCCTTCTACCACATGGTTCGAAAACAAATAATGAAGCTATCATGCCTATTTAAAGAAAACAAGCTCATTTACATGTGCTAAAGAAAGAAATTCATAAAAGGTGCTGATAACTCATCGCATCCCAATCATGGTTGCTAACATATGTATAATGCATTTGGGGAAATCTCAATAAGAAGTAAGATTATATTAAATTTCAATACAAGCAAAATAATGATGACTCTCTTTCAACCACATTTTATCAAGGGGCTTGCATGTGATGTTAAAGCTATAAAGAAATATAAAACTAAGGATTCAAGATCGATGCCATCCATCTTATATCTCATAACAAAATTCAACTTATAATAACAAGACACAGCATCAAAATCAGACGACAAGGCAAGTATCCTTCAATGCCAACATACCCGTCTATTTCTCTTATCATATTCACAAGAGTGTTCTTTCCATCAAGACACTTTGTCAATATTATAAAGGAGATAGCAAAGTAAGCTATCGATTTCTTAAACATGAGATAACTTATGAAACCTACACATAAAACAAACTCGTAGAGCTTTTCATCTCGAAGTACCTCATACGTACGCTTCGGTAAAGAACAACATGATCTTTATCAACTTAAACATGAGATTTCAAATCATTTATCAAATAAGACAAGTAATGACAAAGCATCGGTTCCACACATATCTCATAAAATACCCAAACTCGTCTTTTAGATTTTTTTTTTTTAGATGATGCATTAAAGAAACTTCTATATGAACAAACTCACCACATGAAGCCCTAATGTTAGCGAATGCTTATATCTTTCTTTCGGGACCACTTCATCAAACACTTGAGTTGCAAAGTTTGCAAAGCAATATAAAGCAAGTTTATATGAAAATCATGATTTTAACACTTACTTGATTGAGCTCAATCAATCAACCTTCACAATACTACTCAAAATCTATGCAATAACCATCTCAATGATACGCAATACAAGAAGCAAAAATGAAATGTAAACAAGCTTAGTTCTCAGATTTTGCAAATGAGAAGTCATCTTCGATACTGCATTACTAAAGCAAAGTAAGAATAAGACGACCAAATCTACTAACTAAACGTCCTTCGAAATCCACATACTATGTATCCTTCATAGCACCAACAAGCATAACAAGAAAACTTTCAGTTAACATAGAAGGGTAAATTTTCATCCAAACTATTTCATTCTAAGAAAGACCTCTCTAAGACATTCCATCAAATACTTTATATGCATGCTTAGTGAGGAAAGAACATGGCTACCCAAGCTTTGCCATCATTCACACCTAAACTCTATATGACATGATATGGATCAAGCATAAACTTCTCATACTAGCCACCCACTCTCAAATGATGTAACTTCAACAAATCACTTTGCTTATGCCATATGAAACCATTCATGATTATCAACAACCCTCAATATTCCCCAAGAGCACTAAGATATCATTTTACATTCAAACAAGCACCAAAGAACTGAACAACAAGAGATGATAGTGAAGTTTTACCAAATCAGTCTTTTAAATAGAAGCAAACCATTCTAATTGCTGGCTTGGAGGAGGTCGATCGGCCAAGACTTGGATCCCGACAGCTGGGTTCGGTCTAGGCGTGCGGAGTCAGAAGAGAAAAAAGGAGGGGGGATGCCGACGTCGGGTTCCAGTGTCGACGACAGGAGCTCGGTCCTGGAGGTCGGACGAGAGCAAGAGGAGGGAGACCGGGACTTTAGGCCCGAACTGGTTGTGACCAAAGGAAGCAGGGAGGCCGGCGGGATTTTGGCTCGTTCCTAGTCGCACGAACGGAGGGAGACGGAAGGAGCTGGCGTCGGGTTCGGCTAGGGTAGGCGACGGGACGTCCGGCCTTGGCTTCCATAAGAGCTAGCTGGAGGCATCGGGATCGGTCCTGGAGGTCGGACAGGCTTCGACTGATCGGGAGCAGAGGAGACGGAGGGAGTTAGGGAAGGTCAAGGTGGATCCCTGAAGGCAGAGGGCTTTGGCTGCCTCTTCGTTTGTAGTCCAGAGAGGGAGAGTTGGAGCGGCGGATCGGTACAGTAGGGCAAAACCGAGAGCTGGAGAGGGAGAAAGGGAAAATTCTAGGCTTTCCTAATTAAAAGGGAAGAAGGTCCCAACTGAATTAGAATCAGTATCAAGAGGTCTTAGGTAATTCGAATGCAAAGGGTACGATCACACTATCCCTTAGAACAAAATGGTCGTAGGCCTTTACAATCGACACAAGCAGGCCAATGGAAGAGCAGATGGAGTTATACATACGATTAGCCATGGAGGATAGCGGCTTTCACCTACCAACCTCGATGGATAAAATATGTATAACCCTAAAGTTCATGAGATTTCCCCCATTCGATACATCAGCTCGAATGGAGTTTATTTGATTATGGGGATCAGTTTCCTATGGGCACAAGCCCCCGTAGTTAATTACATCTTAGACCTTAGTCTAAGAAAACTCTCAATTAGGGATATTAGATTATCTTCTCTAATGGGTTTAGTGAAAATTGAAAATTCTAGGCTTTCCTAATCAAAAGGGAAGAAGGTCCAAACTTGGTTCAATCAATCACACGTGGTTCAGTCAACACTCGGCCAGTCCAAGGAAGAGAAAATTGGAGAAAAGAAAGAGATAATGTATATCAAACATACATGAGAGGAGGGAGGTGGCGTCATCTGTGTGACGCGGATGGATAGGATTTATAGCTTCCGGAAGAAGGGAAGGCTTACCCACCGATAAGGCGTATAGCGGTACACCCGTACCACTAACCTTTAGACCCTAAATCTATAAAAGATGTAGTATCGTACGTACGATACTAACATCTACGACCTAACTAATGCGATCCTAGACATATTACTTGCCTGAAAAAGGAAGCTAGCTAAAATTCAAAGCACAACCAATCGTCCTATATGTATGCAAGATGGGAAGGCTCTATCCTAAGGAATCAAGGATTTAAATTAGAGACTTTGTAATATGTAAAGGAATAGACATATCGCCACACATGATGCCTGAAACAGATGCATGATAAAAATATCCTTAGGTCTACTGATGCAATGCATGAATGTAAGTAAAGTGCACTTTGAAACAAAGTGTGTAAAAACAAATGCATGCATGATATTCAGAGTACGGAAATAGTAAATAAACACACTAAGGCTACCTTTCAGGCAAGATACCCGTATAGAAAACCATCCTAGTGAAGCCCACTTCGTGTGGGAAAATAATGATGCCCAATGGCACAATAGGTGGCCTACTCTATATGCCTAAATGACCCTAATGGTCTCTAAGGCTCACAGAAAAGAAGGGGGGGTATCATACCCAAAACCAGAAAAAGGCCAAAAATCCTAGTGATGCCCACTTCGTGTGGGAAAACAACGATGCTCAATGGCACAACTGGGTGGCCTACTCTACAGGCCTAAATGACCCTAATGGTCTCTAAGGCTCACAGAAGGGGGCAAGCTTTGACCTATAGGGCCAAAGCTTCGTTAGTGAACTAACCTAAGGCCAGCTACCTAAATATGCTAGAATACCTATTAACAAGTCATGTGTGATGTGTAGAAATTTCGATATCTAATTAAAAGAATTTGCTTTACAAGTTACAGAGATTATACCTGATTGTGGCGCTGCCACTTACAAGCTCATGAGCCAACAATTCCAGGTTGTGGCGCAGCCACTTAAAAGCTCCAAGCTAGCAAATTACCCCAATGTACCTCGCAAGATAAATGAAAGAAAAATACACAAATGAGCGTAGATGTCATTCAGAAAAGAAATGCAAATAAATATAAATGTAATTAGCATGAAGATTAATTTTAAGATTTATAAAACATGTACAAGTAGTAAATACTGACCAACAAAAGAAAATACGTCAGCCTAACATAGGGCTAAAAGTTGTGTCATAACCAAACAAGTCTAAAGTTTGTGTAGGCCGTGTGGTTTTAGATAAGTCCTACGTAGGATAGTTTAATTATAGTTGCTTTCATTTGATTTGTTAAAATACAAAAGAGAGATTTTAATTGAAGTTGAAATATTATTAGTTTAGGATTAATTTTGGATATTTTATTTTAGTATTTGATTGATTATCACCTTTGTTTCACACCGAGGCTGTGAAGTTTATTTCACCCTCCTTGGGGCTAACTTAATAGCCTCGTAGGCCTGGGTTACCCAGTAATAATCAACTTTGTTAAATAATTCAGTTGGTTATAAATTAGAAAAGAAAGATATGTTAAATAGTTTATTAATCAAATTTGTTGATTGATTTTAACTATTAATTTAAGATTTGATATTTTAGGAGTCTTTTATTCTAAGGAATTTTAGCTTATGATTTGATCTCCTAGTTAAATCTACATCTTTTAAATTTTAGATTGGTTAGGGATTAATTATTAAATTAGTTAAACTTGATTTAGATTTTGTATTTTAGGGATTATGAAACATTATTTATGATTTGAGTATAAATTAAGTGTTTTAGTGTGTTTGTTAAGCATCGAAATAAAGTTGATTTATGTTGGTTGATTATTAATAAATTAAAGAAAACTAAACCTAGGAAAACGTGCCCTAAGTTTTTATTTTGATGTCTCTATCCTATAGGGATCATGCACCCTAAGTCTAAGTTATCTAGGACTCGGTCCTTAATTTTTGTCCTTAGGTTTCACTAGTGTTGTGGGGAACAAAATGAGGTTTTGTTATCTAACCCTTAGGACATTTGCACGTGTATCGATAAGCTTAAGGATCTATGCATAAAAGTATGATAATAAATAGAAAGACGAGAAGTAAGGAGAAAGACGACTAAGCACGATAGAGAGAAAATAATGAAAATCAGAAATAAAAGAAATGTAAGCATTGTTGTTGTTGGACACACTTCTTTGAAGTCAAGTGTGCCTCTAAAACAACCTTCCCCCTAATTATTATTCATTTGATACATCAGCTCGAATGGGATTTATTTGATTGTGGGGATCGGTTTCCTACGGGCGCAAGCCCCCGTAGTTAATTACAACTTAGACCTCGGTCTAAGAAAACTCTTGATTAAGGATGTTAGGTTATCTTCTCGAGTGGGTTTAGCGCAAAGGAATTACTAGGCTTTCCTAATCAAAGGGGAAGATAGGCTCAATTTGCTTTAATCAATTATGCATGGCTCAATCATCACTCGGACAGTCTAAAGAAGAGAAAACTGAAGAAAAAAAGAACGACACTGCACCTCAAACATACATTATAACGATCAAATTTTAGTTGGTTATGAAAAGAAATACTTATAAGCTAGTTTAATTATTCAATAAATTAATTAATAATTTAATCACTAATAATATACATAAAGGAATGTAGGCATTGTATGAATTACTTATGAATAATATACTTATAAGCTAGTTTAATTATTCATTAAATTAATTAATAATTTAATCACTAATATAATATTAATTAACTAATTACTTAATTATGTATTTTTAATAAATATTTCAATACTAATTATAATGATCATTATTTAATTATTATTTGAAACAATTAATCAATTAATTAGTATTAACAATACTAACTATTTCAAAAGGACTTTGCTACAAAGGTAATGATATTTCTCCTTTTCGTGCACTTCTTTTGCTAAATCCTTAAATACCATAGTCCATAAATTCATAAATTTGCCAAACAATGGGATAGATTAAATCCGGGATTTATGCCGTAAATCCATAAATTCTAGATTTATGAATACGTCGGGCTTAGATGACCTCCGAAAACTGTTTGGCTGGATTTACCTTAAATCCGGAGTAAATCCCAGCCCAAATCCATTACCAACCCAAACCCTACTCATGCTGTTTGCAGTAGGATCCACAAGGTTATTAACAAGTTCTTTTGGAAAGGTACTTCCTCTTCTTCTAAAATTACTTGGGCTACTTGGGAGAGGTGTTGTGACATTTTGGCTGAAGGAGGTCTTGGTTGTATAAATTTACATGACATGTTTAAGACCTCCTATAAACTTTGGTATAATTTACGCACTAAAGAGAATATGTGGGCTAACTTTATGATCTTTAAATATTGTGTGGGAAACCATCCGACTAATATCTCACCTAAACGTGGGTACTATAAAGTTTTGAAAAGGCTTTGCAAGGACAAATGGGAGGTGGAACCCTTTATTTCTTGGGGCCTTGGTGAAGGTAATATTTTTTCTGGCAAGATAGATGGTTAGGTAAAGATTATATTGACTCTATCCTGAATTCTACTTCTTCTGCGTCGGTTAAAGTTAATTTTTTATTTAACCTGTTTCTATTTATATTTTTTTGTAATTTAATTTCCACTTTTTCCTGTGATTTGACCTGTGTTTGATATATCTAATTTTATTTTTATAAAATTAGTTATACTTCTGCATCAAGGGGTTTTAATTTTGTTTGTCAAAGAAAATTTTAAAATAACCAATTCACCGCCCTCTTAGTTAGCATCAGGATTAGTTCTTTAGGGTTTAACATCCCTCACAAACTTTTATGTTATATGCAAATTATATAAAACAGAGAAAAATAAATAGAAATACAAGTCAATGTATAAATCTAAGATCAAATTCAAAAATTGTCATGATCATAAATAAGGATATTAAAAGAAGAATTATTCCAATCTAAAACAAAGTATAAGGGGAAATCAATTGAGTTTTAGGATGCTTCTATTGGATCAAAAAGATTTGTAGATTCAGAGGTTTTGAGTGTTACAACATATTTTAATAGTGAAGATTGTTTCTGGATTCAGGCACTTCATTTCACAAGACTGTAATAGGCATTAATATGATTTGTTCATAAAAGTTAATTGTGGGAATGTCATTCTAGGAAATGATGTAACTAATAGAATTATTAGAATTGAAGTTGTTAGAATTAAGACTAGTAATGGAGTGATTAAAAGTCTACATGAAGTTAGATATGTGTTAGATCAAAAAAGAAACTTTTGCCTCAGGCTAATTTCGATATGCTTGGTTACATGTTTAAGATGGAGAATGGTGTTCTTTAGGTGATCAAATGTTCGATTGTAATTATGAAGGTTACAGTGGTAAAATAGATTTCATTCTCTATTGTGAAGTATAATGATTGATTCAGTAGGCACTTTGAACGTTATAAAGATAGGTCGAAGAATAATTTGTCATTTTTAACTAGGTCACATTAGTCAAAAAGGATTAAGTGTTATGTATGAACAATGAGTTTTTGGAAAAGAAAATATGAATAAGATTGATTAATGTGAATATTGTATCTTTTGGAAAAAAACTCTGATAAAGTTTTCCACATGACAATTATTTATCAAATGGTTTATCGATTTCAATTCATTCATATATTTAAGGACATGCTTTTGTTTCAACTTTGGGTGGAGGTGGATATTTTATCTGCTTAATTGATGAATTTTCACAAAAAGTTTGAATTTATATTTTAAAATATAAGAATGATGTATTTAAGACATAAAGCAATGGAAAATACTAGTTGAAAATCAAACCATAAATCAAATTAAAATGTTGAGAATAGATAATTGTTTGGAGTATTTGAATAGTGAGTTTATTTATATTTTTTTGCAAAGATAATTGAATTGCCCGATATAAGATTATAAGAGTGACTCATTCCCTATCATTTGCAAAAAATGGATAAACATTTTAGGCGCGAAGCAATTAATATCTTTTGTTACTTAATAAATAGAAGTGCGTATATAGTTCTTGAACTCAAAACTTTTGAGGAAGCTTAGATAGACAAAAAGGCAGACTACATCAATCTAAGAAATTGGACATCTAATGTATATTCATATAAATTTGAAAAAGATAGAACCAATATTCAAAAAATATTTCTTGGAATATTTGGAGGGTGTGAAAGGGTACATATTTTGGCTTTTATATCATTAGCATAGATGTTATTTTCAATAAGTAGGAAATGATAATTTGTCAGATTATCAAAATGAATAAGAAACCATAGACGACATTGATGATGCTATGAAATTATAAGAGAATAGTGATACATATTAGTTATAGATGGAGTTGGTATGGTAGTTGTTAGTGTTTAAGATCATTAGGAAAAGGTTACTATTCAGTTAGATCATAATAATTTGGAGAATTATAGTTTAGCTAGAGATCAAAAAGGGAGGAACATAAGAGCACCTTAACATATAGGTTATGATGATTTAATTGCATATAGTCTACTGAAAATTACTAGAGGATAAGCTAAGATCATATAAGTATGCAATGAATAGTGATGAAATTGATTTCTAAAAATAAGTTATGAATAAAGAAATGAAGTCATTTAAGAAGAACTTATTTGAGAACTTATGAATAAACCACCTAACAAGCGGATCGTGTACTGCAAGTGGATATATAAAAGTAAAGATGATATTCTAGATGTTGAGCTAAAATGGTATTTATACTGCTAGTGGAAAATAAGTTCGCTAGGAAAGAAGAAAAAGGTTTCAATGAGATTTTCTCAATGGTTATCAAGCATACTTTGATCAAAGTGATTTTTTCATTAATAGTTAGATATGACCTTGATCTTGAATAGATAGATGTTTAATCAGTTTTTTTTGTATGGAGTGCTTTAGGAGGTCACTTTTATGAATCTACTAGAAATTTGTGTTAAATCTAGTTAGGGAAATAAAGCATGTCTTAGAAAGTTTTATATGGGTTAAAGCAGTCTCCATGATAATGGTTCAAAATGTTTGATTCATTTATGGTTCAGAATTTTTCCTAAAGAAGCTCGTTTGATATGCATTTTATTATAAAAGGTTCTCATAAAATAGTATGATATATTTTCTTTTGTATGTTGATAATATGCTTATAGCCAGTGACAACTTAGTAGAGATTGATCGGTTAAAAAGTTGTTAAGTAGATATTTTAAGATGAAAGATTTGGTTCATTCAAATTTATCATTGAGATATATATAATAATTGAAAGAGATAATAATTTATTACATTTATCTTAACAAAAGTATACTTGCAAAGTTCTAAAAAAATTTGGAATGGAAACTACTGAATCAGTTTCATCATTGTTGAGTTCACAATTTAGGCCTTTTATGTCATAACCACTAAAAATAGAGGGAGATTAAAGGTATATGAGTTTGGTTCCGTGTGTAAGTGCAACTAACAATCTTATGTATTCTATGATATACACTATGCCAAACATTATTTATGCCACGAGTATAATTTGTAGATTCTTATTTAATCCTTAAAAAGAGCATCGGATGGTTGTTTAGTGGATCTTAAGATTGAAATGAAATCAGTTATCTGGCATAACAGTTAGTGCAATTCAGCTGATGAAGAATTAGTTATTTCATGAAAGGATGAAGCATATTGATATCAAATTACATTTTATTATAGATGTTTTGGCTTAAGGCATTGTGGAAGTTCAGAAAGTTCATATATAAGGAATTCAATGATATGCTAATCAAGGTATTGTTTGAAACCAGATTCAAGCACTTCCTAACTATACTTTAGGCAGGTAGTCTTCCTGGTTAAGGAGGCTTTGAGGGAAAGATGTGACTTGGCTTATCTATTATTTGATTTATGGTGGAAATTTTTTAGTAAAAATTGAATAAAATATTAGTTATTTTATGTTAAGTAATATATATTAATAATTATTTTTTAATATATATTTAAATGTGTAGCCACTTATATGGCCTTTGGTGTTGCCTTTTGTTTTTCATTATTTTGTTTTGCATCTTATATTAACATGTGGGACCGAACGAATGAGGGAGGAAGTGTGAGAGAGGCCAAAATAAAAGAGGGGTGAGTGGGACAAGAGACAAAATCATGTGAAACAAAGAGAGAGATCGAATGAGAGTTGGGTGTGATTGAGCTTCTTCCTTTGAAAATAACCTATTTATTTGAAGAAAGGTTGCTCTTATACTTATGATGCTCTTCCTACCAATTTCTTACTAAAATTGTCCACCCACCTAATGCCCTAGATTCTATTTCACCATTAATGTTGTATTTAAGAGTCAATAAGAGTTACAAGAAAATTACCTCTCACCTTTAAGCTCAAATGCATGATCCTCTTTCTCAATTTCGTAAAAATCCCCAAGGAAAAGCTTGATCTCTCCTATCTCTCACTCGATCTTCCTCTTAGTTTCGTATGATTTTCCTATTCTCTAGCTCACTCCTTTCTCAATTTCACCCACTCTCTCACCACCTCCCTCATTCATCGGCCCCACATGTTAATATAAGAAGCTAAATAAAAAAAATACAAGGTAACATCAAAAGCAAAACAAGTGGCTACACAAGAAAGAAAGAAGATTTAAAAATAAAAATTAGATAAAAAAATTAATTATTTGTACAAATTATATAACTTAAGAGAAGGAATATTTGATTCAATTTTAATTAACAATCTCCACATTGAATAAAAAATTAGATAAGCCAAGTCGCTTCTTTCTTACAAAGCCTCCTTAATTAAGGGGCATATATATTTGAAGCAAAGCAAGGCAGTGTTGAAATTTGGTTCCATACACAATCTTGGTGAATACGTCAGCTAGATTCTCATATGTATAAACTTACTGAAGTTTTATAGTGCTTTTAGCCACAACGTCCCAATAAAATGTAATATTGTATCAATGTGTTTTGTACTTTCATGAAATACCTAATTCTTTCTAATTGAATTGCACTCTAATTATCACACCATATAACTAATTTCATTATGTGTTCTCAAGCTCCTCAAGAAATCCTTTCATCCTGATATCATCTTTTATTGTCTCAATAAAACCCATATATTCTACCCTTGTGGTTTATAAAGCTACAATAAACTAAAACTTATATTTCCAACTCACTATGCTATCATAGGGTTTCTCGAAAGACATACACTATGAAAGCCTTATGCTTGTCCATATCTCCTGCATAATTAAATTTCATAAAAATGAAATATGCTCTCTACTCAAGTTTTTATTTTTGTAAGTCAATCCCAACATCAATTGATCTTGTAAATATGTAAAAATTCACTTAATATCCCTTTAGGGATTTCTTCCTAGATTAACCATGAATTTTCATATCAGAATCGTGATATAAGTATTATGAAGCATGTGGTTTTTGTAAATTTGAAGCTTGTACTTTTTATTTGAATTAAATTTGAGAGGGAGTGATTGTAATTGAGTGAATAAATTTACACACACTTAAAGGAGATCTTGAAAAAGTTTTTGTACTGATCGTACGGGACGAACATTACATTTCGTACAGGACGATCAGATCAGTTATCTCCTTGTAAGAGCAATGAAACGGACAGGAACTGAACTGGAAAATTTTTCTCTAGGAATGATCGTCCAGACGAAATCATTTTTCATCCCAGGACGAGTTTCTCACTGTAAAAATTTCGTCCAGACGAAGTCCAGTTCGTCCAGGACGATGGGAACCGACTATGGCAGTTTCTGGCAATGTTCTGCAGTTTTCGAAACCGACTTTTGATATAACTGTTCGTACCGGACGAAATTTTTCGTCCCGGGACGAACCAATTTCGTCCAGGACGAAATTGGTTCGTACAGATGAACAAATGGTTCGTACGGGACAGTTTTTTACTCAGTTCGTCCGTACTAACTCAATTTCGTACGGGACGATCCAGTGCGCAGAAAAACATGTTTTTAGCAGTTTTTTGAGCGGTTTTTCATGTCCTTTCTATATAAGGAGTCCTAGAAACTATTACAAGTGCCTTTGGAGTTGTTTTCTCTTGAGAGGGATCATTGAGAGTGAGAGTTTGGGAGAGATTGTAAGAGTGGAGAGTGAGAGATCAAGTGAGGGGTTTGTGAGGGATTCACAAGGTTACTTGAAGAAGAAGATCTCTTTGTTTCTCTTATCTCCTTTGAAGGCTCTCAAGTGAAGTTCAACAACATCGGCCCGGTTCTCTGCCGACACTTGGAGAGTGTAAAAGGATGATAAAGTGTATCTTTGACAGCCATTGTGTCTTCGTTCTTTAGGAGAAAACTAGAAGAGAGAACTTGAAAGGGAGAGAGGAAAGGGTGGAGTTTGAGAGGGAGAAGATCCTTGGAGGGGATTTCAAGGGAGTGTGGAGGGGGATATTCACACGGTTGCTCCGGCGAACTTGCACTTCAGTACCATCGAATTTAAGGGTCATCTTGAGGGAAGTTTTGGCGAGAAGAAGATATATTTGGTGTCAAAGAACTCGGTTACTTTGCCGCACCGGGGAAGGTGAAAGTGATTTTGTACAGGCTTCTCCTCCTTGCTGTGGGGGCAAAAGGAGAGTCACTTTGTGGTATTAGTGTAATAATCGGAGGGTGCCTCCGGTGAGTGGACGTAGGTCAAGGTTTGACCGAACCACTATAAATCTGGTGTGTTCTTTCTTATTTTTTCTTCCGCATTTAATTTTCATTGCAAGTTGTTTACTCTGGTTGAAAAGTTTATTTTTTAACTTTAAATTTAACTTGCATTAATAATTAAAAAGGTTTTCTAAAAATCCAAGAGTAGAAGTATAATTTTTTAAATTGCCAATTCCCCCCCCCCCTCTTGGTTAGCCTTGGGACATTTAATTAGGCTTAACATCCTAATTCATATTGAACGAGTTTCCAACAAGTGGTATCAGAGCTTTGTTTCAAAATCATAAGTTTAGACTACTTTTTGAAAAACGAGTATGGCTAATTTTAGAAACCATAAAGTATTAGAAGGATATTCAATTGTTAGACCACCTTTATTTGAAAATATTTCTTTTAATTTTTGGAAAATTCGAATATGTACTTTCTTGCAATCAATAGATTATCGAATGTGGCATATGATTCAAAATGGTTATTCTGTACCGTCACGTATTATAGATGGAATCAAAACTGATACCCCTTTTTCTGAATGGAGTAGAGTAGAACAAATTTATGCTGAATTAAATGCTAAATGTATGAATTGTTTGTTCTGTGCTTTAAATTCAGAAGATTATATGAGAATCTCTACATGTACTACTGGCAAGGAAATTTGGGACAGTTTATGCATTACATATGAAGGTACTAGTGAAGTCAAGCAATCTAAGTTGAATTTTTTGATGCATGACTATGAACTCTTTAGCATGAAACCTTATGAGACGATCTTAGACATGTATACTAGGTTTATTCAAATTGTAACATCATTGCATGCTTTAGGTAAAGAATTTTCAAACTTTGAAATAGTCAATAAAATTCTACGTTGTTTACTTGACAAGTTTGATGCCAAAGTTGTTGCTATTTGCGAATCAAAAAATTTGAATGAATATTCTATTGATAATTTGATTGGCTCACTCATTGCCTACGAGCAATATTTGGGCCAAAGACTTTTAGATGCAGGTGAAACAATAATGCTAAAAGCAGAAGACATGGAGAAAAGTTACTTAGTTAGTGAGGAAAGCGATGACTTAACAAGCAAATTGAAAAGTCCACTAAAGCACAAGCATAAGCATCAACAAAAGTGGAATAAAGGTAAAAATGGTAAGAATGTTCAGATTTCTTCAAATATTATTTGCTTTGGATGTAGGAAATCTGGACATCTGAAAAGTCAGTGCCCTAATTTGAGAACTCTTCCTGCTAATGAAAAGGGCAAAGCTAAGCAAATTATAAAATGGGAAAATAATGAAAAGCAAAAAATCTCCTGGGCAGATCTAGCTTCTGAATCATCAGACCAGGAGCAAAATGATGTTTAAACCCTTTGTTTATGTGTTTTTGTGTGTATGTTTTTTTATTTGTTGTGTTTTTATTTTTGATTTGTTTTATGTGTTTTTCTATTTTTAAATTTTTTGTGTGTTTTGTATGATTTTGAGATATTTTTTCATATCGGATTCCATGTTTCTTGTTGTGAGACATTTGGAATGTGATATGAAGATTTTTATAGTTTGTGTACTTGTATTTTGTTTAGTGTTTTTCTATTCTTTTATTGCTTTAGATTTTTTTTTTTGATGTTTAAGTGTTTTTTCTGTGTTTGAAATGTTCGTTAGCCTATATGAAAAACCCTTAAATTTTTTATCTTACAAGTGCTATACTTTGAACTGCAACATAAAATTGAATTCATTAGAAAATCTAATTTTTCTAAATTTAAGTTGTGTTTATAACTTGATATTATTAAGATTGTCAATTTCATGTCTCTTATTTAGACTACATTAATTTTAATATTATTATTGCAATTGTGATGTTTTCTTATTTTGTATTTCACTTATCAATTAATATTTATGCACTTAGAAAGATTTGAAATTTTAGATTATTGATTTTGGAAAGAATACAATTACTCTTGAAAATTGTACAAATGTACAAAAAATCAAAAGAAATGCGCAATGATTCGCAATGTGAAAAACAGGCACAAAATAAGCCCAACAAGTGAAAAGATGCACAAAAATGTGCCACAAAATTGAAAAAGATGCGCAAAGCGCCACATGTGGTAGTTATTTTCTTTCCTTAATTTTTTAATCTCTTAATTCAAATTGATCTTATGTACATTTATATTACATATTGAAATATGAAATATAAAATTTTTATATCATCATTTTTACAATGATTTTCTCTATCTTAAATGTCTAAATATACTCATGTGTTGATTAATTCTTTTTAGTTTCTATGTTATATCTCTTCTTAAATTCTATGAATTTTATGATTTGGCTAATGTTTTTAATTTTATTTGCATACCTTATGTCAATCACTTTAAAGGTTAAATTTTTAAATGATTTTCATATGTCTGCTTACATTTCTAGTCTTTTTCTTCTTCACTTTTTGATGTTGTCAAAAAAGGGGGAGAAATTTTGTTTTGTTGTGTCTTGTGTATTCGTATCGTTGTGTGTTTGTTTTGTTTAGTGTGTGTGTGTGTTTTTGTTTTGTTTTGTTTTTGTATTTCTAAAAAATTTTGAAAACAAAAATAATTTAATGCCTCCTTATTTTCATATGTTCATTAATTCAGGGGGAGTTTAGAAGATTCTTAAAATTTGAAATTATACAAACAATAATTGTTTTGTCATCATCAAAAAGGGGGAGATTGTTAGGAAAGTTGCTATTTGCATGTTTTACATTCTTGCAACTTGTATAGTTTTGATGATTCCAAATATTATTGTTTTATGTGTTGTATCTCCTAACACTTTTGGAAGATTTGTTTTTGCTCTTGTGTGTACTAATATTTCAGGAAAATTGAACTCCAGACTACGAAGACTTCAAATCAAATTCAGCATGAGATACTTTGTGAATTTGAAGCTTGTACTTTTTATTTGAATTAAATTTGAGAGGGAGTGATTGTAATTGAGTGAATAAATTTACACACACTTAAAGGAGATCTTGAAAAAGTTTTTGTACTGATCGTACGGGACGAACATTGTTCGTACGGGACGATCAGATCAGTTATCTCCTTGTAAGAGCAATGGAACGGACAGGAACTGAACTGGAAAATTTTTCTAAGGAATGATCGTCCAGACGAAATCATTTTTCGTCCCAGGACGAGTTTCTCACTGTAAAAATTTCGTCCAGACGAAGTCCAGTTCGTCCAGGACGATGGGAACCGACTATGGCAGTTTCTGGCAATATTCTGCAGTTTTCGAAACCGACTTTTGATATAACTGTTCGTACCGGACGAAATTTTTTGTCCCGGGACGAACCAATTTCGTCCTGGATGAAATTGGTTCGTACAGATGAACAAATGGTTCGTACGGGACAGTTTTTTACTCAGTTCGTCCGTACTAACTCAATTTCGTACGGGACGATCCAGTGCGCAGAAAAAAACATGTTTTTAGCACTTTTTTTTTTGAGTTTTTGGGCGGTTTTTCATGTCCTTTTCTATATAAGGAGTCCTATAAAACTATTACATGTGCCTTTGGAGTTGTTTTCTCTTGAGAGGGATCATTGAGAGTGAGAGTTTGGGAGAGATTGTAAGAGTGAAGAGTGAGAGATCAAGTGAGGGGTTTGTGAGGGATTCACAAGGTTACTTGAAGAAGAAGATCTCTTTGTTTCTTCCCATCTCCTTTGAAGGCTCTCAAGTGAAGTTCAACAACATCGGTCCGGTTCTCTGCCGACACTTGGAGAGTGTAAAAGGACGACAAAGTGTATCTTTGACAGCCATTGTGTCTTCGTTCTTTGGGAGAAAACTAGAAGAGAGAACTTGAAAGGGAGAGAGGAAAGGGTGGAGTTTTTGAGAGGGAGAAGATCCTTGGAGGGGATTTCAAGGGAGTGTGGAGGGGATATTCACACGGTTGCTCCGCGAACTTGCACTTCAGTACCATCGGATTCAAGGGTCGTCTTGAGGGAAGTTTTGGCGAGAAGAAGATCTCTTTGGTGTCAAAGAACCCGGCTACTCCGCCGCACCGGGGAAGGTGAAAGTGATTTTGTACAGGCTTCTCCGCCTTGCTGTGGGGGAAAGGAGAGTCACTTTGTGGTATTAGTGCAATACTCGGAGGGTGCCTCCGGGGAGTGGACGTAGGTCAAGGTTTGACCGAACCACTATAAATCTGGTGTGTTCTTTCTTATTTTTCTTACGCATTTAATTTCATTGCAAGTTGTTTACTCTGGTTGAAAAGTTTATTTTTTAAACTTTAAATTTAACTTGCATTAATAATTAAAAAGGTTTTCTAAAAATCCAAGAGTAGAATTCCCTCTGAAATTCCTCCAGCTAAGGTTATGCTGTCAAACAAATTCTCGGCTCTTCAAACTGATGACCCTCCGGAACAAGAGATGGAGGATTCTGGCTCTGTAAGTAATTTACATGAATTTAATTCTGTTACTGAAGTTTCCTCCTCTCCCATCTCTTCTGGAAACAAAAATCAAACTTCACCGGTCTCTATGGCTACTAGAGCTAAGTTTGCCAGGAAGGGAAAAAACTCTAAATATTAATGCTTTTTCTGCATATTGGATGTTGGAACGTTAGGGGTTTCAATAACCCTAACAAGGTTAAAGCTTGTAGAGAGATGGTTAGTGCTAATAATCTCAGTTTATTATGCATCTTAGAAGCTAAAGTTAACAATGAGTCGATTAATGACCCCTGGTTTGTTAATTCGCATATGATTCTTAATTCAGAAGATAGTATTAATAATTTTGATCATTTTAATCCAGGCAGAATCTGGATTAAGTGGAATCCGTATATTATTACTTTCTCTCCTCTCTTTATTGCTTCCCAAATCATTCATGGCATTGTCACCGTTGGTACTCAACGGCCTGTTTTAATTTCTTTAATTTATGCTGCTAATAATGTTTGTGATAGGAACATTTTATGGGATCAGTTGAAAAATCTGGTGCCGGATCCCTCTATGGCCTGGGTTATTATGGGTGATTTTAACTGCTATAGATCTGAGGATGAGAAGTCCGGTGGCCAGAATACTCATAATAGCCAGTTGGGGGAGCTTAACAAAGTTATTTTTGACTGTGGTCTACTTGATTTAGCATATGTTGGTCTTTTTTATACTTGTTATAATCAAAGACTTGATTCGCCTATTCACATTAAATTAGATAGGATGCTTACTAACAATGATATGCTTGAGAGATTTCCTGATGCTTTTTATAAAGTTCTTCCTACTCATAGCTCTGATCATTCACCGTTAATTTTAGCTGTTTCTAATTGTGATAAAAATCTGTCTAGATTCATGTTTAAAATCTTTTGGATTAACATGGATGGGTTTTGGGAGGTTGTTTTAAATGCTTTTGATAAGCATTTTAATTGTAGTCCTATTGCTGCTTTCTATAGATCTTTGCAAATTCTCAAAAATTCTCTTAAAAGAAAAAATTGTTCTTCCTGCTACCTTTTAGATGCTATGAATGATTTAAAGTATAAACAACAACATTATATTGCGGATTTGCAGCAGGACCCGTTGAACTTGAATTTAAATTTACTTTATAAGCATTCCTGTGACAATCTTAATATTCTTAGCAAAGCTTGGTCCTCTTGGTTGTACCAAAGAGCGAAGAGTAAATGGCTTAGGAATGGGGAAAATGATCTGGGTTTTTTATATGCTCATATTAGATCTAGAAACAATATTAACGTCATCAAAGAGATTACCACATCTGAGGGTAAGTTTGACAATAAGGCTGGTATTGTTGAAGCTATCATTAATCATTTCAAAGAGGTTTTTAACTCTCCCAGACCTGTAAATGAGGATGATTTCAATATTCCTGCTGGCAACATTATTCCCTCGAATTTGGTAGATTCCTTAACTTTGCCTTTTACTGATTTAGATATTAAAAAATTGGTGTTTAACGGATCCTCTTGCTCTGCGCCTGGTCCTGACAGCTATACGTTTGATTTTTATAAAAAACCTTGGCATATCATTGGGCATAAGTTATGCAAAGCTATTAAAATTTTTTTCACTTCTTGTCATCTCCCTAAAGGGGTTAAAGCTTCGGCTATTACTCTCATTCCTAAAAGACCGCATGCTTCTAATATTAATGATTACAGGCCTATCTCGTTATGCAATGTTTTTTATAAAATTATTGCTAAGCTTTTGGCTAATCGTATGAAGAAGGTCTTACCTTTAATTATTCACGAGAGCCAAGCTGGGTTCATTCATAACAGGTGCACTACTGACAACATTTTACTTGCTCCGGAAATGCTTAGAGAGTTTAATTTTAATAGCAATCTTTTTTGTGCTAAACTTGATATTAAGAAGGCTTTTGATATTGTTTCTCGTAAATTTCTGATTAATAGGATGAGGCAAAAGGGTTTTCCTGACATGTTTATTATTTGGATTAATTGTTGTATTTCTAATGTGCATTTTTCTATTTGCCTGAATGGGTCTTTGGAGGGGTTTTTTAACTCCTCCTCTGGCCTTAGACAAGGGTGTCCTTTATCACCCCTTCTTTTCTGTATTGTTATGGATGCCCTTTCTTGCAGTCTCACGTCGAATTTTTTGGAGAATAATAATCCTGTTTTTAATATTAATGGCAAGAATTTTAATCATCTTATGTACGCTGATGATCTTCTTATTTTTGGTACGACCAAAGCTCATAATGCTACTAACCTTATGAATATTCTTACTGATTTTGCGGATTCTTCCGGGCTTAAAATCAATCCCACTAAAAGCTCTATTATTTTTTCTAATAACACTATTGATACTGAATAATTTTGTTGCATTATGGGTATTATTCAGAGGAGTAGTTTCTTCACGTATCTGGGGATTCCTATATCACCAGAAAGGCTGAAAGCAATTCATTTTCAAGTGTTATTAGATAAAATTATTTCTCTTCTTGAAGGCTGGAAGGTGAGATTTCTTTCTTTAGCTGGTAGAGTCCAGTGTCTTAATTTCACTATTTCAAATACTCTTGCCTATTGGATCAAAGGGTCGATCATACCTAAAGCCATTTGTAAGTCTATCAACAAGCTATGTTCAAAATTTTTATTCCATGGGAACATTAATGGTAAGAAAGTGCATATGATTGCTTGGGAGAATACAGTTATCCCTAAGCAGAATGGCGGTTTAGGTATTGTTTCTATTGATGCTTGTTATTATAGTTATCACTGCACTTTCATTTGGAATTTGCTTACTCAGGATAGTTTGATTTACTCTTGGTTCAAAAACAAATACTATTCCCCTTGGAAGCCTCCGGTTGCAAAAGCTTCGAAATTCTGGAAAGTTATTTGCTCCACTGCTCATAAAATCAAGAATCATTTCTCTTTCAATATTAATTCTACTTCCAGATTCTCTTTATGCTGGGATCCGTGGATAAATGGGAAGTCTTTATCTGAATTTTTTCAGATAAACCAGCGGTTCGCTGGGTTATCTGTTATTAGTTGTATCAGGGATAATGTTTGGGCCCTTCCAGACTATTTTCCCGATAATTTGAAACATGTTATTAGCGCCATTGAGATTAAAGAGCAACCGGCTTTTGCTTGGGACGGCTTTTTAAACCCGAAATTTAAATTTTTTTTGAATTCTTATTATACTCATTTGGAGGAGGTGAACTGGCACAAGTATGTGTGGTATAAATCTTACTCGCTTAGATATTCTATTCTAACTTGGATGGCCATTCTGCAGAAACTGAAAGTTGCTGATTTATTAATCAAAAAATCTATCCAGGTTAATCCGGTTTGCTTCTTTTGCAACAATGCCCAGGAAGATCACTACCATCTTTTCTTTAACTGTGATTTTACCTTTAATGTCATTAACAAGCTTATTCCTGAATTAAACTCTTTCTTACTTAGACCAAATTTGATTCAGGTTTTTGATTACATGGATAACCAGCTGCTTATGTCCAATTGGGAGAAGAATTTCTGCTGGCTTATTATTGGCTGCACCGTGTATCATCTTTGGAGAGAAAGGAATAATCGGAAATTTGCTAACAAATGGAATTCTATGGAGAATATCATCATTACTATAAAAAATGCTATACGGGTCAAAACGTGTAGCTGGAAGCATTTTCATCATCTTATTGAGAAATTTCAATTTTACTGAAATTTCGGTTTTCTATAGTCTGCTGGAGCGGATGCTCGCTCAATGGTGTTTCATCCTCTTTGCTGTTTTTTGCTATTTTGCTGCTGCTATTTTGTAGTATGCTTATTGAATTGTTTTGATTAAGTCTGTTTTGGCTCTTTGTTAGGTTTATTTGAGAGGGCTATGCCCCGGTTCTTCCCAAAAAAAAAAAAAAAATGAAACTGATTTGTCTATATCCATTCCAATTTATTTAGAACTTTCTAGATATACTTTTGTTGAGACAAATGTAATAAGAATTTTTTTCTCTTATTATATCTATCCCAATTATATGTTTAGCATGATCCAAATCTTTCATCACATAAAACTATTTAGTAGGTTTTTTTAACTAATCCATTTCTACAACACTATCACTACTATAAAAATATCATTAACATACAAAAATAAATTTATCACACTTTTTTGACAACCTTTTTATGTAAATACACATATCAAACCTACTTCTTTTAAAAAAATTCTAAATCATTAATGAATGAAACTTCTTGTACCATTGCCACAGAGCTTCTTTAACCTACACAAAGATTTTCTAAGTAGACAATTTTTTTCGCAGATTTATCAAATCCCACTAGTTGAGTCATATATATGCATTTTTAAGTTCAAGCTTAAGGTCATATCATACTACCAATGATAAAATCATTGAGATTTAAGTATGCTTGACAACTGATGAGAAAATATCATTAAAATATATTTCTTTTTTCTAAGTGATCCCCTTTTACCACTAACTTACCTTGTACCTTGCCTACTCAATATATGGAATACCATATTTTCTTTGTATATCCACTTGGAACTAATGATTTGCATGTTTGGTGGTTTATTCACAATTTCTTAAGTATAAATTTTCTCCATTGATTCCATTTCTTCATTTTTAACTTATTTCAAAAATCTTTTTTATCACGTTCATTAATTCATTGTACGAACTTGGCTCATCGTCCTAAAAATTTTTAGCAGCTATGAGAGCATATGCAATTAAATAATCATAATCTAAATGTTTAGATGTTCCTACATTCCTTGATATCTAGCTAAACTGTTATTTTCCAAACTATTCTATTTATGCTAAGTAGCATCCTTTTGCTATTTATCCTGACACTTGATGATTCCTTTTTGTAATATGGAAAATCATCATTTCCCACTCTTTGAAGATTACATCTCTATTAATGATATACTTAGAATAATTTCTATATCCTTTTACTCCATTTGTATATTCAAACAAAATACCATTCTTAGATATTGGTTCCATCTTTTTTCGACTCATATGAATATACACTAGACATTCAAATATTCTTAGATTACTGTAATTTGTCTTTTTCCCTTCCTAAACTTCTTTAGGTGTTTTATGTTCAAGAGTTATTGATGAACTTCTAATCACCAATTAACAAGCAATATTATTGGCTTTTCCCTAAAATATCATTCTCTTGTGTATTCATTCTTATAATCTTATGTTGGGAAATCTCAATGTCCTTGCATAATTAATTTTAAGACTTTAACTTAATATCTATTCTCAACCTTTTAATTTTCTTTCTAGGCTAATTTTTTACTAGCATTTTCTATTGCTTGAATGTCGTAAATATTTTATTTTTATGTTTCAAAATGTAAATCTAGAATTTTTTTGAAGAATCATCAAAGGATATAAAATATGTAATTCCACCCAAAGTTGAAATAGGAGCTGCTCCTCCATATGTAAATGAATATAATAGATAGCCCCTTTTGTAATTATAATCCTATAACAAATTTTATCCAAGTTTATTTTCAAAAGTTGTTAACAGAAATCGATCTAATTCAAAGTGCCTATTGAATCAGTCATTATCTTTCCCTATAGATGTCCTCTTCCTATTTATACCTTAAAAAACCCATTCTCTACCTTAAACATGCAATCAAGCACATCAAGAGTACCATGAGACAACAATTTTTTTTTTTTTAGATTTAGTACATATCTTACTTCAATAAGATTCATAATAACTTCATCATCTATTTTAATTATGAAATTCTGATTACAAAAATTTTATATGTTACATCATTTCCAATAATGATCTTCTCACAACTGACTTCTTTGAATGTCATCCTTATTATAATATGTTGTAATAGCCAAAATCACTGAATTCATAAATTTATTTGATGCTATTGAAGCATCTCCAAATTCAACCTATTTTTCCTTGTCCTTCTTTTTCAGATTAGGATAATTCTTCTTATAATGTCATTCCATATGATAGTGAAAACATTTAAATTTGATCTTAAATTTAGACTTAGACTTGTATCTCTGTATTTTTTTTTTCTTATCTGACCTGCCTCTAGTATTCAAACCTATTTTTCAAACATGGTTTTAATCTATTTTGATTTCAACGTAGCCTGAACTTCCTTTAATAATTATGTCACTCAAACATATTTCATTGTTTCAAAAAAAAAAAAATACATATGATTTAAAAAATGGATTTAGAATTTTTATTAATTTTTATTATACAACTTAAAAAAGTACATATGATTTAAAAAAAAAAGTACTTATAGTAAATTTTATTATACAACTTCTTAGTCATATACATTTATTCTAATTTCAGCTAGATCCCAATAATAGTCATTTCCCTATCGCCCTGACAAAGCACCTTGTCACTTAAATGGAACACCAACATACTTTATGCTAACTCCATGATTTCTGCTTTCTCATATACATTAAAATAATCTTTATTTTGTCTATAATGACTTTCATTCATTTTCTCAAAATTAAATAATTGGTTTTCCTATCAAACCTCTCAATCTTGACTTTTAAAGCACCGTGTTGACCTCACTTTTGTGTGAGGTCACCATGAGCTACCAAATTCCTAATTTTCAATCACATGGTTGACAATCTCATCCAGTTGTCAATTATCTAGCCTATAATCACTTGTTTTATAACTACCTAATTCATAATTAATTAGCTCTACAATCAACATTCAATCAAACTTCAATCACTATCTACAATCAATAATCATTGGTTATAATCCCTAAACACAATCATCTGAGCAATTGCAACCCTGCATTACAATCAATTAACCCAGTGCACTGACCTCCCTAACTCTAGTCTTTATCCAAATCATTTCACTAAGTTCTTCATTTGGTAAATCATCTATTAATAAACCCTTCAGTCATCAATTGACCCATATAACCCAGTTGATCTAACTCAAGTTAGCCCAATTGGTCATACAACTTAATCACCTCTACATACACTCCAAATTAGCTCTGATCTTCACCAAACTTCTTTGAGCATCATTCTTAGTGAATAGGAATTAACTAGTCACCCTGACCCAGTCAATAGTTGACCCGCTCAAATAAACCCAATTTTTGACAAACTATGTCAAATTGGGTCCATTTATTGTATATACTTAAATCAAGATATCCAAAGTATTTCAAACATTGAAACTCATTTCATCCCATGGTTTAAGAGTGTACAAACCATTGGTGAACTAAGTCATAGTATGCTTGACTTAGATAAACCCTTAAAAACTAGTTAAACCATTGCATACACTTGGCATTTTTCTAAAACTTCCACACCAATGCTTCAAATCACTCACATTCCATCCCTCCAACATTCAAACATCTCCCTAAACTCTAACCTATTTGGCTTGATCCTTTAACTAGTCAAACTGTTAAACTAAAGCTTAAAAAGTCTTCCATGGTCAACACTCTTTTTAAATTCTAAAGTCTTCACTTCAAATGTGAAAGTTCGAGGAGGTTGTGAGACCTCAAAGAATTGGCCTTAGGTTAATCAAGGGTGGGGGGGGGTGGGGGGGGGGGTGAATTGGTTATTTAAAAATTTCTTTTACAAAAAGAATTTTTTTTTATAACTTGATGCATAAGTGAATTAATTTCATAATAAAAAGATTAGCATTTTCAACCACATAGTTAATTATAAAAAAATAAAGTGCAAAAAATAATAAGAACAAACACACCAGAATTTATAGTGGTTCGATCCAACCTAACTTGAGTTTACTCCCTGGAATTCTCCATTCCATGAATTGCATTAAACTTTTAGTGACTCTCCTTTAGCCCCCAAAGAAAGGCAGAGAATACTGTACACAATCTCTTCCACTAACATAGTGCGGTAGAGGACCTTACTCTTTTTTACCCTCCAAGTGAAGGAAGAGAACCTGAAATCATTTTTCTCCATCTTGGAGATGATATAGAATCAAGAATCCTTTCATAGCCAGAGAACCTTGAATCACTTTTACCTTCCTCATTGCAGCAGAGTAGTCGGATCCTTTTACTCAAAAAGATCTTAATCTTCCCAACACCTCCCTCAAGGCAAACCTTGACTATAGTGGTACTTAGGTGCAAGTTTGTAGGAGAAATCAAGTGAAACTCCCTCTCACACTCCTCTGACAACCACAAGGATCTTTTCTCTCTCTCAAAATCCACCATTTCCTCTCTCAAGCTTAAGGCTCTCTCTTCAAGTTTTATGTAGAAGAAATGACTCATTGAATGCCAAAGACACCTTCAGAGACTTTTGAGAAAGCTTAAATAAAGGCTTTGAAAACCCCTAGAAACTCAATTATAATGATACTGATTATTTAGTATGATATAGGATCGTTCCATACGATTAGTTCAAAATAGCCCTTTAGCCAGTACGAACATGTTGTCCTGTACGATCAATTCAAGTGTTTATATTGATAGTCATGTACAACTGAGAACTTCATCCAATATGATTATTACAAACATATAGCTAATTATCCCATACGATATGTAGTGTTTAATTGCGTACCATGCAGGAATCAGGTCATACAATATGGTCATCTCTAATAATCATCTGATTTGATTGAATAATTTTACAAAATAAGCTCCTAATTATAGGATAAATTTAAACATAATTATCTTATATCATATAGTATGATGTATATTATACGATATGATTAGAATAAAAATGAATTTTAAAATATTGTCTAAATTATGATTGGAGGTTGAGTTTCATAATTTCCATGGATCATCCTATATAATGTGTATCTTATAGTATGATCAGTACAAATTGAATTTATATTAAAATTAGTCATTTTAATGAGCTGGTCATACAGTACAATCGAAATCATATAGTATGATTAATTAAAAATTTTGAACTTCTAATTTTGACCCAATCTTACTTTTTTGAGTTTTTGTGCAAAGGTCACCAAGCTAACAAACACCCTTAAAAGATTTGACTCAAGAAATCAAAAATATATTAATGAATATTACAAATTCTTTATAATATAACTTATTCTACTCAATCTTGATCTCTGATTCATCGTCAATGGTGTATGGTGTTCCTGAAATATTAGTACACACACAAATAAATATAAAATATAAGTACTAGGAGAGATAAAGATATGAGTCATAATATTTGTTATCGTAAAAATATAAACTTATGAGCTCGAGTTGTAATAATCTCATCTTTTTTTTATGATGACAAATATTACTAGTTGAATTTATAAACTAAAATATTTTTTTTTTCTAATCTCCCACTCACTAAGATAATTATATTTAAAAATAGGGGAAAATAATTTTTTTTTCTTTTTTTTTTTAAACAAAGACAAAAAAACTTAGAAACTAAATGATAGATAAACTAATACAAATATAAGACGAATAAATATAACTTAAACACAAATACAACTAGCCAAATATATTCTTCCCCTTTGACATTATGAAAAAGGAAGAGAAACACATAAAAATAAGAATGGAAAAATCATAATAAAAAGATTAGCATTTTCATACACATAGTTCATTATAGAAAAGTAAATTGCAAAAAATAATAAGAACAAACACATCATAATTTATAGTGGTTCGGTCCAAATTGACCAATGTCCATTCCCCAAAAATCTACATTCAAGGTATTCTAAACCTTTAGTGATGCTCTTTTATCCCCCACAATAAGGCGTAGAAACCTTTATACAATCTCTTCCACCAACCTAGTGTGTCAGAGGACTTTACTCTTTTTTTCCCACCTAGTGAAGGTAGAGAACTTGAATTCCTTTTTCTCCCTCCTAGAGATAACAAAGAACCAAGATTCCTTTTATAGTTAGAGAAACTTGAATCACTTTCACTTTCCCTAGTACGGTAGAGTAGCAGGATCCTTTGACTCCAAAATGATATTCTTCTTCCTAAAACCTCCCTCAATATAAACCTTGACTATTGGGGTATTAGGTTCATGTTTGCTTGAGTAACTATGTGAAACTCCCTCTCACACTCCCTCAAAACACAGAAGGATCTTCTCCCTCTCTTAAACTCCACCATTTTCTCTCTCAAGCTCAATATTCTCTCTTCAAGTTTTCTCCAAAATAAAATGACTCAATTTATGCCAAAGACGCTTACAGAGTCTTTTGAGAAGGCTTAAATAAAGGGCTTTGAAAAATCCTAGAAACTTAATTATGGCAATTCTGATCATCCAATATGATTTAGGATCGTTCTGTATGTTTAGTTCAAAATAACACTTTTAGCTAGTATGAACATCATTGCCCTATATGATCAGTTCAAGTATTTATATTGATCATCACATATGATTGAGAACCTCATCCAGCATGATTGGTACAAACACATAGCTAATCATCCCGTACGGTATGCAACATTTAATTATTATACCATATATGAATCATGTTGTATAGTATGATCATCTCTAATTATCATGTACGGTCTGATTGAATAATTTTATTATAATTAAGCTCCTAATCATGTGAATAATTTTGGCATGATTTTCATATATCATACAGTATGATGTATATCGTACAATATGATTAGTACAAAAAATAAATTTTAAAATATTGCCTAAATTGTGATTGGTGGCTGAGTTTCTTGATTTCTATGGATCATTTTAATTTCTACGGATCATCTTGTATAATGTGTATCATACAGTACAATCAATACAAATTGCATTAATATCAAAATTAATCATTTTGAAGAGCTGATATTGCATTACGATCAAAATTGTATAATACATTTAGTTAAAAGATTTGAACTTTTAATTTTGACCCAATCTTACTCCCTTGAGTGTGTGTATGCATGATCACCAAGCTAAAAATTATCCTTATAGGACATGACTCAAGAAATTAAAAATACGTTAATGAATATTACAAATTCTTTAAACATAACCTATTCTTTTCAATCTTGAGCCCTAAATTATCATTTGATGGTGCATGGTGTTCTTGAAATATTAGTATACACGCAAACAAATATAGAATTTAAATACTAAAAAACATAAATATGTGAGCAAAAATGATTGTTATCATCTAAATCATAAATTTGTTAGCTCGAGTTGCAACAAAATGCACCCATTCCACTCCACTAGCCTTCATACATTCTCTAGACTCGAATTCAGTAGGAGTTGACTAGTTATCTGGTCAAATGGTCAACAAAGTAACTATAATAGCTTATTTGGTCAAACCTACATTCATACCTCATTCCTCTTCATGCAAACCAATTCCAATTATTCAAAGCTCTTAAGAATCTTTCTAAGCATCACTTAAATCAACTTTAAACCCTTGTCAACCTTTAACAAGCCTAGTGGTCCCCTCACATATAGAATGATCTAGGGTCATTTTATTTCTGCTTAGCTCACCTCTATACTCTCTAACTGTCTGAGACTGGTGTCTAGCATCCAATGAAGAGTCCTTAGTGATCTCAGCCATCCAAATTGACTCTAGCACGTGAATTGGATGAGAGGCCTCTAAAAGCCTGATTCTAACCTAACTCTCAATGACAATTCTTCCCCAGACTTTTTTTCTATTTTTGTTTTTCCTTCTCAAAGCTTTCCATACATCTTCCAAGCATTTTCTTGGCGTTTGGACCTCTTCGATAGCGAGATCGATGGAGAATCAGATATTGGTCCATCAAATCAATTTAGACTCTTCATTTAATGCTTTCTAAGTTGGTGGTCATCATCCAAAGTGTAGAGGATCTTTAAACAAACAAATATAGACCTTAAACATCTTCTAACATTACTCTTATTAAGGTAACTCTTAAATCCTAGGTTCTAGGCTTTCAATTTAAATAGCTCTTAGAATATTACATACATTTTTTTATAAATCATTCCCCACTTTTTATGTGATATCATTCTATCTTTACACGAGTTTTTATACCATTGAATCAATAATATCTTGAGTTTAAGAATGTTTCTAAAACTAGGTTTTCTATCTGCTAGAAGAAGGAGACGACCTCTTGACCATTCTATCTATCAACTTTGAATGAATGGTCATGATTTGGTCGGATTAAACAAACCTTCCATTATATGGTAGATGAGAGAAATCTTGTATTTTATCTAGTTAGATATGAACCCTTCGTTTCAAAAAACACTCATCTGATAGTTACTGTGCATGCCGATGTGTTTAAGTGAATGGCAAGACGAATAAATGGTTGTGACATCACTCATTGCCACCAACTACAAATTCTTAAAACTATTTATTTAAATATAAAAAATATCTAAAAATTTGAAAATTCACATTAATTTCATTTCTCCATCAAATTTAACAAGCAAGCACTCTATGGATTTGGAATTTAAATCCATATATTCTAAAAAAGAAATCAAGGAAAGATAATGAGTATTTATGGAGTAGTTTTGCTTTATGTGTTTATTCTATTTTGAACATTATTCCATTAATACTCAATTGATAGATCTCAAACTTAGGAGGAGTAATTTAGAATATGTTTTTGACTTATTCTAAAATTTTGAGCCCCAATTGGGATCAATCTCAACCACAATTAAATAAACAAATATATGAGTCATGATTTAACCTATATTTTTGAAAATTTATTACAATTAAATCCCTAATCCATTTTGTTTATTTTGATGCTTCATAGAATCATTAAATAGAGCTTTATGAAGGAAAAATAAAATCAATTGGGGTTGTTGAATATTTAGAAAGTAATTACATTAATATTATTTTCAAACTCTTAATAAATACTCCATATATACTCAATAATTAGAGGTAAATTTTGGCTAGGATAAGTTAGAGAATGTTGTTCATATCCTTTGAATTTCCCATTAAGTTTGTAATCAATTAGGTCATAATTTGACTCAAATGTTTGGAAATTTAGTATGCCCATTTCTCCTAGATTTAGATCACTAAATTTCTATGGTAAGATTGTATGTATGTAATCAAGGGTGAGAGAAAATGATTTTTCAATCCTATTTAAACTTTAGGGTTTAGGGATGAAACATAGAAAAGTTCTAGTTATTAAGGACTAGGTCTAGGTAACTTAGAAAAGTTCTAGGAATTCACATATACATCCTATAGGGATGAAAATTTAATCCCTAGATTTGATATTAATCATAAAATATACACCTTACGAATTAAATGTACATTTATTTGATATTAATTAATAATAAAAAAGATTAAAGAAAAATATGCCCTTAACTAAGGTTTGATTCTTAAAAAAAATATCAATAATTTAAATAAAATTCATAAAAATACAAAATCAATTTCAATCAGCTCTAAATAACCTCTACGATCAAAGAAAATAAAATTTAGAACAAATTTAAATTTAATTAAAAATTAATTATTTTTTAATTAAAAATAACACTAATAAACTCGTTTAAAATAAGAAACAAATCAAATTAGTCCCAAAATTTTACGGATTGATCCATTGTTTATACTTAACAAATGTTATCAATTTTATAAATTTTGGAGTTAGTTTGATATCAAAATAAAATAACCCCAGTTATATTAGTAATTAGATAATTTAAATAATTCATTAAATAACCAATTTCCTATATAATTAAATAAAAATAATACATAAAATTTAAATTTTTATAATTAATTAAATAAAATCAAATAAAAGTAAGAGATTAATAATTTGAATTTAAATAAATTTTTAAATAAAAGTTAAATAATACTTCATTAATAATTAATTAATTAATTAATTAATTTAATTACAAATTTAATAATTAATAAAAAATATAAATAATTTCATAAAAATAAAAATATTTAAACTAAAATTTAAAACAAAAAATTAAAATTAATTTTCGCATTTCATTTATAAAAATTTATTTTAATCAAATAAATTTTAAAATTAATATTTATTAAATAAAAGTTTTTCATGCTTAATGCTTGATTCCTTTATAGAGAGCATTTTAGCATTAACAATGCTAACTAAATCATTAATATTCCATTTATGTGTTACTTGGTTCCTTCAAGGAGGGCAGATACATATTTAATTAAGGTGTATTAATGAACTTAAATAGTCGCACTATGCCATCCTCCATTTGTGGAAGGTATTGTTATATAAAATTCTTAACCCTTAATCAAACATTATTAAACAACTAACCTTATATATTATGCTTGATTCTGCATAGAGGATATGTTTATTGATTTGAAGGCTCTCTTCTCTGTCTCTTAATAAATCACCGATAAATATCTAAAGGCTTCAAGCAATTATCTATCCTATATAGGAGATTATTGCATTATGATTATATGCCTTAGGATTTGTAGACATTTGGAGTTATTAAATTGGAGTTATTAACTTAAGATTTTTTAAAAATTAAATAATCAACTTTAAGCATTTAAAATTTAAATAATAAAATCCAAATTTATACAAGATAAATTTCAATTAAAATACTCCCTTTTGGCATTAATAAAATAAATATCCTAAACTCATGCAATTTTAAAAATAAACTCCTATATGTCATACCAAATCCACATAGTCTCATACACAAACTTTTTATTTATTTATTTTTAATTTTTTTAAAACTTAAATGGTTTGTTAGGATTATAATCTTTAGCCGAGGTTAGGGCAGTGGTTTGAATTTCTTGGCTGGTACCTAACTTAGAGAGCACCATATATATGTTTAACTATAATACATGAAGAAACTTATACATCTATCTATAAGGCATGAGATAGTATTTAATCTCTCCCATAACTACAGGAGATGATTTTGCATGTTCTTGCAATGCAGGATACAAATTTATAACTCATCCTGTACTACAGGAGGCAATTTATATATCTACCTGCAGGGCAGAAGATAGTATTTAATCTCTATTATATTAATAGGAGATGATTTTGCATGTTCCTGCAATGCAGGATGTACATTTTAAATTCATGTTGTTGCACGTTGGCTCTTTAAGGACTGCATTAGAAGCATTGGGTTATTTCACAACTGCTCTTGCACTTTATTTATTTATTTTTTATGTACTAATTCTTTAGATTTACTACATGAGTAGAAGCAGAATGTACCTAGGAATGATGTATTTGTATTTTTATTTGCTAATTGTATATAGATAGTGATTTATAGTGTCGTTAGTTATGAAAGAGTCAAATACACATGTTTACATAAGCATGTGGGGCTCCAAAAGATAATATCCTCATCTTTGGAGGATAATTTTTTTTGAAATTCCATAAAGCACTTGGATCCCAAAGACCTTAAGTAGACGTATTTGAATATATACATGTGATAAACTTAGAAACCCAGGTTTATTGAGGTGGAGCCTAGCCACGTTGCTTTCCTGTAGAGTTTTAATCTTTAATAAACATTTGAATGAATGAATAAATAAAATTTCTACTATATAAAACAGTATTTTGTTTATTACATTACATTATGCATTGCATCATATGGGTGATAGTTTGTATTAGTGGGTAATATTTTTTCTAGGTTGTCCTCGGTGTATATATTCTAGACTTTGTATGAACATGCATGCTAGATTTAGGAAGATATGATACTTGATATTGTATACATGAACATGTTTACCCTGATATGTATTCATACATGCATTTTATTTTTTGAAATGTATAATAGCCTAACACCCAAGCCAATGGTAGGGCATGAGGGGCCTAAGCATCAAGACTATCATAGTTCTCCCATGGTTAGGATGGTTATGCTATTAAAAATTTCCTTAGATTTTTTGGATTTAGAAAATTTAGTTAGGATAACTAAATAAGACAAAATATAGAGTTCTTACCAAGTCATCTCTTTAATGTCATTTAAACATAAAGTTAAAATTATTCATCTCGAGTCACTAAATTAGAGTAAGATTCATCCTTTGATCTCTTATGATAAATTTGATCTTATCATGCATTACATATAAGGTGATTTCTTGTGTATTAAGTTGTTAGCTAGTTGTACATTCCAAGTAAGCATAAACCCAGAGGTATGTGCACACCTCATTTTTCTTTTTTGTATAAAAGTATAAGGAACCCAATGATAATTAAAGAAATTTAAAGATATTTTTGAATGAGTGTTTGATATTTTCAAAATATATATGACAACTATAACATATTTTAAATCCAGAATGTGTCTAGTCTCCACTTTAATCAAAAGTTTTCTCCTCAGAGATATAATTGACTGTAGGAGATTGCCTCTATAGGAAGAACCCAAGATCCCAGTATAAAATAAATCCTATATTTGTTCGCTAAGATAGAAGAAAAGTTTTCTAGATGCCAACTAAAGCTAATCCTGGGTTAGTTCCATATTTGAAATAATAAGTGTATGTGAATACTTTTTGAATTTCATATCCCCCGTGCCAAATTTTAATACAAAAATTAAGTAGTTCTTTTCTCAAGTTGATAATATAGTGTTAGTTTATCTTTTGAGATAATTAACGCTAATTATATAGATTTATCCATGGATTTTTCTAGTGACTATGCTAGGGAATGAGTTTACTTTTCTTCTTTAGTGGAGATTAGACACTGAAAGTTCGTTAGGGATGTTAAGCCCTTAAGAACTAGCCTGAGGCTAACCAAGAGGGTGAGTGAATTGGTATTAAAAAAAAATCTTAAACCAAAGCACAATCACAAACCAAAATCACCATAGAAATCAAAGTATGGAAAAATAAATGCGGAAACGTAGTAAGAAAAGAACACAGAGAATTTATAGTGGTTTAGTCAACTCGACCTACGTCCACTTCCCAGAGGCGCCCTCCGAGTATTGCACTACAAAGTGACTCTCCTTTTGCTCCCACAGCAAGGAGGAGAAGCCCTCACAAAAACTCCTTTCCGCCAACCCCGGCGAGGCAGATAACCCAACTCCTTTTGCTTCCTCCTGAAGCAAGCAGAGAACACAACTCCTTTTGCTTCCTCCATGAGCAGGCAAAGAATCTCGACTAATTGCTGAAGCTTACCTCCCTTGAATCCCCAAGGACGAAGGACAAAGACTAGAGAAGATGCCTTGGAACCTTACTTGGAGCAACCTTTGTAGTTCCCTCTCACAAAATCCCCCTCACAAGTTCCTCCCTCTCTCTCCCTCTTCTCTTGGCTCTCTCAGGTCAAGACAACAGCTAAAGGTCACTTTGCATGAGAAAATTTGGGTCCTTTAAATAAAATTTCAAGAATCAACATTATCATCTAGGATGATATTTCTATCGTCCTGTATGATCAGTAAAAATTAAGCTCAATCAGCTAGGATGATTTGGGACGATCAAAAGAAAATTTGTTATATCGTCCAAGCCGATATAATATCATCCTAGCCGGTTAGTTCATATCCGAGTACAATCATCGTGAACATCACCCTAAATAAAATCTGATTGATGTCAATCATCTAGGACATCATCCCAGTCAATCCTGCGATCGGCCCGACCAATGTGATCGTATCATTCAGCCTTGATTACATTCTATAATTACTAGATTAATTTAGACATAATTGTGCTACATCATCCAGGCCGATGTTGAGATCATCCTGGCCGATGTCCTAAAATAAAGAATACATAAATTGATCATGACAGCTGATTCTTTCTTAATTGAGCTTATCATCCTGGCCGATACAAGGATCATCTAGGACGATGTGCTTAATGACGGCTGCCTTAACTAGGATGCCCTAATTAAGGTTCCTATTTTTAGTCGGATCGTCCTGGCTGATATGAACATCATCCAGGTAGATGTACTCAAAATAGAAAAATATAGAAAATCTCTCAAGTGTCTGCGTGCAAGGTTACTTAGCATCAGGAACCACTTTTATAATTGACTGAAAAAAAAAAGAAAAATATTACAGACTGACTCAAACTAATTCTACCCAATCTTAAGCTGGTCTTGAGTTGTGTTCGATCTTGTGGACCTGAAAAGTTAGTAGGCAAGTCAGTTGTAGAAAAATATGAATGTTTGCTATCATCAAAAGTCTAATCCATAATCTTAGATTCTCAATAATCTCCCCCTTTTTAATGATGACAAAAAAAATCAGAAAAGTTCAAGCAGTTTATGGCAGTTTAATAAAAATAGTGTGACAAAAAAAAGTTCACTAAGTTCCATAATCAAATTACAAGATACATCAGACCACTCCCTCTTTTGACACCACAAATAGGAGGAGAAAACTAAAAAAATGAACATAAATTAAAACAACCATAAGAAAAACAAACTACATAAAATAGAAACTAAAATAACCATAAGAAAAAGAAACTACATAAAATAGAAACTAAAATTAGTAAAACGAGGTACCCTGATCATCAGACGAAGAAGGTGGTGGTGGTAGTGGCTGCTGGAAGTAAGTAGAAAACGTAGCAAATTGTGCCCCAAACTAGGCTATGTTCTTGTCGTGCTGTTGCTGCTGCTAGTCTGCAATATAGGCATCGAACCGAGCCACATCCTTAGTGTGCTGCTGCTTCTGGTGTGCTACGTACGTCTCCAAGCAGGTCTCCCACTGATCAAATCTCTCCACTAACTGATCCAGCTGAGATTGCTGTCAGAGAGGAATAAGTTTAGGATAAGGAGTGGGAGCCTCCTCCTCCTCGGCCCATTGAGCTTCCCCATCCCCTGGGTGGAGATGAGTACTGTGAAGGATGTTGAGGGAATTGTTTGAGTAGAAGGGTAGCAGATGGTTTGAAGGATAAGGATATTGAAGGTTGTATTTGGATTCTAGAATATATGCAATGATGTGTCCTAGAGCAAGATTGGGCTTCCTTCGATGAACTGGATCTCAAATGGTAGTCAAATGCTCCATGTAGCGAAAGATCAAGTATGTGGCATTGAATTCTCTATGGGCCAGAATATAAAAAGTAGTGAGTGAAATAAGTGGAGTGATATGGATTTGGTCACAAGCTTTGGGAATCACAGAGGTGCGAAGGATAAGCTGGATCGTCTTAGCATCTTTAAGTAAAGAATAAGTCTCTCTAACATGAAAGGGGGAATTAGTGTGGCGAAGAAAGTGATTGGCCGTAGCCCAGTTAAAATCAAGATAAAAAATAAGGGTATGCAACATATCCTTAGTGGTGGACAGCTGTAACAGTTCAGCACAATCTTGATATGTGATCTCGACAGGGCGTCAATTCACATAAGAGGTGATAGTAGTGTAGGAAGAATTGAAGTGAAGGTTTCCGTAAAATTTAAAAAGAAGTTCAGAATTAAAGGGGAATGCGAGGGTGAGAATAAAGCACAGAGAGGTGTGAGTGAAAAGGTCGAGTACCAGATAGGAGAGGTGGACTGGATTGATTGTTCGGGAGAGAGTAATGCTGCATTCTTTATAGCGGTGGAAGGCAGCTTGATCATCTGCTTCCAAAAAATGAGGGTCCAATGTGCCCCTCGAGGAGCTTACAGACACGTATCGAGAACGCTTGCCGCCAGCCATTAGTAGGAAAAAGTAAGGAACAGGAAGTAGAAAGCCAAATAAAGAATTTTGGTGTGAAAGAACTTGCTGGATGGCTCAGAATTTAAAGGATCGACCGGATCATCTAGGCTGATCACAGGATCATCCAGGATGACCCGGTGCAATTATTGTGTGCAGACCGATTGGTCAAAAAGGCAGTCCGATCATCCGGGACAATCAGATATCTTCCGGGATGATTAGACATAGGTGATCATCTCGAGGAGTCAAGCCAGACGACCGTTGAAAAAGCAGATCGGCTAGGCTGATTATATGGATCGTCTAGGACGATGCTCAATAATGGATTGTACCGACCAAATTTAAAACATTTTAAATAATGCTCCATGTGTGTCCAGGACGAACAGTGGATCATCTAGGACAATTTTCCAAAAATGGATCATCCCGAGCGAATTTATAAATTTTAAACGTGCTGACATGTGTATCATCTCGGATGAATAGATGTATCGAACGGGATGATTACCAATAAATGCATCATCCAGGATGAAAGGTATCGGTCAGGATGATCAAGATGTTGTAGCAGGGGATGATCATATCATCCAGGATGATAATGAATCGTCAAGGATGATGAAGAGCAGAATAGTCAAAATATTCAGCAGATGGAGCTTTTGATGAAAAAGAACATATTGTCTAGGACGATATAGGTATCGGCTAAGACAATGTGACAAAATTTTGAACTTCAGAGGAAGGATGTGGATGATCAGAGAAGGCCCAAAAATAATAAAATCAACTAAGAACAACAATAATAAAACACAAAAAAGGTATAAAAACTAGTAAAGAAACAAAGTTTTTTTTTTTTAGTTTAGGAAGGTATGCATATGATAAATGATCCATATAATTAAATTTTAAAGATTTATAAGACAAATGAGTTAACAAAGTCGAAATTTGAAAATGGTAGAATATCCAATCCTGTTAACCCTAGCTCAGACTTCTTTCAGGGCAAAATTATCTTTTGAAAATAAAAAGACCTAACTCAGAACAAACTAATTGGGTAAAAAAAATATACGTTCAAAACTTGCTCCAAAGAAAATATCCTATAGAATAATATACCAAAGCAATTTGTCTAAATCATAGAATTTGAAATCAAGCCTTTAAAAATATCAAGTAACCCATGAATTCTTCTAAAATTTTAAAAGCTTGAAAGAGAGGTAAGCATATCTTTTGTGGGCTCATTTTATGCCTCTTGTCAATTTGAATGGCGCACTTTGTGCATCTTTGATTTTTGATACACTTTTGTGTATATTTATCAATTTGGTATCATAGCGCATCTTTTTATTTTTGGCGTCTTTGGCCTTTTTTTTCTTACAAGCTCGATCCCTTTTCAAAAACTCTTAAAATATTTTTAGTTGTGAGTAGATCTTCCAGATATTAGAGAAGAGAAACTCATTCTCTGATATAAGGAAGAATAGACCACAAAGCAGACTTTAGTAATTATATGATAAATACAATGACAAGATTTCAATTAACTTGAAAGATATATAAAAACTTTGAATATTATAAAAATAAGGTAGATTATTGAAACAAGATAAAAAAGATCTTAATTTCAAAAACCAGTTGTTAATTTGAGATAGACTTTTATTTAAAAAAGAAAATTATACCACTAAAAGAGGTTAGAGGGAGGGAAACCATCAACGGTGTTTCTCCCTTTAACTGATTTAGAGATGTTAAAATATTGACTATAAATCTCCAAAAAAATAAAAACAAGAAGAAAATATCATAAAGAAAAAAGAAACCAAAGTAAAAGCAACTATAATAGTAAATATGAAAAGCTAACACAAAAACTAAGGTAGAAAATATTAACACTTAATAGAGTAGTAAGCATACAATTCAAAATTTTATTTAGGAGCAAGTTTAAGCAATTTATGAGCCGCGAGCCTTTTTCCAAGTATCATATACTCTCATGAGGTCTTTGGTGAGAGCACGTCTGTAAAATCATCAAATGTCAGATTTAGGAACCCAAACAGGTTTGGGTTCCTCCTTATGAAAATAAGAATGTAATGTTTTTATGTTAAGCTGTGAAACATGCAGTTTTGGTCTCCAAACCCAATGTGTACTATGGTGAATGGTGCAAGTGTGTGCTATATGTCCTAACATGCCACATGAAAAGCATCTAACACCAGGAAAAGGATTTCTTAACCGGTTCATGTTATAATGTCTCTTCCTAGGTTTTGGCTCTAAATTAGGTATTGATGTATTCCAATTTCTCTCAAGTGTATTCAATTTTCTTTTAAACCTCAAGTGAGCATTTTCTAAATCAATCTCCAAACAGTGCTTTTTATGCTCATATTCTTTAGTAGAATCTTTAAAATCAGATTCAAGCGAGGTGTAGGAAGCTTTCAAAGAATCATGCTCAATTATTAATTCAGAATGCTTTTTATTTAAATCATCAAATTCATCAAGTAGAGATATGTGATTACTATCAATTTGAAGGTGATCTTTACTCAAAATTTCATGATCTTTTTATAAGTTCAAAAACACCAATTTTAAACTAGCGTGAGTTTTCTTAAGTTTTCTATATGATGCATGACTTTTCTCATATATTTCAAGCAATTGGTCATAGGTTGGTTGGCATACCTTTTCTTGGTCAGATTGTTCAAAATCATCAACCATTAAGAACAAGTTTGTTGTCTCCTCTTCAGGTTCAATCTTAGATGAGTCAAATGCAGACTCCGCCCAGAAAGATTTTTGGACTCGCTTCTTATCCTTTCTAAACTTAGGTTTCTCCTCATTCTTTTCTTTGTTTGAGTGATCCTGAAGTGTAGGACAATCAGCTCTGACATGTCCAGGCTTCCCGCATTCAAAACAAATAATATAAGAAGAACCTTTAAAATTTTTGTTATCCTTACCTTTTCTCCAATTCTGATGATGCTTGTGATTATTCCTTAAAATGTTTTTGAATTCCCTAGTGATGAAGGCAACTTCATCACTTTCAGACCCGAAAAAATTTGAATTTGTTTCATTGGCCTTCAGTCTATGGTTTTCTCCTTCGTTTTCTGACCTGCATCCAAATTTCTTTGATTCACTCCTTGCTCATAAGCAATGAGTGATCCAAGCATGTTATCAATTGAATAAGCATTTAAATCTTTGGATTCAGTAATTACAGTGATTTTAGTATTAGAAGAGAAAGACAAGCATCTCAAAATTTTGTTCACTTTTTAATAGTTAGTAAGTTCTCTTCCTAACGCATGCAATGAAGTAACAGTCTAAGTAAATCTCGTATACATATCATAAATTGATTCATGAGGTTTAATACGAAAAAGTTCATAATCATGCAATAAAATATTCAAACGAGATTGCTTAACTTCATTAGTGCATTCATAGGTGATACACAATTTATCCCAAATCTCTTTACGAGTTGTGCAAGTTGAAACACATATGTAATCTTTGGATTTTAAAGCAGTTCAAACACTTTGTATTAAATTGAGCTAAATCTCTTTCATAAAAAGTCCATTCAGTAAAAGGTACTTCAGTTTTAATTCCATTAAGTTCACGAGAAGGTGGAGAATATCCTTCTTTAATAAGCATCCACATATGATAGTCAATCGATTGTAAAAAAAGTAGACAAATATCCTTTCGTTGCATTACGATTACCGTTGTTAGCCATGGATCAAAATTTAAAAAGTTTTCAAACTTAATTTTTATGAATCCCGCTCTGATATCACTTGAAAGTTCATTAGAGATGTTAAGCCCTTAAGAACTAGCCTGAGACTAACCAAGAGGGGGGGGGGTAGTGAATTGGTATTTAAAAAAATTTTCTTAAACCAAAGCACAAGCATAAACAAAAATCACCACAGAAATTAAAGTGCGGAAAAATAAATGCAAAAATGTAGTAAGAAAAGAACACAGAGAGTTTATTCAATCAACTCCCCGGAGGTGCCCTTTGAGTATTGCACTACAAATGTGACTCTGCTTTGCTCCCATAGCAAGGCGAAGAAGCCCTCACAAAAACTCCTTTCTGCCAACCCCGGCGAGGCAGAGAACCCAACTCCTTTTGCTTCCTCCTGAAGCGGGCAGAGAACCCAACTCTTTTTGCTTCCTCCTGAAGCAGACAGAGAACCTCGACCAATTGCTAAAGCTTACCTCCCTTAAACCCCCAAGGATTAAGGACGAAGATTGGAGAAGATGCCTTGGAACCTTGCTTGGAGCAATCTTTGTGAATCCCTCTCTCAAACTCCACCTCATAAGTTCCTCCCTCTCCTCTTGGCTCTCTCAGATCAAGATAGCAGCTAAATGTCACTTTGCATGAGAAAATTTGGGTCCTTTAAATATAATTTCAAGAACTGACATTATCTTCCAGGATGATATTTCTATCATCCTGTACAATCAGTACAAATTAAACTCAATCAGCCAGGATGATTTGGGACGATCAGAAGAAAATTGGTTACATCGTCTAGGACAATACAATATTGTCCTGGCCGATTAGTTCAAATCCGAGTACAATCATTTTTAAACATCGCCCTGAATAGAGTTTGGCTGATGTCAATAATCCAGGACATCATCCCAGCCGATCCTGCAATCAGCCCCGTCGATGTGATCATATCAATCAGCCATAATTGCTTTCCATAATTTTCATATTAATTTAGGCATAACTGTATTACATCGTCCAGGACGATGTTGAGATCGTCCTGGCCGATGTCCTCAAATAAAGAATATCTAAACTGATCATAGTGGTTGATTCTTTCTTAATTGAGCTTATCATCCTGGCAATGTGCTTAATGACGATCGCCTTAACTAGGATGCCCTAATTAGGGTTTCTATTTTTAGTCGGATCATCCTAGCCGATATGAACATCGTCCAGGCCGAAGTACTCAAAAAATAAAAACACAAAAAATATCTCAAGTGTGTGTGTGTAAGGTTACTTAGCATCAAGAACCACTTTTACAATTGACTCAAGAAAAAAAACATTACAGACTGACTCAAACTAATTCTACCCAATCTTGAGATGGTCTTGAGTTGCGTTCGATTTTGTGGACCTGAAAAGTTAGTAGGCAAGGTAGTCATAGAAAAACATGAATGTTTGATATCATCAAAAGTCTAATCCACAATCTTAGCGCAACAGACACTAAATTCAAGTGAGTTACCTTTTTTCAATCTTACAATCAAAAATTGATTTCAATCATTATAATTAAAATCTTATTTCAATCATTGCTTCAATCATCAAGTTCAAGTTTAATTTTCAATCAATCCTCATTCCAAATCCACACTTCAAAATTAGTTTCTTCTTTGTTCTTTGGCCATCATCCAAATTTTCTCACTTCCATCATTAATTATCTAAAATTTTCCTTAGAGAGTGAATAAATTTGCTTCAATGTGATCATTTGATTCAACATCTAGTTTGAGTTCAACAAGTTCTATCCTTTATATATAATTTCTATTAAATTATAGAAATTTTTAGGTGAGTTACCATTCAACTTCAACATCGCCTCAACCTAATCTGCAAAGGGCTCCCAAATTCAATTTCGGGTAGGATTTGACTACCTACTATTCTCTTTCACTAGACCACAAAATGAAGTGGTTAAAGTTGCCGAAGTCTGTGCAATGTCAATTCCAAGATAGATTAACATTGAGGGTAGGTCTATAGTTACCTCTAAAGCTGTTAAACCTTAAATTTTTTCTCGCTTGAATTTCCCATCATCAACTTTCATTTATAAGGGAAAGACTATAATAATTTTAAAGAACCTATGTTAAGAAATTCCGAGATGAGGTCACTAGAATCCATGAGATGACTAAGTCTCAATGTCACAACATGATTTGCCAAATGAGGCAGAGGGTTGAAAAAGTCAAGGTGGTAAGAGAGAACAATCTGATTACCACTAAAACTAAAGCAGCAAGGGAAATAAATTTTGAAGTTCTTGAAGTATACGTTAATTCTTCATAGCTAGTATGTAATAGAATTCACCCACTATCAATTGCCATAGGAAAAGAGAGCATAACTCAGATAAAAAATTATCTACCTCTTATCCTATACAAGAAACTAGTTATGCCCTCCTTATCTAAGAAGAAGTGGAAGTTTCATTCATTACTGGATGGATTTGTTTGTGAGTGTGCAGCAAGCTACGGACAATCAAGGATTGAATATTATATGGATGTTAAAGGGGTGATAGCCAATCAAGCTGAACCTCAATGATATAGAGAAAGGGTAGCTCCACCTCCAATGAGAAGGATAGTAACTTTTAAGAACAACAAGTCAACTGTCAATATAGAATGCTCCCATGGATCGAAGAAGTTTCCGAAATATACTAATAGATCATTATCTATAGCTATTACAATTTTCAAAATCATAAAAGATATTCAGGATATAAAATGTTAACTAAGAGAGGTTACAATCTAGTGTCCCCACGAGTATCTAAAAGTTCGTTAGGGATGTTAAGCCCTTATGAACTAGCCCAAGGCTAACCAAGAGGGGGGGGGGGGGTGAATTGGTATTTAAAAAATACTTTAAATCAAAATCAATAAACCACAAAACTCAAACTAAAATCAACATTATGAAAATCAAAGTACGTAAAAATAAATACGGAAAGTAGTAGTAAAAGGACACATAAATTTATAGTGGTTCGGTCAATTTGACCTACGTCCACACCCTGGAGGTGCCCTCCGAGTATTGCACTAAACTCAGTGACTTTCCTTTTGCTCCCACAACAAGGTAGAGAAGCACTTACAAAACCTCCTTTCAATTGACCCCGGTGCGGTAGAGAACTAACACCTTTTGCTTCCTCTTAAAGTAGGGAGAGAACGTTGATCGTTTATTGAAGTAGAGCTCCCTTGAACCCCCAAGGATGAAGGACGATGATCGGAGAAGACAACTTGGAACCTTGCTTGGAGCAACATTTGTGAAACCCTCTCACAAACTCCCCCTCACAAGTTCCACCCTCTCTCTCCCTCTCTCTCCTTCTCCTCTTGGCTCTCTCAGGTCAAGACAACAACAAAGGATAACCTAAAGGGTAGAATAAGAGCTGCTAAATAGAAAATATTTGAAATAGCTCATTAATTGCAACTTACCAACTTTATTGTCCAGGACGATATTAATATCGTCCAGGATGATCAATGCCAGGATTATTTAAGCCTAATCAGCCCGAATGATCTAAGGCGATTAGAAGGAATTCATTCATATCATCCAGGATGATGGTATATTATCCTGGATGATTAGTTCAAATTGAAAAATTTCATCCTTACCATCGCTCTGGCTGGGGGTTCTAGAAGATGCAAAATAGCTTGATCGTCCCGGACGATTAGTTTAAAATCGAGAAAAATCGTCCAGAACATCGCCCTAAATAGATGATATACAATAAGGATTGTCTAGGAACAACTAAGATTTTTTGAATTATTCATCTCGGACGATCCTGCAATCGTCCAAGACAATGTGATCATATCAATCAAGACTTAATTGCTTTTCTTAATCATCAAATTAATTTTAGCGTAATTATACTACATCATCCATGACATCATCCTGAATGATGTCTAAAAATATTTCATTCCTTAATTGATCTGGTGGCTGATTCTTTTTGATTTAAGCATATCATCTCGGACGATACAAAAATCATCCAGGATGATTTGATTAATGATGGCTGCCTTAACTAGGATGCCCTAATTAGGGTTTTTATTTTTGAACAGATGGTATAAGATGATTTATGAATCATCTCGAACAATGTTACCAAAAATAGTAAACTCTATAAAATAGTTAGAAATTCCCCCAAGTGTGTGTGTGCAAGGTTACTTAACATCATGAACCATATTTATTACAAAATTGACTCAAGAAAGAAAAAGGTTTACAAACTGACTCAAACCTAATCTACCCAATCTTGAGTTGGTTCAAATTGCAGTCTTGATCCTCTGGTTCTGAAATGTTAGTAGGCAAGGAAGTCATAGTAAAATAGAAGTGTTTGCTATTATCAATATTTGATTTCTAAAAAATAGATACGTAACAATCTCCCCTTTTGATGATGGCAAACATAATAAGCAGTTATGGAAATTTAGTAGAAATAGTGTAAGGAAAAGACATAGATCAACTAAGTAAAAGTACAAGGCAAAAATAGTACAGCAGACTACTCCTCCTTTTGATATCATAAAAAGGAAGAGGATAGTAGAACAAAACAACAAAAATAGAAACAAACTATATTGAAAAAGAAAAAAAAATAATATAAAAAAACTAGAAAAATGATGGCCCCTGATCATCGGAAGGAGGAGGTGGTGGTGGTGGTGGCTGCTAAAAATAGCTGGACAGTGTGGTAGACTGTACTCCAAACCAGGCTATGTCTTGGTGGTGCTGCTGTTGCTGGTGTTCAACGTAGGCATTGAAGCGAGCCATGTCTTGATCGTGTTGCAGCTGTTGATGTGTAACATAGGCATCGAAGTGGGCTAAGTTCTCAATGTGTTGCTTCTCCTGTGTAGCAACGAAAGTGTCAAAATGGGCTTCCCACTAGTTGAAACACTCCATTAGCTCATCCAGCTAAGAGTGCTAGTTAAGCCTCCTCCTCCTCAACTTCCTCGTGCCCCAGGTGGAGACGAGTACTATAAAGAACATGGAAGGAATTATTAGAATAGATGAGTGGCTGGAAATTGGGAGGAGTAGGATATTGGAGGTTATATTTGATTTTTAAGACATAAGAAATGATATGTCCTCCTAGATTTGTCGTCCTCTTATGTCCTGGGTCACAAATGGTGGTCAAATGCTCAATGTAACAAAAGATCAGATCAGTAGCATTGAATTCATGATGGGCTAAAATATAAAAATGGTGAGCAAAAGAAGATGAGTAATGTGGACACAATCACCAGCCTTTGGAATTATTGAAGTGTGAAGGACATGTTAGATGGTCATGACATCTTTGAGCAAGGTTCTAGTCTTGCCCATGTGAAAATGAGAATTTGAGTTGCAAAGAAAATGGTTGGCCGTATCCCAGTCAAAATCAGGGTCAGAACACAGGGTGTGAAGTTTATCCTCTATGGTGGAAAGCTGTAAAATCTCCGCACTATCTTAATATGTGATCTCGATAGGATGTCGATTCACATACGAGGCAAAAGAGGTAAAAGCAGAGTTCATACGGCGACTTACAAAAAACTCAAAGAGCAACTTGGAATTGAACGGTACAACAAGAGTTATAAGAAAGCATAAGGAGGTGTGGGCAAATAAATCTAGTATTAGATAAGAAAGGATGTTTGGATTGACAGATCGGGAGAGTGATTCTGGCCATCTTATAACATTGCTAAGCGGCTTGATCACCTGCCTACAAGAATTGATGGTCAATAGCCCTCGAGGAACTTCAGATGGGTGATGAGTATGATTTCCTCTGGCCATTATCACGAAACAGCAAGAAAACATTAAGCAGAAAGCAAGGAGAAAGAAATGGTGTGAAGATAATGCTGGAAGGGCTCAGTTTATAAAGAATTGGCCGGATCATCTAAGACGATCGCAGGATCATCCTGAAGAATTTGGTGTAATAATTTCTACTGGATGATTGGTCAAAAAGGCAGTCATATCATTCGGGCTGATCAGATGTTGTCCGGGATGATTAGACACAAGCGATCGTCTTGAGGCGATAATCCGGATGACCATTGAAAAAGAAGATCGTCCAGGATGATGAGGTGGATCATCCAGGACGATGATCAATAATGGATCATACCGGCCGAATTTAAAACATTTAAACACACTGCAATATGTATCATCCAGGACAAACAGGTGGATCATCTGGGATGATTACTAATAATGGATCGTACTGATCGAATTTAAGGCTTTTAAAATGTATTTCCACATGTATCATCCAGGACAAACATTGGATTGTACGAGACAATGTCATTACAGAAAGCATTATCCTGAATGCAAAAAGGTAGTCCAGGACGATCATAAATGATTGAATCAGATATCGATCATATTGTCCAGGATGATAATTAATCGTCCAAGATGATGAAGAGCAAAAAGGTCAGAACATTCAGCAAATGGGTGTTTTTGAAGAGAATGGAATTGATTATCCAGGATATCATGTGTTTAAATTGAAAAAGGTATTGTATGGATTAAAATAGGCACCTAGGGCTTAGTATGAGAGGCTAAGTACTTTCTTATTAGAGAGATCATTTTTGGAAGGAAGTGTGGACACCACTCGAGATGATATACTCATTGCTCAAATATATATTGATGACATTTTATTTGGATCTATAAATAAAAATCTTTGTTATGATTTTTTAAAAATAATGAGTAGTAAATTTGAGATAAGTTTAATAGGAGATTTGAGTTATTTTCTTAGATTTAATATAAAATAAAATGAGAAATGAATATTTCTTAGTCATTCAAAGTATATTGAGGTATCCTCAAGAAATATGAAATAGATAATACTAAACTAGTGACTACACTAATGAGTACCTCAGTTTAATTAAATAAAGATCCTAAGGGAAAATCTGTTGATCAAAAAAGATTTAGAAGAATAATTAGATTATTGCTTTACTTTACTACTGGCAAATTAGATATAATATTTTGTATTTGTTTGTGTGCTCGATTTCAATCTGATCCAAAATAATCACATTTTATAGTAATAAAAAGAATTCTGAGATATCTTTTGGGAACTTAAAACTTAGTGATTTGGTATCCTAAGCACAGCTCCTCATTTGAAATTGTTGGATTTTCTGATTCAAATTTTGTAGGTTGTAGGGTTGATCGGAAAGTACATCTGAAACTTATAAATTAATAGAAATTTCTTTAGTTTTTTTGTCCATTAGGAAACAAAATTTAGTAGTCCTATGTATTGCTAAAGCTAAATACATTGCTTTAGGTAGTTCTCTGGCACAAGTACTTTGGCTATAATAATAATTGATTGATTTATGATTTTCAATTAACACAATGTTAATTTTTTATGATAATATTAGTGTCATATGCATTTCAAAGAATCATATCTAACATTCTAGAACCAAGCATATATACATAAAATATTACTTCATTAGAGATCATTTAACCAAGGGAGAGATTAAATTGAATCATGTTACTACAAAAAATCAACTTGCATATATTTTCACAGAACCACTGGCTTTTAACACTTTTAGCAACTTAAGAACCATGTTAGATGTGATTGATCTTAATGCTTAGTTTGAAATTCTGCAAACTTTATGTGTTGTATATATGTGTCTATTTCGTTTGCTCTGTTCATTTGTTTTAATTATTTTATGTGTTCAGTTTTGTATTTTATATTTTTGTTTTTATTTTTATTGTGAAGCATGTCACTTGATGAAAAATGAATGGATTTGAGAAGTTTTTTTTATTATAATGCCTTGATTTATAAATGTTATGTTCGTACTATACAAAAATTTTTCATCTTGATTGAATTTTGTAGCATATGCATGATAGGATTCAGAGTTGAGCACTCAAAACTTAGTTTTTTATGGGTTTCATACTATACGATGATGTCATTGTACTATACGATTTATGTAATTTCCTCTATACGTGTGAGGACAGTTTACTAATTGGAGTTAGTTATTTATTGCGGATCATATGTACAAATTGTATTTTTTCTATAGGATCCGGATGTCAATTTTAGTGGGGGATGAACCTAACCACCTTTAAAATGATCAATAATCTTCTGATCATCCCAGACGAACACTTGTTCGTCTGTATGATCGTATGGTCAAAAAGCATGTATGAAAGGACACCTAAAAAATGGCATTTTATGAAAAGTTGTTTAATTTTTGTCTGTTTCTATTCGTAAGTACAAAAACATGTTTGTCCCATACAATTTAAGATCGTACGCACGATCCAAGTTTTGTACGAAATGATACATCATTTTACTTTAAATTGAAGTGTCTTTGAAATCATTTACATTCACTTTCATATCCATTTCAAAACCCTCCAAAGCCCTCATCTTACAAATGATAAGTTCTAATAAACATCCAAGTGTTTCTAAGGGTTCCTCTTCTAGAAGTGGTGGGGATGATAACTTCCTATTTAAGGTGAATGAGGATGCCTTTTTTAGCTATTGTGTTGCAAAATCACCCCTTCCCGTATTCTCATTCATGTGATCTCCACTTTTCTATCATGTCCTTGTTTGCTTCGACCCAACACTCTTTCATTCTTACACTCTTTTATGCCTATCATAAAGAGACTTCCCAATATTTCTTGGCCAACAAAAGAGTTATTGAGGACCATTCTATATTTACCTCTTTTGTCTAAAAATAATGAGTATAAAATACCAAGGAGGATTTAGGCAACTTTCTCCACTTGAGAACCCAAGGGATTTGAGACCACACTCTGACCTCGAGAGCTGATTTTGATTGGTTTAAAATTAATGAAACTCTTAGAGGTGTCTCTCAAGTGAGTCATTTAGCTAGAGTGTACACTTTGAACCAAAATGTCCAGATCATCCATAATATTTAGAGAATATCAATTATTCCTAAGGCTGGTGATCATATAAAATGACTCCATTATTGTCCACAGTCACCTATCTGATTATGACTAAAAAGCCCTTTGAGGAAGACCAACTTATTATGGACTATATCTATAATCTTTCTTAAATTGAACTTCCTCATTATAAAAGGAAAAAGAATGTGGCTTTCAGATATTTAGTTGCCTAAATCTTACACAAGAAGTGCAATCTGATTCATCCTAAACATCCCACTAAACTTCCTATTTACTTCACTAATGCAATTTTTCGGACACTTTTTGGGAGAGATCAAAGTTCAAGTGAAGATTCAGATGAAGAAGGGGCAACTTCTGCTCCAGCACCTGTACTTGGACCTGACCAAAATTACTTTCAAGAAATGGTCCAGTGATTTGATTATTTGGAGACTCATTTTGATCAACGCTTTGATCAAATTGAGAATCATTTAAATCAACAGGATGCGAGACATCATGAAGACATGTGATTGGATTCATGGTCAATTTGACATGGTCAACAAGAATGTAGCTATGATGAATAGCTACTTTTCAATGTTAAACCAGCCTCCTCCTCCATATCAGGGCACCTCCGATTTCTAGACGTACTTTGCTGTTGTTCTTTCTACTGAGCTTTTGTGATTGATGTTATGGTTTTTCTTCTATGACTATAGTGTTTTTATGTGTTGTTTAGTATTTATGTGATGATTTTTGGTGATTATTGTTATGAATAAAAATGGTTGTATATGATCTTTTATTGTATCAATGAAAAGTGCTTTGTTTTGATGACATGTTTTCATTCTTACTTCTTGAAATGTTAGTATCTATAATGAGAAAAACCTTTTGAAATTCATTATTGAAATGGTCTATAAATTATTTTGCTCATCAATTTTCTCTACAAATTAATTTTCTTAAGAAATCTAATCTTTCAAAAATTTAAATTAAAATTATAACTGGATTTAGATAAGGAGATCAATTTCATGTACTTTTAGACAAATATATCTAAAATATAATTATTGTAAGATTGATGTCTTATTATTTTTTATTTCTTTTTGAATATGTTTATTTTTATTATTAGTGAAATTTGAATTTAGATTACTGATATTGAAAAAACCTAAAAAGTAAATAAAAGGAAATGCACAAAGGGTGCAAAAATAGAAAAGATGCGCAATGGTTCACAAAGTAAAAAGAGGCATAAAATTAGCCCAGATAGAAAACATGCACAAAGTGTGCCACAGATATTTGAAAATATGCACAATATCGCCAATTAAAATTTTTTATTGTGTTCTTTCCACTATAATTTAATCTCTAATCAAAATCCATCTAACTAACAATCATATTCAATATTTAGTTTGAAGTTAACTAATCTTCATTTCATTTTTTTTGCAATAATCATCTTTATTTGAATTGTCTAGCATGAATAATGACTTTAATTAAATTTTCTTATCTTAGTTGTTCTTTGATTTAAAATTTTAAATTATTTCTTTTTTGTATTCTAAAATTAATATTGTATTTGAAATTGATTTAAAATACTTTTCTAGTTAAACTTTTTTGATTTATCTATTGAAACCTTTCATTTTAAGTTGTACTTTCCTTTTTATTATTATCAAAAGGGGGAATTATAATATTATTTGATTGATTAATGATTGTTGTTTGATGATTTATGAGAATTTTATAATATTATTTCATTGATTGATGATTGTTGTTAGATGATTTGTGTGCATGTAAGTGTATATTTTAAATGCACGTGTGAATGTTTTGAATGTTTGAATGTTCGTTTGTGTTTTTATTTTAATTATTTTTGATTTGGTGTCTTTTATTTTTTTTTTAGGGTTTGTTGTTTTTTATCTTCATGGGAACCCCTTATTATTTTGTTAGTCATTCATTTAGGGGGAGCTAAAGAAATTTTTTTTTTTTTTAAATATCAACTCAAATAATAATTATTTTATCATCATCAAAAAGAGGGAGATTATTGCAACTTTATTTTCATAACTATGTTTTCATTTCATGTGTATTTTTGATGATTCCAAATAATTATTGTATTCATTACTATTTCTCATAACATATATTGGATATATTATTTTTATTATTTATGTGTACTAATTTTTCAGGAAAATCATACTCTAGACTGTTGAAGACTTCAAGATAGGTTTGATTAGGATTTATTGTAAATGGAGTTGGTATTTTTTATACTTTTATTGAGTTAGAGAGAGTGTAATTATAATTGGATAACTATGTACACGCATACAAGGGGAGTGTAAAAATTTGAAAATTTTAAAACTAATAGTATTGTACTATTTGAGATCATACATGACAATTTGTCTAGATCGTTCCTCCATAAAGTAGTTGATCAAATTATGGCTGTAAAAATTTCTAAGTCTTGTTCATAATGTATGGAGTTACATTTGTACAGATGATGACTAGAGTACAAAATAGATACATACAAATTTATCCTGATGAACATCTAAATTTTTTTGAACTGAAAGTACTATGCTATTTTAGATTTGTACAGACTACATCAAGAGTGTGAAAGGGTTGTGTATCATTTCATCTCGATGAACAACCAAATTTTTATGAATTATTCGTATTATATAATTTGAGGTTCGTATAGATAATGTCCAGAGTATGAAATATTTGGGTATCTTTTTATCCATAAGAAAAGGTAAATTTTTTGAACTATTTGTACTTTACGATTGTAGGAACATACCGATGACTTCCAGAGTACGAAATGGATTCATCCATTTTATATCAGATGAAACATGGTTTGATTAAAACTGATTATATTATATGATATATGGTTCATATAGTAGATAGGAATACACAAAATTATTTTGTACTGGATCGTATGAGCAAAATTTGAACTATTTGTACATACGATCGTTGATCGTACTGTATGATTATAGAATATCAAAATTGAAATTCCAATTTTCTGGATTATTTTTTGCGCCTTTCATATATACAGTCTATAAACTGACTTTGGATAAATCTATCTTTATATTTTCTTTGAGAGAAAGTGTAAGAGTTATTTGGGAGAGTGTTTGAGAGAAAGTTCTTGCAAGAGGAAAGTGTGAAGTGTTCACAAGGTTGCTCAAAGCTGAGAATCTCTTTATTTGTGTGATAAATATCTTCCTTACCCTTAGAGGATGTTTAAGAGAAGATCTTTAAAGAAGATCTGGTTCTCTTCCAACACTTGGTGGGTGTGAATGGATGACGGTACTGTGCCCACACTTGGAGGGTGTGAAAGGGAGAAAATACTCTGCCGAGACTTGGAGAGTGTGAAAGGATGATGGTATTCTGCTGGCACTTAGAGGGTGTGAGGAAGATGGTACTCTACCGACACTTGGAGGGTGTGAAAGGATGGTGGTACTCTATCGCACCAAGAAATAGTGGAAGAGAGGGTAATTGTGAAGGCTTCTCCGCCTTACTATGGGAGAAAAAGAAGAGTCACTTTAGTAGTAGTAACATATTTAAAGACGGAGTCATTAGGGAGTGGTTGTAGGTCTAGTTGGATCGAACCACTATAAATTTCTATATTCGTTCTATTTTATTGTATTTTTATTTTCTAGAATTTTAATTTTGTGGTTGAAAAGTTTTTATTTTGTTAAGACTGTTATCGTGTTAAAATTATAAAATGGGTTTCTTAAATTTCCAAGAGGTTTTTAAAATGACCAATTCACCCCCCTCTTGGTTAGCATTGGGATTATTGTTATAGGTCTAACAACCTATATGGACTTTAACATGAAACATCTGAAGGGGTTCACTTCACATAAATTTGAGAAGGAATTTTTCAATGAAGAAAAGATTGAAGCAGGAATTTGATACCACAATTAGTAAGAAAGAACAAGAAATATGTAAGGAAGCCGGCCATGTTTGTTCTAGTGGATGGCTACCATGTGGTGCCTCTCCTCACGTCTACCAATATGAAGGAGATCATTCTTATTTGGTTTGAAAAAAGCTGCCATCGTAATGATAAGACACCTGTCCCTCCTTTGGAAACATAAAAGTTGGACTCAATTATAGTCAAGTTTCAAGAAGAGGAAAAAGAAAAGAAATTTGCAGAAGTCAAGGGCTAGAGGGCTATGTCTCAAGAAAAATACTATATTTCCAAGAAACATAGTAAGAATGAAGACCTTCAACCACCTGTAAATATCTTTAATCTCGCTATTTAGAGATATGAGGTCTCCACCCAACTGGATGTAGGAGAGTCAACCCCTCAAACTTCTCCATCACCTTCTAAAACAGATGCCCCTCAACTTGTTGTGGAGGCCACCCATGTGAATTCCACCTCTAGGATTGTCAAAGGGGAAAGGATAATGGTTAGCACAGATGATGAGATGATTAATTAAGTTGTGGAAGAGTCCCTTGACTTTGTAGAACATGTTGGGCTATAGGATATTTTGTCTAACTAGGAGACAAAGAATTTATATACATGATGGATTATAATGGATACTTGCCCATCGACCCTAAGTCTGTGGAGGGAAAATCGATCGATGATGTGGTTCAAAAAATTGGAATATCCTTAGGAATAAAGAAGCTATAGAAGCATTCAACATTGATCTATATGACCTTTTGATGGAAGAAGAGGATTGTACTACTTGCATTATCAATATGGAAGAATCAATAACATTATATAAAGATGTAGAGAATAATAGACTTTGGCCAAGTAGAGAGAAGGATTTAGTAGTTGTTAATTTCAATTCAGATGTGTCCATTAGGTTAAGAGGCAAAGAGGAACACTTCAAGCTTTTGGAAAGTAGAGTTGAGGAAATGCTACTAAAGGTAGAGGAAATGAAAAGTCAGCTTGTTAAGATGTAGTAGACTCAACTTGAGTAGTCACAGCGTACAGTATGTACGGTGGTTGGTTAGAGCAAAAAGCTAGACTTAACCCAGTAATTCCAAATTCAACCCTAACAGTTCACCTAGTATTACCAATAGACCCTTCTATCTCTACAATGCCAGATGATAAGGAAATTAAACACGTGATGATCATGAGCAAGGTAAGGGACCTAAGGGGTTGTATCTTTTCCAAAGGATAAACCCTACCTCAAGGAGTTTGACTTTGTTCCTTATCTGAAGGGCTTTGTTCAACCTTCTTTTAAAGTGTTTAGTGGTATTGAAAACTCAAGTCAGTATCTAGCACACTTCTATGAAAGATGTTGTAATGTAGGAGGGTTATATGCTCTACTATTTTACGAATTTATTAGTAGTCTCTCTAGAATGACTTTTGAGTAGTTTGCCAATCAACCAAATGGTTCAGTGAGAACTTTTACTGTGTTAGAGGTCTATTCTTAAAGAGAGGCTTTAGAGCTCAACATCATGTAATCATGGGTGATCTGGTCGTCGAGAAGTAGAAGCTGGGAGATTCTCTGGTTGAGTACATCTTGAGATGATGAAATCTCTTGATGAAATGTAAACTGAAGCTGCAAGAGCAACATGTAGTGAAAATTCTCCTTACGAGTATCCACAAGTTTATTTCTTTTCTTTTGAAAGGGTTCACTATCAAAACCTTTGGAAAGCTACTTAATAAGGAAAGAGGCTTCTCATATGACTTTCTTGAAAGCTCAGTCTGATGAGATGAAATCAAACAAGCCTCATAAGTCTTTTGAAAAGAGTGTAACAATAGTATTAATAGTAAATAAGGGGAAGAAGCTAGCTAACTATCAATCGAGTGGCCATCCACCACAACCATTTCAGGTAACCCTTCAAGCTACTAAAGATCTATACTCGATATCTTTTAAAGGGAGATTTATGAAAGTATTTCCATTTAAAAAACAGTTAGTAAGAAAAATATTTAAGAGACTCATAAAGAAGTAAAACTTTAAATTATTGGATGCAAAGAAACTGAAAGAGGATAATAAGAGGGTTGATCCCAATTTTTTTATACCATCGCATGTTGGGCCATACAATCAAAGACTATCTTATCTTTAAGGATTGGCTTGAGACAAGTTACAAACACACCAATATCATAATTTCGAAGGACTTTTTTGTAGATCTGGATTAGGGCTCCATCAAAATGATCTCAAGTAAACACTGTAACATTTCTCTATAAATTGATGATGGTTGGGATATTGCTTTATCTCAAGCATTTAAAAATTAATCAGCAAATATGTTCATCTTTCTCAATATTTGTCGATGAGAGCACGGGGCCGATCATGGAGGTTGAGTTGGAAGCATCGCAAGAGAATGTTGAAATGGTTTCCCTTCTAGTAGTTATAGGAACTACTATAAATAATAGAAGGAAAAAGAGTGAAACTTATATAGATAGGAAACATGTTCATGAGAGATGTATTCAGGAAGTGGATGGTGAAAAAAAACTCCTATCCCCACTGATGTTATTTAACTTTTACTTTGCTCCATCAAAGGAAAATGGTTAAAAATTAATGAAAAAGATTATTTTGCATATTTTTTGATGATTAACAATAAGAATGAAATAAAAAATGAATTTTATGAAGGGAAAAGTTAGAACTCTATAGTAATCGATGATCTTAAAAAATATATTCTTTTGATTTGACCTCTAAAGGGGGAAGGGGAGACAAATCTAAAATCTTACCAGATAACAAAACTTCCGAGGTTAACTTTCACGGGAGTCACATTGTGATAGGTTTTTAAGATTTGGATTTTCCATCAAAAAAAGACATTGCATCACCTTAGCAGGGCATTGATACTGACATAATTTATCCTCCCAATCAGATCTTGGTGGTACAACTTTATAGTGGAAAAGTCTTATCCCGTAGGCTTATTCCTCAAGAGAAAGGAAAATAAGTTGTTTCTTGCGATCCAATTTAAACTCCTCCTCAATAATTAAATATTCTTTTCAATCCATCGGGTCCTGATCATGATGTTCCCAAGGTTGATTATAACATCTTAGCTCATCTTAGGAAGTTGTTGGCTAAGTTGTGTTTCTACGATGCCCTTATTTTCTCTCGAGAGATGAGCACTTTTTGATCTGAAGGTTTGCTTAGCTAAGCTAGCTACAATTTCACAAGATGAAGCTTTGGACTTCAAAGAAATCATAAGGGTAACCATCAACGAGTAAGATCTACTTATGGCTACTATCGATCATAACCGTCACCTTAACATTTTTATAAATGTTTGAAGCTTCAAATTATCGCAATCTATGACCCCTAGTCTGAGATTTTTATGATAACAAATAATGTCTTCTAAATTACTATTTATTGAATATCTTTGATTTCCTCTATTATCTATGAGTACTAACATTTCAGGAAGATCAGAAGTTTCTCAGGATAACAAGAAGACTCAAGATTGGGTAGAGTAGGAGTGTGAGTTTATGACATTATAATTTTTTATTTTTTTTTCTTGAGTCTAGCCATAAATTGCATATAATTCCGAGCAACCATGCACACACACAGGGGGAGAGGATTTATAAAATGTAAATTTTTTTCTCTGTTGATTGTACTATACGAGTTTATATCGTACTGTACAATCTGATCTGGATGAAATGACTTTCTGTGAACAAGTCGTACTATACGATGTCAATCATACTGTACGATATGCTACAAGTAAAAAAAATCCTAGTCACTAGAATTAATTTAAGTTTAATAGTCGTTCGTACTGTACGAACATATTCATACTATATGATTTAATTTGAATGCTTACTTAAATTAACCCCATGATTAGTGGATAAATTAAGGATTATTTTCTGATTGGTTATCGTATTGTACGATATCGTTCGTACTGTACGATCAACCAAGGTTATTTTTGATCGTCCCGGACTTCATACGAGTTTCGATCACCCTGACAACTGTCCTGTACAAACAGAAGAGTTTTACAGACCGTGTTGTACGAGTTTATTCAGAATTTTGGCCTATTCGTAAACCTTCGTACTAGGACGTAGGCTGTTTTATACTAATCATACTATACAAATTTGGATCATATTGTACGATAATAACGACTAATTTGAAAACTTAAGGGTTTTTTAGAGCCCATTTTAATTATCAAAAAGTTCTATTTTTGGTGTGTGACTATGAGAGAGGAACGTGGTTAGAGAGGGATTCCTTGGGAGAGAGCTCTTGAGAAGATTTTAGGGTTTGTGAGAGGAAGGAAAAGGTGAGCTTGGTGAGGGAGGAGTGTGAGGGAGATTACACAGTTGCTCCGAGCTTGCTGCACTATGCTCCTCCTGTGGCCCAAGAAGATCTTGTGGGAGGCTCTGTGAGGGGGAGACTTTTCTATATACGTGTCCTCTAAGGTACTCTACCTCTCTAGGAGGAACAAAAATGAAAAGGTACGCTGCCATCACCAGGAGGGTGACAAAGTGCTTGGCACTCCGCCATGCCGGGTTGGTGAAAGTGAGGTTTGTAAGGGCTTCTTTGCCTTGTCGTGTGGGCAAAAGGAGAACTATTATTTATTATTGAAATTACCAGGGTGAAGGACTCCTGGGAGTGGACGTAGGTTAAGTGACCGAACCACTATAAAGTCTCTAGTGAGATTTTTCCTTTACCGCTTTTTATTTTTCACTTTCATTCTTCTTTCATTATAATTGCTTGGTGAATCATGTTATGAGATAAGTTATTGCAAATTATGTTTCAAGTACTCGCTTTTGCATTACTTGAATTTTCATTTTTAAATTTTAAAAACACAAAAAAAATTAAAACTCCTATTTAGGATTTTTTATTGCAACAATTTTTCCAACCCCCCCCCCCCCCCCTCTTGGCGCATCTAATAATTTTAATTGGTATCAGAGCGAGGTTTAAAAAATAGTGTTTTAGAAAACCTAAAATCTATCATGTCTCATTTTGGTAATCGTAATACCGCAGAGGGTTAATCAATAACCCGTCCACCCCATTTGATTTCTAAAAATTAGAATGTCTATTTTTTTACAGTCTATTGATTATCGCATGTGGATATTGGTTAATGATGGTTATGTTGCACTATTTAAACTTGTGAATGGAGTGAAAACTCAAGTACCTTTTTATGAATGGAGCAATGAGGATATGGATTTAGCTCAATTAAATGCGAAGTGCTTAAATTATTTCTTTTATGCTTTAAAATCTGAGGACTACATGAGAGTATCAACCTTTTCTACTAGTAAGGAGATTTGGGATAGACTGTGAATCATGTACGAATGAACTAGTAAAGTTAAACAGTCTAGGCTCAACATTCTATTGTATGACTATGAACACTTCCTTATGAAACCTAGCGAAATAATATCTGACATGTTTACAAGGTTCACCCAAATCATAACATCCTTGCATGCATTAGGTAAAAAAATTTCAAATTCTGAAAAAGTTAACAAGATTCTTAGACTCTTACACAGTTCCTATGATGTTAAAATTACTGTCATCACTGAGTCTAAAGATTTAAACATTTATTTTATTGACGATTTGCTTGGGTCACTCATTGCATATGAGCAAGGAGTGAGTCAAAGGCAAAGTGATGTGGGTGAAAAGGTGTGGATGGTGGCATTGAAAGTAAACAACTCAGAAAGTGAAAGCTCTGCAATGGAGGAATAAGATAACATAGCCTTGCTGACCCAATAGTTCAAGAACTTTTTGAAAAGAAACAAAGGTGTCATCAGAACAACTGGAATAAAGGTAAAAGCTCGAAAACTATTAAAGTTTCATCTAACATGATTTGCTTTAAGTGTAGGAAACCAGGTCACCTCCGAGATGATTGCCCAAACTTAAAGAGTCAACCAGCTAAGGAAAAAGGTGAGGACAAAGCTAAATACAAGAAAGGGAAGATAAAGACACAAAAAATATTTTGGGCCGACTCTGCCTCTAAATCGTCAGAAGAAGAAGCAAAGGAGGAGGTAACAAATTTGTGTCTAATGGCTAACGATAATTTTGATTAATTGGATCAAGATGAGGTATGTCAACTTTCATATGAATATCTACTACTTATTTCTGAAAAAATCCATGACTCGTATAGGAAATTAAAAAAGATGCATGCTAGTCTTAATATTAATTTTAGTACTTTACAAACTTAGCATGCTAATTTAGTTAAAGAAAATTCTGATTTAGATAGAGATCACATGTCTCTACTTGATGAGTATGATGCATTAAATAAGAAGCATATTGAATTAATAGAAGTGCATGAATCCTTAAAAATATCACATGTTGTATTAGAAATAATGTACAAGAGATTAAAGGAACTTGCATGGGAGATAGATCACAATGAACATCTGTTAAAATGGGAAGTTGATGGATTGACATGTTAAAAAAAACACATTTAAAGAAAAAATTAAAGAACTAGAAAAAGAGATGACATCACCCGCATTAGCCCAATCTAACAAACCCCCAACACTGCATGCATCACACAATTTTAGGAAGGTGCATCACCATTCACATAGGTTAGTGAATCCATTTCCCGATATTAGGTGCTTCTCTTATGTCATGCTAGCTTACATTGAAAGTTCGTTAGGGATGCTAAGCCCTATAGAACTGGCCCAAGCTAACCAAGAAGGGGGGGGGGGGTGAATTGGTATTTTTAAAAATTCTTTTCAACAAAAGCAATAAGATCACAAACCAAAATCAAATCACACCACAAGACAAAAATAATGCTGAAATTAAAGTGCGGAAGCAAGAAAATAATAACACATAAATTTATAGTGGTTCAGTCAACTTGACCTACGTCCACTCCTTGGAGGTACCCTCCAAGTATTGCACTTCAAAACATGTCTCTCCTTTAGCCCCCACGGCTAGGCGGAGAAGCCCTCACAAAGAAGTCCTTTATGCCACCCCGGCAAGGCAGAGAACCTATCTCCTTTTGCTTCCTCCTGAAGCTGGCAGAGAACCACAATCTAGTGCTGAAAACCTTACCTCTACCGACCCTTCCACGGTCAAAAAACTCTAGATGAAGAAGAAGCAGAGCGATCCTTAAAGCACCCTTGTGAATCCCCTCACAAGCTCCCCCTCACAAGATCCTCTCTCTCTCCCTCTCTCTCTTTCTCTCCTCAAGGCCACCTCAGGTCAAGGCAGTAGCAAAAGATTATTCAAAACGTTGAACAAGAACTCTTAAATAGAAGAGCTTCAAAGGAGCTCATTAATTGCAAGTTGCCGACAATATCGTCCAGGCCGATATGAACATCGACCTGGCCGATCAGTACAAATCTCAGAAGATCGGCCAGAGCATCGCCCTGAATGCAAACTGGACGACTTTAAATTGGCTTGATCGTCCAGGCCGATTTCACGATCGTCCCGGTCGATCAGTTCAAATCAGAGGAAAATCGTCCGGAGCATCGCCCTGAATTCGAGCTGGCCGATATTTATCGTCCTGAAGTAACCAAGGTTTTTGAATAGATCGTATTGGCCGATCCTGCAATTGTCCAGGCCGATATGATCGTATCAATCATCCTTAATTACTCTATTGATTTCCTGATCAATTAAGGCATAATTTGTGAATATCGTCCAGGCCGATCAATGATCGTCCTGACCGATTATTAAAAAATATAGTATACCTTAATTGTCTATGGCGGAAACTTCTTTCTGTTTTGAGCTTATTGTCCTGGCCGATACACGTATCATCCCGGACAATCTGTTAATGATGGCTGCCTTAATTAAGAATCCTTATTTAGACTTTCTGTTTTAAGTCTGATCATCCAGGACGATGTAAATATCGTCCTGGCCGATATGAGTAAAAATAGAAATTCTAAGTCTCTCAAGTGTGTGTGTGTAGGGTTCCTTAGCATCAGTCTCTTTAAACATTACAAATAGACTCAAGAAGAGAAAAAATAAAGTACAGATTGACTGTACCCTAAACCTACGCAATCTTGAACTGGCTTCGTTTGTTCGTCCGATCTTCGATTCCTGAAAAGTTAGAAGTAATAGGCAGTCCAAGGGAATCAATAGTGTTTGTCAATCATCAAAACAAAAGTAATGAAAATAGATTTGCAACAATCTCCCCCTTTTTGATGATGGAAAAATACTACGAAGACAGTTAGCAGTAAAATTTCGGGATCGACAAGTGTAAAAAAACATCATAAACTTCTCCCCCTTTTGACATATCAAAAAGTAGGAGGGAACAAAAAAGACCAATAACACACACTTTTTTTTTTGAAACCAAGGCATGAAAATGATGTAGTATTCCATGTGATTGATTTAAAAACTTGTGGGCCAATGAGTTAACAATCTCAACAATCCAAAGAGTGGTAGAATATCTGGTCATGGTTACCCTTAGCTCAGATATTTTCTTAGGGTAGAATCGCCTTTTGAAATCAATGACCTAACTCAAAGAATTAATTGGATATGAGAAAAAGAATCCATCCATCACTTGGTTTAAGAAAAAATATCTTTATAAAATAATGAACAAAAGTAAATCTGTCACGATCGTGAAACAATCGAAATCAAGCCTTTGAGAATCAAAACTTCTAAGTTCTAAAAGATTTAAAAAGAGAGAATAGCTTGCTTTTGAGTGGGCTCATTTTATACCTCTTATCAATTGAGTGGCGCTTTGCACATCTTTTTATAGATTTTCAATTTTGGCGTCTTTGCGCTTCTTTTGTTGGCATCATTGGCCAAAAAAAAATTATTTTTGCAAGCTACATTCTCTTTTATAACCTTTTAATAAATCTTAATTGTGAGTATATCTTCTTAGATATTAGAGAATAGGAGCTGTCTCTCTAACATAAGGAAGAATTACCACAAGCATAATCAATAATCAAAGATAATGAAAGTTTGTTAGGGATGTTAAGCCCTATAGAACTGGACCAAGCTAACCAAGAGGGGGGGTGAATTGGTATTTTAAAAATTTATTTTCACAAAGAATAAAAATCACATAAACCAAAATCACACCACAAAAATAAATGCGGAAATAAAAGTGCAGAAGCAAGAAAATAAGAACACAGAAATTTACAGTGGTTCGGTCAACTTGACCTACGTCCACTCCCCAGAGGCGCCCTCCGAGTATTACACTACAAACGTGACTCTCCTTTAGCCCCCACAGCTAGGCGGAGAAGCCTTTATAAGGCACCTCCTTTTTGCCACCCCGGCAAGGCAGAGAACCTACCTCCTTTTGCTTCCTCCTGAAGCTAGCAGAGAACCACAACCTAAAGCTAACTCCTTACCTCCACCGACCCTTCCACGGATGAGAAACTCTAGACGAAGAACAAGCAGAGCGATCCTTGAAGCAACCCTTGTGAATCCCCTCACAAGCTCCCCCTCATAAGATCCTCTCTCTCTCCCTTTCTCTCTTTCTCTCCTCAAGGCCTTCTCAGGTCAAGGTAGCATCCAAAGGTCATCCAAAATGTTGAACAACAGTTCTTAAATAGAAGAGCTTCAAAGGAGCTCATTAATTGCAAGTTGCCAACAATATCGTCCAGGCTGATATGGACATCGGCCTGGCCGATCAGTACAAATCTCAGAAGATCATCCAGAGCATCGCCCTGAATGCAAACTAGACGATTTAAAATTGGCTTTATCGTCCAGGCCAATCTTACGATCATCCCGGCTGATTAGTTCAAATTAGAGGTAAATCGTCCTGAGCATCTCCCTGAATACGAGCTGGCCGATATTTATTTTCCTGAAGTAACTTAAGGTTTTTGAATGGATCGTCCTGGCCGATCCTGTGATCGTCCAGGACGATATGATCGTATCAATCATCCTTAATTACTCCATTGATTTCATGATCAATTAAGGCATAATTTGAGAATTTCTTCCAGGCCGATCAATGATCGTCCTGGCCGATAATTTAAAAATACAGTATACCTTAATTGTCTATGACGACAACTTCTTTCTATTTTGAGCTTATCGTCCTGGCCGATACACGTATTATCCAGGTCGATATGTTAATGACGGCTGTCTTAATTAAGAATCCTTATTTAGACTTTCTGTTTTAAGCCTGATCGTCCAGGACAATATAAATATCGTCCTGGCCGATATGAGTAAAATTAGAAATTCTAAGTCTCTCAAGTGTGTGTGTGTGTAGGGTTACTTAGCATCAGTCTCTTTAACCATTACAAGTAGACTCAAGAAGTGAAAAATAAAGTACAGACTGACTCAACCCTAAACCTACGCAATCCTGAACTGGCTTTGTCTGTTCGTCCGATCTTCGATTCCTGAAAAGTTAGAAGAAATAAGTAGTCCAAGAGAATCAATAGTGTTTTTCAATCATCAAAACACAAGTCATGAAAATAGGTTTGCAATAATCTCCCCCTTTTTGATGATGGCAAAACACTACGAAAACAATTAGTAGTAAAGGTTCAGGATCGACAAAAAGGACATTATAAACTTCTCCCCCTTTTGACATATCAAAAAGGAGGGAACACAAAAGAACAATAACAAATCACAAAATTTTTTTTTTAAACAAGGCATGAAAATAATATAATATTCCATGTGATTGATTTAAAAACTTGTGAGTTAATGAGTTAACAATCTCATCAATCCATAGAATAGTAGAATATCCGATCATGGTTACCCTTAGCTCAGACGCTTTCTTAGGGTAGAATCGTCTTTTGAAATCAATGATCTAACTCAAAGAATTAATTGGATATGAAAAAAGAATCCATCCATCACTTGGCTTAAAAAAAACTATCTTTATAAAATAATAAACCAAAGTAAATTTGTCACAATCGCAAAACAATCGAAATCAAGCCTTTGAGAACTAAAACTTCTAAGTTCTAAAATATTTAAAAAGAGAGAATAGCTTGCTTTTGAGTGGGCTCATTTTATGCCTCTTGTCAATTTGAGTGGCGCTTTGCGCATCTTTTTTATTTTTGATACACTTTTGTGTATATTTTTCAATTTTGGCGTCTTTGCGCTTCTTTTGTTGGCATCATTGGCTAATTTTATTTTATTTTTGAAAGCTATATTCTCTTTTATAACCTCTTAAAAATTCTTAGTTATGAATATATCTTCTCAGATATTAGAGAATAGGAGCTCTCTCTCTAACATAAGGCAGAATTAATAATCAAAGACAAGAGTAACGAGGGATCTTGATGTGACAAAAAGACTTTAAACATTATAAATACAAGATAGATTTTCTTAAGCAAGCTTAAGAAAATATCTCAATTTCATAAACAATCTTTAATTTAAGATAGAAAAGAAAACTAGGCCACTAAAAATAGGTTAGAGAAAGAGACACAATCACAAAATATTTTTACCATCTAGGAGATTAGGAGATGAAAACCACATTGACTATAAATTTTAAAAAGCAAGGACAAGAAAAATAATATCATTTCAGCAATGATTTTGAAGACTAAGAAAAAGAAACAAAAGAAAAATAAAACACACTAAAAAATAATAAAAAACAAAAGCAAAAGTAAGTAACTAAAAGATCAAGTTTCATGCATTTATGTCAATCACACCCAATTTGGTCCTTAAAGAACTAAAAGTGTCGAAGGCCAGTAGTTTAGTAAAGATGTCAGCCAATTGATTCTCAGTTGTCACATGGTGTAACTCAATGTCTCCCTTAGTCATATGATCTCTAATGAAGTGATGCCTATTGTCAATGTGCTTAGTCCTTGAATGTTGGATAGGATTCTTAGAGATACATATGGAACTAGTGTTGTCACAAAAAATTGAGATGGTGTCTACAAGTAATCCTAAATCCAATACTTGTTATTTCAACCAAAGGACTTGGGCCACACAACTTCCAAGAGCGATGTACTCAGCTTCAGCAGTGGAAAAAGCAACAGAGTTTTACTTCCTACTAAACCAAGAAATCGAAGACTGTCCAATGAATTGACATGTTCCTGAAGTGCTCTTCCTATCCACCTTGTATGCTGCAAAATCAGAGTCAGAAAATCCAATAATCTCAAAAGAAGTGCTGTGTCTAGGGTACCAAATCCCTAAGCCTTATGTCCCCAAAAGATATCTAAAAATTTTCTTAACAGCAGTCAAGTGGGACTCCTTAGGGTCAGCTTGAAATCTAGCACAAAGGCAAACACTAAACATGATATCAGGTCGGCTCGCAGTCAAGTAAAGTAAAGATCCAATCATGCCTCTATACTTCTTCTAATCAACAGACTTACCACTTTGGTCCATATCTAATGGAGCACTAGAAGTCATGGGAGTGTTAATTGGCTTAGCTTTGTCCATCTCATATTTATTCAAAATGTTCTTTATGTATTTTGTATGATTTAGAAAAGTTCTATCCTCCAATTGTTTTATGCTAAACCCCAAAAAGTAGGATAACTCTCCCATCAAACTCATCTCAAACTCTCTACTCATTATTTTAGAAAAATCATCACACAATTTCTTATTAGAAGATCCAAAGAGTATATCATCCACATAAATCTGAACAATGAATAAATCAACTCCAACTCTCCTAAGAAAAAGGGTGGTGTCTACGTTCCCCTTGACAAACTTCCTCTCTAGTAAGAATGTGCTAAGCCTCTCATACTAAGCTCTTGGTGCCTGCTTTAAACCATGCAAAGCCTTTTTTAATTTAAAAACATAATTTGGAATTTGGGAGCTCTCAAAACTTGGAGGTTGTTCTACAAAAACATCTTCTTTTATTTTCCCATTTAAAAAGGCAATCTCGATATCCATTTAAAAAAGCTTAAATCCTTTATAACAGGCAAAGGCTAATAGCACTCTAATGGCTTCCAATCTAGCTACAGGGGAAAAAGTCTCCTCAAAGTCTATCCCTTCTATTTGATTGTACCCCTTATCCACCAATCTTGCTTTATTCCTCACCACCACTCCTGAATTATTCACCTTGTTCTTAAAGACCCACTTTGTCCCAACTACACTTTGTCCCAACTACACTTTATTCCTCACCACCACCCCTTAGGTCTTTCTACAAGCTCCCAAACATCATTCCTAACAAATTGATTCAATTCTTCTTGCATTCCTAAAATTCAAAACTCATCAATAAGGGCTTGGTTAATGGTGGTGGGTTCAGTCATAGAGATAAAGGCAGAGTGGTTCACCTCCTTCCTAAGTCCATGTCTAGTCTTAACTCCACTAGAAGGGTCTCCTAAGATCAAATCCTTGGGGTGACTTGTAGAGTATCTCCAATCTCTAGGCAAAGTGTGTGAAGGTTCACCCCTTTCATCAAAATTTTTACTCCTTGGGTGACTTCTCCTACTCCTTCATTACTTTGGTGCTCTCTCCCCTTCCCCAAATTTTCTACTCCACTTGTAATTTCTTCAACATCATCATCTTCTACTCCATGTTTCTTAGGATCAGACTCATCAAAAACTACATGAATTGTCTCTTCCACCATCAAAGTTCTCTTGTTAAACACCCTAAAAGATTTCCCAACACTAGAGTATCCCAAGAATACTCCTTCATCAGATTTAGGATCAAATTTTTCCAAGTGAGACTTCCCATTGTTATGAATGAAAACCTTACAACCAAAGACATGAAGGTGGGAAAGATTGGGTGTCCTACCCTTAAGGATCTCATAGGGTGTTTTCTCTAATTTGGCTCTAACATTCACCCTATTCAACACATAACAAGATGTGTTAACCGCTTAAGCCCAAAAGTATTTTGGAAGTGAATACTCAATAAGCATGGCTCTACCGGCTTCCACCAAGGTCCGGTTCTTCCTTTCAGCTACCCCGTTCTACTGAGGGGTCCTAGGAGCTAAAAATTTATGGCTAATCCCCTTGTCCTCCCAAAAATCTCCAAATCTTTCATTTTCAAACTCTCCCCCATGATCACTATGGATGGTCAAAATCTCACAACCTAGCTTTTTCTGAATCCAAGTAGAAAAAGTTTTAAACTCCTCAAAAGACTCATTTTTATGTGAAAGAAATCTAGTCCAAGTGAACCTCGAGTAGTCATCAACAATCACAAAACCATAGACTTTCCCTCCCAGGCTGGCAGTGCTAATGGGTCCAAACAAATCCATGTGAATGACTTCTAAAGGTCTAGAGGTGCTAATGTCCTTAATGGGGTGAAAAGTGTAGTGGACTTGCTTTCCTAGTTGACAGGCATCACAAAGGTGGTCTTTTGAAAACTTAAGTTTGGGGACACCTCTAACTAGGTCCTTTTGGGTCACTTTCCTAAGGGTTTTCATACTTGCATGACAAAGCCTCCTGTGCCACAACCAAGAATCATCAATCACAATTTTTAAGCAAAAAGAAGCAGCACATTCAATGTTATTTAAATCAAGCATGTAGACGTTTTTTATCAACTTTCCCTGCAAAATAGTGTTGTTACTTAAACTTACAATGCATGAATTTGCAAAGAATTGCACGATGAAGCCTTTGTCACAGAATTGACTGATGCTGAGTAAGTTGTGCTTCTATCCATCTACAAGCAAAACATTTTTAATCATAAGGTTCTTGGAATTACCAATTATACCTGCGCCTACCACCTTCTTGGTGGTGTTGTCTCCAAGAGTAACCTTTCCTCCAATTCTGAACTCTAGTAAAACAAACTGGCTGGCATCACCAGTCATATGTCGAAAGCATCCACTGTCCAGGTACCACATACTCTCACGAGCTTTTTGTGACAGCCCTCCTACAAAATTACCAAATATTAGATTTTGGAACCCAAGCAGGTTTGAGTTCCTTCTTATGAAGAGAAGAATACAATGCATGTGTGGTATGCTGTGGATCATGCACCTCAGGTCTCCACACCCAATGTGTACTATGGTGAATCGTGCAAGTGTGTGAGATGTGTCCTAGCATGCCACTTGAAAAACATCTAACTCCAGAAAAGGGATTTCTTAAGTGGTTTGAGTTATAATGCCTCTTCCTAGGTGTTGGCAATTGATCACAAGTAGGTGTCATCCTAGTTTTCTTACATGCTTCTAATTCATTTTGAATCTTCAAAGTTGTGCTTTTTAAGACTTCATTTTCAATCCTCAAAATTTTCTCTTTCTCCTTGAAATTCTTAAACTCATATTCAAGTGATGTGTGTGAGACTTTTAATGCATCATGCTTTTCAATTAATTCAATGATTTTTATTTAACTCATCAAATTCATCAAGTAAAGTCATATGATTTGAATCAATCGTTTGATGGTCTTTAATCAAAATTTCATGCTCTTTTTGTAGATTTAAAAATTCTAATTTCAAGCTAGCATGGGTTTTCTTTAATTTCCTATATGATGCATGAATTTTTTCTGAAACTTCAAAAAGTTGATCGTAGGAAAGTTCACATACCTCTTCTTGATCAAGATTATTGTCTGCCATCAAGCACAATTTTGATGTCTCATCTTCTGGTTCTGTCTCTGATGAATCTGATGTCGAATCCACCCAAAATACTCTTTATACTCTCATCTTGTCCTTCCTTAGCTTAGGTTTCTCCTCACCCTTTCCTTTGCTTGAGTGGTCTTTAAGTGTAGGGCAGTCAGTTTTCACGTGTCCTGGTTTCCTGCAATTATAGTAAACAACATCAGAATTTTTTTTAACATGTTTATGATCCTTACCTTTTCTCTAATTTTAATGATGCTTTTGTTTCTTCCTTAGAAAGCTTTTGAATTGCCTTGTGATGAAGGCAACTTCATCGCTTTCAGCCCCGAAAGATTCAGAATCTGATTTGTGCGCCTTTAATGTAACTGTTTTCTCCTTCTTTTTCTCACCTACATCAAGATTTTTTTGATTCACCCCTTGCTCGTAAGCAATGAGTGAGCCAAGTAAGTTATCAATAGAATAAGTGTTCAAATTCTTAGATTCAGTGATTGCAGTGATTTTAGCATCATACGACGAAGGCAAACATCTCAAAATCTTGTTAACTTTTTCATAGTTTTAAAGTTTTTTTCCTAGTGCATGAAGTGAAGTAACTATCTGAGTAAACCTTGTGTACATGTTAGAAACCGATTCATAAGGTTTCATACAAAAAAGTTCGTAGTCATGCAAGAGAATGTTCAAACGAGATTGTTTAACCTCATTAGTACCTTCATAGGTGATGCACAATTTATCCCAAATCTCTTTACCTGTTTAGCAAGTGGAGACACGCATGTAATCCTCATATTTTAAAGCACAGAAAAAATAGTTCAAACATTTTGCATTCAATTGAGCTAAATCTCGTTCATCGAAAGTCCATTCAGTAAAAGCAACTTCAGTTTTAACACCATTAATTTCACGAGAAGGTGGAGAATAACCTTCTTTGATAAGCATCCACATGCAATAATCAGTAGATTGTAAAAACGTTGACATGAGGGTTTTCCAAAAATTAAAAGGTAGGTTATGAATAGGGGAGGTCGGGTAATAGAATACTCTTCCGTAGTATTACGATTCTCAAGGTTAGCCATGGATCAAATTCAAAAAGTTTTCAAACTTAAATTTTTGAATCCCGCTCTGATACCTCTTGAAAGTTCGTTAGGGATGTTAAGCCCTATAGAACTGGCCCAAGCTAACCAAGAGGGGGGGTGAATTGGTATTTTAAAAATTTCTTTTCACAAAGAATAAAAATCACATAAAACAAAATCACACAACAAAAATAAATGCGGAAATAAAAGTGCGAAAGCATGAAAATAAGAAAACAGAAATTTATAGTGGTTCGGTCAACTCGACCTACGTCCACTCCCCAGAGGCGCCCTCCGAGTATTGCACTACAAATGTGACTCTCCTTTAGCCCCCACAGCTAGGCGGAGAAGCCTTTACAAAGAACCTCCTTTTTTCCACCCCGGCAAGGTAGAGAACCTACCTCCTTTTTCTTCCTCCTGAAGTTGGCAGAGAACCACAACCAAAAGCTAACTCTTTACCTCTACTGACCCTTCCACGGACGAGAAACTCTAGACAAAGAACAAGCAGAGCGATCCTAGAAGCAACCCTTGTGAATCCCCTCACAAGCTCCCCCTCACAAGATCCTCTCTCTCTCTCCCTTTCTCTCTTTCTCTCCTCAAGGCCTTCTCAGATCAAGGCAGCAGCCAAGGGTCATCCAAAATGTTGAACAAGAGTTCTTAAATAGAAGAGCTTCAAAGGAGCTCATTAATTGCAAGTTGCCGACAATATCGTCCAGGCCGATATGGACATCGGCCTGGACGATTAGTACAAATCTCAGAAGATTGGCCAGAGCATCGCCCTGAATGCAAACTAGATGATTTAAAATTGGCTTGATCGTCCAGGCCGATCTTACGATCGTCACGGCCTATTAGTTCAAATTAGAGGTAAATCGTCCAGAGCATCGCCCTGAATATGAGCTGGTCGATATTTATCGTCCTGAAGTAACTTAAGATTTTTGAATGGATCGTCCTGGCCGATCCTGCGATCGTCCAGGAAGAAATGATCGTATAAATCATCCTTAATTACTCCCTTGATTTCCTGATCAATTAAGGCATAATTTGATAATTTCTTCCAGGCCGATCAATGATCGTCTTGGCCGATAATTAAAAATGCAGTATACCTTAATTGTCTATGGCGGCAACTTCTTTCTGTTTTGAGCTTATTGTCCTGGCCGATACACGTATCATCCAGGCCGATATGTTAATGACGGCTGCCTTAATTAAGAATCCTTATTTAGACTTTCTGTTTTAAGCCTGATCATCCTGGACGATGTAAATATCATCCTGGCCGATATGAGTAAAAACAAAAATTCTAAGTCTCTCAAGTGTGTGTGTGTGTGTAGGGTTACTTAGCATCAGTCTCTTTGACCATTACAAGTAGACTCAAGAAGTGAAAAATAAAAGTATAGACTGACTCAACCCTAAACCCACGCAATCCTGAACTGGCTTCGTCTGATCTTCGATTCCTGAAAAGTTAGAAGAAATAAGTAGTCCAAGAGAATCAATAGTGTTTGTCAATCATCAAAACACAGGTCATGAAAATAGGTTTACAACAGATAAGAGTAACGAGGGGTCTTGATGTGATAAAAAAACCTTAAACGTTATAAATATAAGATAGATTTGTTTAAGCAAGCTTAAGAAAAATTTTTAATTTCATACACAATCTATAATTTGAAATATATTTTTGATTAGAAAAGAAAACTATGCCACTAAAATAGGTTAGAGAAAGAGACACAATCATAAAATATTTTTACCATCTAAGAGATTAAGAGATGAAAAGCACATTGACTAAATATTTCAAAAACAAGGACATGGAATATGTTATCATTTCAGCGATGATTTTGAAAAATTAAGTAAAAAAAAGGTAAAACATACCAAAAACTAAGAGAAAATAAAAAACAAAAGCAAAAGAAAGTAACTAAAAGATCAAGTTTCATGCATTTATGTCAATCACACCCAATCTGGTCCTTAAAGAACTGAAAGTGTCGAAGGCTAGTGGTTTAGTAAAGATGTTAGCCAACTGATTTTCAGTTGTCACATGGTGTAACTCAATATCTCCCTTAGTCACATGATCTCTAATGAAGTGATGCCTAATGTCAATATGCTTAGTCCTTGAATATTGGATAGGATTCTTAGATATGCATATGGCACTAGTGTTGTTACAAAAGATTGAGATGGTGCCTACAGGTAATCCTATATCTAATACCTTTTGTTTCAACCAAAGGACTTGGACCACACAACTTTCAAGAGCAATGTACTCAGCTTCAGCAGTGGAAAGTGCAATAGAGTTTTGTTTCCTACTAGACCAAGAGACCAAAGACTGTCCAATGAATTAACGAGTTCCTGAAATAATTTTTCTATCCACCTTGCATCCTGCAAAATCAGAGTCAGAAAAACCAATAATCTCAAAAGAAGTGATGTGTCTAGGGTACGAAATCCCTAAGCCTTGGGTCCCCAAAAGGTATCTAAAAATTCTCTTAACAGCAGTCAGGTGGGACTCCTTAGGGTCAGCTTGAAATGTAGCACAAAGGCAAACACTAAACATAATATCAAGTCGGCTCGCAGTCAAGTAAAGTAAAGTTCCAATCATGCCTCTATACTTCTTCTGATCAATAGACTTACCACTTGGGTCCTTATCCAATGGAGCACTAGAAGTCATGGGAGTATTAATTGGTTTTGCTTTGTCCATCTCATACTTCTTACAAATATCCTATATGTATTTTTTTGATTTAAAAAGGTTCCATCCTCCAATTGTTTTATGTTAAACCCCAAAAAGTAGGACAACTCTCCCATCAAACTCATCTCAAACTCTCTACTCATTGTTTTAGAAAAATTATCACACAATTTTTTATTAGAAGATCCAAAGAGTATATCTTCAACATAAATCTGAACAATGAGTAAATCATCTCCAACTCTCCTAAGAAAAAGGGTGGTGCTACGCTCCCCTTAAAAAATTCCCTCTCTAGTAAGAATGTGCTAAGCCTCTCATACCAAGCTCTTGGTGCCTGCTTTAACCCATACAAAGCCTTTTTTAATTTAAAAACATGATTTAAAAATTGGGAACTCTCAAAACCTAGGGGTTGCTCTACAAACACATCTTCTTTTATTTCTCCATTTAAAAAGGCACTCTTGACATCCATTTGAAAAATCTTAAATCCTTTATAACGGGCAAAGGCTAATAGCACTCTAATGGCTTTCAATCTAGGTACAGAGGAAAAAGTCTCCTCAAAGTCTATCCTTCTATTTGGTTATACCCCTTAGCCACCAATCTTGCTTTATTCCTCACCACCACTCCTGAATTATTCACCTTGTTCTTAAAGACCCACTTTGTCCCAACTACACTTTGTCCCTTAGGTCTTTCTACAAGCTCCCAAACATCATTCCTTACAAATTGATTCAATTCTTCTTGCATTACTAAAATAAAAAACTCATCAGTAAGGGCTTGGTTAATGGTGGTGGGTTCAGTCATTGAGATAAAGGAAGAGTGGTTCACCTCCTTCCTAAGTCCATGTCTAGTCTTAACTCCACTAGAAGGGTCTCCTAAGATCAAATCCTTGGGGTGACTTGTAGAGTATCTCCAATCTCTAGGCAAAGTGTGAGAAGGTCCAACCCTTTCATCCAAATCAATATTTTTTACTCCTTGGGTGACTTCTCTTACTCCTTCATTACTTTGGTGTTCTACCCCCTTCCCCAAATTTTTTACTCCACTAGTAATCTCTCCAATCTTATCATCATTCTCAACTCCATGTTTCTTAGGATCATACTCATCAAATACTACATGGGTTGTCTCTTCCACCATCAAAGTTCTCTTGTTAAACACCCTAAAAGACTTCCCAACACTAGAATATCCCAAGAATACTCCTTCATCAGATTTAGGATCAAATTTTCCCAAGTGAGACTTCCCATTGTTGTGAATGAAAACCTTACAACCAACGACATAAAGGTGGGAAAGATTGGGTGACCTACCCTTAAGGATCTCATAGGGTGTTTTCTCTAATTTGGCTCTAACATTCACCCTATTAAACACATAACAAGCTGTGTTAACCGCTTCAGCCAAAAAGTATTTTGGAAGTGAATACTCAGCAAGCATGGCTCTAGCGGCTTCCACCAAGGTCCGGTTCTTCCTTTCAGCTACCCCGTTCTGCTGAGGGGTCCTAGGAGCTGAAAATTTGTGGCTAATCCCCTTGTTCTCATAGAAATCTTTAAATCTTTCATTCTCAAACTCTCCCCCATGATCACTATGGATGGTCAAAATCTCACAACCTAGCTTTTTCTGAATCCAAGTAGAAAATGTTTTAAACTCCTCAAAAGACTTATTTTTATGTGAAAGAAATCTAGTCCAAGTGAACCTCGAGTAGTCATCAACAATCACAAATCCATAGACTTTCCCTCCCAGGCTGGCAGTGCTAATGGGTCCAAACAAATCCATTTGAAGGACTTCTAAAGGTCTAGAGGTGCTAATGTCCTTAATGGGGTGAAAGGTGGAGTGGACTTTCTTTCCTAGTTGACAGGCATCACAAAGGTGGTCTTTTTAAAACTTGAGTTTGGGGACACCTCTAACTAGGTCTTTTTGGGTCACTTTCCTAAGGGTTTTCAAACTTGCATGGCAAAGTCTCCGGTGCCACAACCATGAATCATCAATCACTGTTTTTAAGTAAAATGAAGCAGCACATTCAATGTTATTTAAATCAAGTATGTAGACGTTGTTGATCCTCTTTCCCTACAAAATAGTGTTGTTACTTAAACTTACAATGCATGAATTTGCAAAGGATTGCATGATGAAGCCTTTGTCACATAGTAGATTGATGTTGAGCAAGTTGTGCTTCAATCCATCTACAAGCAAAACATTTTCAATCATAAGGTTCTTGGACCTGCGCCTACCACCTTCTTGGTGGTGTTGTCTCCAAGAGTAACCTTGCCTCCAGTCCTGGACTCTAGTTCAATAAACTGGTTGGCATCACCAGTCATATGTCGAGAGCATCCACTGTCCAGGTACCACATACTCTCACGAGGCCTTTTGTGAGAGCCCTCCTGCAAAATTATCAAATGTTATATTTAGGAACCCTAGTTTTCTTACATACTCCAGGAAAAGGATTTCTTAAGTGGTTTGAGTTATAAAGCCTCTTCCTAGGTTTTGGCAATTGATCAAAAGTAGGTGTCATCCTAGTTTTTTTACATATTTCTAATTCATTTTGAATCTTCAATTTTGTGCTTTTTAAGACCTCATTTTCAATCCTCAATTTTTTCTCCATCTCTTTAGACTTCTTAAATCAGATTCAAGTGATATGTGTGAAACTTTTAATGCATCATGCTTTTCAACTAATTCACAATAATTTTTATTTAACTCATCAAATTCATCAAGTAATGTCATGTGATTTGAATCAATCATTTGATGGTCTTTAGTCAAAATTTCATGCTCTTTTTGTAGGTTCAAAAATTCTAATTAAAAGTTAGCATGTGTTTTCTTTAATTTCCTATATGATGCATGAATTTTTTCCGAAACTTCAAGAAGTTGATCGTAGGAAAGTTCACATACCTCTTCTTGATCAGGATTGTCGTCTACCATCAAGCACAATTTTGATGTCTCATCTTCTGGTTCCGTCTCCAATGAGTCCGATGTCGAATCCGCCCAAAATGCTTTTTTGTATTCTCATCTTGTCCTTCCTTAGCTTAGGTTTGTCCTCAACCTTTCCTTTTCTTGACTGATCTTTAAGTGTAGAGCAATAAGTTTTCACGTGTCCTGGTTTCCTGCATTCATAACAAACTACATCAAAAGATCCTTTAAAATATTTCTGATCCTTACCTTTCTCCAATGATGCTTTTGCTTCTTCCTTAAAAAGCTTTTGAATTGCCTTGTGATGAAGTTAACTCCATCGCTTTCAGACCCAGAAGATTCAGAATTTGATTTATGCGCCTTTAGTGCAACTATTTTCTCCTTCTTCTTCTCACCTGCATCAAGATTTCTTTGATTCACCCTTGCTCGTAAGCAATGAGTGAGCCAAGTAAGTTATCAATAGAATATGTGTTCAAATCCTTAGATTCAGTGATTATAGTGATTTTAGCATCATATGACGAAGGCAAGCATCTCAAAATCTTGTTTACTTTTTCATAGTTTGAAAGTTCTTTTCCTAATGCATGCAGTGAAGTAACTATCTGAGTAAATCTAGTATACATGTCAGAAATTGATTCATGAGGTTTCATATGAAAAAGTTCGTAGTCATGCAAGAGAAAATTCAAACGGGATTGTTTAACTTCATTAGTGCCTTCATAGGTGATACACAACTTATCCCAAAATTCTTTACCAGTTTTGCAAGTAGAGACACGTATGTAATCCTCAGATTTTAAAGCACAGAAAAAATAGTTCGAACATTTTGCATTCAATTGAGCTAAATCTCGTTCATCGAAAGTCCATTCAGTAAAAGCAACTTCAGTTTTAACACCATTAATTTCACAAGAACCTTCTTTGATAAGCATCCACATGCGATAATCAGTAGATTATAAAAACGTTGACATGCGGGTTATCCAGAAATCAAAAGATAGGTTATCGAATAGGGGAGGTCGGGTAATAGAATATCCTTCTGTAGTGTTACGATTCCCAAGGTTAGTCATGGATCAAAATCAAAAAGTTTTCAAATTTAGAATTTTTGAATCCCGCTCTGATACCACTTGAATGTTCGTTAGGGATGTTAAGCCCTATAGGACTGGCCCAAGCTAACCAAGATGGGGGGGGGGGGGTGAATTGGTATTTTTAAAAATTCTTTTCAACAAATGCAATAAGATCACAAACCAAAACCAAATCACACCACAAGATAAAAATAATGCGGAAATTAAAGTGCGGAAGCAAGAAAATAATAACACATAAATTTATATTGGTTCGGTCAACTTGACCTATGTCCACTCCTTGGAGGCACCCTCCAAGTATTTCACTTCAAAACGTGTCTCTCCTTTAGCCCCCACGGCTAGGCGGAGAAGCCCTCACAAAGAAGTCCTTTTTGCCACCCCGACAAGGCAGAGAACCTATCTCCTTTTGCTTCCTCCTGAAGCTGGCAGAGAACCACAATCTAGTGCTGAAAACCTTACCTCTACCGACCCTTCCACGGATAAGAAACTCTAGACGAAGAAGAAGCAGAGCGATCCTTGAAGCACCCTTGTGAATCCCCTCACAAGCTCCCCCTCACAAGATCCTCTCTCTCTCTCTCTTTCTCTCCTCAAGGCCATCTCAGGTCAAGGCAGCAGTAAAAGATTGTTAAAAATGTTAAACAAGATCTCTTAAATAGAAGAACTTCAAAGGAACTCATTAATTGCAAGTTGCCGACAATATCGTCCAGGCCGATATGTACATCGGCCTGGCCGATCAGTACAAATCTCAGAAGATCGATCAGAGCATCGCCCTGAATGCAATTTGGACGACTTAAAATTGGCTTGATCGTCCAGGCCAATTTCACAATCGTCCCGGCCGATCAGTTCAAATCAGAGGAAAATCGTCCAGAGCATCGCCCTAAATTTGAGCTGGCTGATATTTATCGTCTTGAAGTAACCAGGTTTTTGAATAGATCGTCCTGGCCAATCCTGCGATCGTCCAGGCCGATATGATCGTATCAATCATCCTTAATTACTCCCTTGATTTCCTGATCAATTAAGGCATAATTTGTGAATATCGTCCAGGCCGATCAATGATCGTCCTGGCCGATTATTAAAAAATACAGTATACCTTAATTATATTTGGCTGCAACTTCTTTTTGTTTTGAGCTTATCGTCCTAGCCGATACACGTATCGTCCCAGATGATCTGTTAATAACGGCTGCCTTAATTAAGAATCCTTATTTAGACTTTCTATTTTAAGCCTAATCATCCAGGACGATGTAAATATCGTCCTGGCCGATATGAGTAAAAATAGAAATTCTAAGTCTCTCAAGTGTGTGTGTGTAGGGTTACTTAGCATCAGTCTCTTTGTACATTACAAATAGACTCAAGAAGAGAAAAAACAAAGTACAGACTGAATCAACCCTAAACCTATTCAATCTTGAACTTGCTTCGTTTGTTCGTCCGATCTTCGATTCCTAAAAAGTTAGAAGTAACAGGCAGTCCAAGGGAAACAATAGTGTTTATCAATCATCAAAACATAAGTCATGCAAATAGATTTGAAACATACATAGCCTACACATGCACGATTCACCATAGGACACACCTAGTATGAATACCTAAATTGCATCCATCACAGCATAGCATGCATACATCTCATTCATGCAAGGATAAGGAGGAACCCAAACTCACTTGGGTTCCCAAATCTAACCCTTGAATGAAATTATAGGGATGCTCTCACAAAAGACCTAGTGAGAGCTTGTGGTACTGGATAGTGGCTGTTCGTGATACATAACTGGAGACATGAAGAAGTTTATTTTACTGGAGACCAGGACCGGAGCCAAAGTAACATTGGGAGATAACACCACCAGGAAAGTGGTAGGCTCAGGTATTATTGGTAGTGCAAAGAATTTTTTAATTGAAAATATTTTATTAGTTGATGGTTTAAAGCATAACTTACTAAGCATTAGTCAATTATGTAATAAAGGTTTTGAAATAAAATTTCTTTTTGATAAATGTCTTATTAGTTTAAATAATAAACTTGCTTTAGAACGAAAACGAATGAACAATATTTACATGTTAGATCTTGATTGCATTGATAGTTCAAATTCATTTTACTTAAAAATAATAGTAGATGACTCATGGCTATTGCATAGGAGACTATGCCATGCTAGTATGAAAATACTTAGAAACTTCACTAAAAAAACCTAGTTAGAGGCGTACCTAAGTTAGACTTCACTAAGGATCGTCTATGCGATGCCTGCCAACTAGGAAAACAAATCAAATCATCCTTTCATTCAATCAAAGATGTGATCACCTTTAGGCCATTAGAAATCCTTCACATGGACTTATTTAGACCCGTTAGCACAGCTAGCCTAGGTGGAAAAAATTATGGATTTGTGATTATAAACGACTTCACTAGATTCACTTGGGTAAGATTCCTAGCACCTAAGAATGAGTCATTTTAGGAATTTAAGATATTCTCCACTTGGATTCAATAAAAATTAGGATGTGAAATATCAACAATCTATAGTGATCATGGTGGAGAGTTTCAAAATGAAAGATTTGAATTATTCTATCAATAATAGGAATAGAGCATAATTTCTCAGCCCCTAGAATACCTCAACAAAATAGAATAGCAGAAAGAAAGAATAGAACCTTGGTAGAAGCCGCTAGGGCAATATTAGCTGAGTACACCCTTCCTAGATATTTTTGGGCAGAAGTAGTAAACACAGCGTGTTATGTGTTAAATTGGGTGAACATTAGGTCAAAATTGAATAAAACTCCTTATGAAATCTTTAAGGTTCAGACACCGAATCTTTCTCACTTACATGTTTTTGGTTGCAAGGGTTTTATCTTAATTAATGGCAAACTTCCCTTAGAAAAATTCTATCCCAAGTCTAATGAGGGTGTCTTCTTTGATTATTCATCTATAAATAAGGCCTATAGAATCTTTAATAATAGAACCCTAGTAGTAAAAGAGTCCACCCATATAGTATTTGATGAATCAGATAAGCCTTCTGAATCTAAAATTGAAGAAGATGAAATAGAGGCAATCTATGGAGTATAAACTATGACTATAGGAGAAAGGGTCGAACCTCAAGAAGATCTGCCTAGAGAATGGAGATACTCTTCTAGTTATCCTAAAGAATTAATTTTAGGAGACCCATCGAAAGGTGTGAGAACTAGGCACGGATGTAGAAAGGAGGATAGTCATTCAGCATTCATTTCTATGATAGAACCCACGAGTATAGATCAAGCTTTAGGAGATGAATTTTGAATCCTAACAATGCAAAAAGAACTGAACCAATTCACCAGAAATGATGTTAGGGAGTTACTCAAGAGACCTAAAGATCAGAGTATTGTTGGAACAAAATGGGTCTTTCAAAATAAGTTGAATGACTCAAGAACCATAGTAAGAAATAAAGCCATACTAGTAGCTATGGGATACAACCAAATTGAGGGAATAGACTTTGAAGAAACCTTTGTACTGGTAGCTCGACTAGAAGCCATAAGAGTGCTCTTAGCTTTTGCTTTCTCAAAAGTTTTAAACTATATCAAATGGACATAAAGTGGGCTTTTCTAAATGGGATAATCAAGGAGGATGTCTATGTTGAGTAACCTCCCAGATTTGAAAGTTCACAATTTCCAAACCATGTATTCAAATTAAAAAAATGGCACTATATGGATTAAAGAAAGCACCTTGAACCTTGTACAAAAGACTTAGCTTAGTCTTATTGGATAGAGGATTTATAAAGGGTAGTATAGACACTACACTCTTTTTACAAAAGATTAAAGATGAAATTCTCATTGTTCAGATTTATGTGGATGACATTCTATTTATATCTTCAGATAAAAACTTATGTGATGAATTTTTAAAAATAATGAGTAATGAGTTTGAAATGAGCATGATGGGAGAGCTTAATTACATTCTTACCTTTAGTGTGAAAAAAATGAATAATGGAACATTTCTTAGCCAAACAAAATACATTAAGGATATTCTAAAAAAATATGAAATGGATAATGTTAAGCCCATAAACACTCCAATGATCTCTACAATTCAATTAAACAAAGACCCGAATGGAAAATCGACCAAAAAAATATAGAGGAATAATCGGATCTCTCCTTAACCTAACTGCCAATAGACAGGACATAATGTTTAGTGTGTGCCTCTGTGCTTTCTTCCAAGCTGGTCCTAAAGAGTCTCACTTAACTACGGTCAAGTGAATTCTTAGATATCTACTAGGCACCCCGAACTTAGGAATTAGATATCCTAGGCACACTACTTCCTTTGAAATCTTAGGGTACACACATTCTGACTTTGCAGGATATAGGGTAGATAGAAAAAACACCTCTGGTAACTGCCAATTCATAGGGAAATATTTAGTTTCTTGGTCCAGTAAGAAACAAAATTTGGTAGCCCTTTCCACGGTCGAAGCAAAATATATTGCAGTAGGAAGTTATGTTGCACAAGTACTATGGTTGAAACAACTTCATGATCTTGGATTACCTGTATGAACCATCTGAATCATGTGCGGCAACACAAGTATAATATGCATTTCTAAAAATCCAATTCAACACACTCAAACAAAACACATATACATTAGACACCATTTCATAAGAGATATTGTTGCTAAAGGAGATATAGAATTACATCACATAACTACAGAAGATCAATTGGCAGACATCTTCACTAAACCACTAGCCTATGACACCTTTAGCATTTTGAGGATAAGACTTGGTGTCGTATACATTAATGTGTAATAATATATATATATATATATATATATATATATATAATAACAAAAAAAATTCTTCAATGGCTGCTCCTTATCATGACACACTCACTACATCAAACTTCATAAGTTATATTTTTCTTATCGTACTGTACGATCCACTATCGTACTATAAGATATATCAAAACTATGCATATGATAACCCAAGCTTGAATTTTGACTCTGTTAATCATACTTTACGATACACATTGTACTGTATGAAAAAGGTGGCGGTTAATTGAATTCATTTGGTACAACATTATTGAACATCGTATGGTACAATATATCCACTTCATACTGTACAATCCACATCAGTAATGGATTGGGAAGAATTTAATTAGTTTGGTACGATATTATTGCTGATCGTACGGTATGATATCTCCTCTTTGTACTACACGATCCACATCAGCGAAATGGATGAGAATGACTTAAAGGTGGTTGGTACGATATAATGGCAAGTTCATACTGTACGAACACCTGTTCATACTGTACAAAACTTTTTGTCAAAGGTCGTACCGACGACCCTCGGGATTATCAAAATCCTTCTGTATTGTATGATACATTTCATACTGTACAATTTGACCACCATTTTTGAATCGATCAGTCATACAACATTATTGCCACATTATACTGCATGATACCATATCATATTGTATGATATGTCCAAAATTCTATAAATTGGCGACATTTGAAGCTTATTTCACTCATACATGCTTCTCTCACTTAGTATAACCTACCTTTCCAAAATGTCAAGCTCTAGCAAGCGCAATCGTCTAGTCATTGGAAGCTCGTCTTCCTCACTCTGACCCAACGATGAAACTATCCCAAGAGCCACTAAGAAACTAACAAATAAGCATGACGAAGAAGGTGGAAACCTTTCTTAGAGAAGCCTTTTCAAATCCTTCACAACTCCCCCTTATAAAGATCTCTCTTTCTCTCAAAGTTCTCCTCTCTTCCTTCTCCAAGCTCTCTCTTAAGTCAACCCAACAACAAAAGATTAACTCAAGGATAATATGAGATCTTCAATAGAGTGTATACAAAAGAAGCCCTAATTTTTAATATGATGGGACTGATCGTCCAGTTCGATCATATGATCATCTTGTATGATTAGTTCAAAAATACAAATTGGCCAATACGAATTGTATTGCCCTATACAATTAGTTTAAGAGAAATAGCAAATCATTTCAGATGATTACAATATCATCCTAAATGATTAGTATAAAACTATTGAACTTCATCTAGTATGATACTCAGTGATGCCTTATCATCTGACATAATTCTCTATCGTCTAGTACGAAAGGGGTCAATTATCCTGGATGATTAGTTGAAAAACTATGGTCTTTGTCTGGTATGATAGGTGGCAATCCCTTTTTTCCCCATGCATATTACATGTCATCGAGGATGATCTTCACCAATCATTTAGTATGATAAGATTAAATTATTTTTTACCAGAATTATTCTCCTAATAATAAAATTAATTTAAGCATGATTATCCTCTATCATCTAGGATGATGAGGATCATCTTGTATGATATGAACAAATTTTTAATTAAATAATATTACCTAAATTATGATTGGTAGCTTATTTTTTTATTAAAATGTATCATCCTATATAATAAAGATTATCCATGATGATTAGCTCAAAAAAGAAAATTTTTTATGTCCCCAACTCACTATCTTGAGTGTGTGTATACAAGTTTACTTAGCTTTTGGATCAACCATAGTACATTTATGACTCAAAATTGGTAAAATAGATTTAAAATTGAAATTGCATACTGACTCAACCTTAGTCTTCCCAGTCTTAAGCTGATTAACATTGCAAGTGATCTGTGGTCCAGAAATATTAACACACATAGAAAATATATATGAAAATAAGCTCAATTATCAAGAGATAGCATAGTAAGAAAATAATAATATTTGTTATCATCAAAATTATAATACTTTAGACCATATTTGTAACAATCTTCCCCTTTTTTATGATGACAAATATTATTATTTAAGAGTTTTCAAAAGTACTTTACTATTCTCTACACTCCCACTTATTAAGTTAATCTTTGAAAATAAATTTGAGAGGTAATGTTTTTAAAAGAAAATGCAAAATAGTAAACACTAAACAGGAATATTAAGTGGAAATCAAACTAAACACTGAATAGGAAACAGACTTCATTAAAATAGAATATGTAGGTAATTAATAACAAACTTGTACTCCCCCTTTTGACATCATAAAAAGGAGGAAATAACTGAAAAGCAAATCCCATATAGAAAATACATCACAAAAGTATAGAAGGAACAACACACACATAGGAACAAAAAAATGTAAGATAGAAAAAGAAACCACCTTGATCAGGTGGAGGAGGTGGTGGTGGTGGCAAAAAGAAATTGTTAATAGAAGCAAATTGTTTCCCAAACCAAGCCATATCCCTGTCATACTACTATTACTGAGCTATGTAGGCATCAAAGTGAGCTAAGTCTTAGGCATGCTACTGCTCCTATGTGGCTAAGTAAGAGTCAACCCTAGCCTATCACTAGTTAAACCTCTCAACCAGGTGATTTATTTGGTATGGTTGGAAGATAGGGATAGGTACAGGAATAGGTAATGGACCTTCCTTGTGTTCATCTGCTTCTCGATAGTGAGCCTGGCTATAAGAGGCGAATGACATGGAAAGAGGTATCATAATAGAAGACTGAAAATGATCCAGTGGTGTAGGAAATTAGATGTTGAATTAGGATTATATGACAAAAGCTATGATGTGTCCTAAGGCCATATTAGGTATTCTCTAATATTTGGGATCTCTAATATAGGTTATATTTGAAAGATAATGAATTAAATGATTAGCTGCATTAAAATCTATTTGTGCCATTATGAAGTAATTTGTAAGAGAATGAATAGAAGTAATGTTTATTTAATCAAATTCTTTAGGGAAGATAGAGTTTCTAAGTATGTACTGGATAATGCAAGCATCTAGAACTAGAGTGCTAACCTGGGCAATACAGTGGTTACTATTGGATTCCTTAAGGGTAATGTTGATAGGGGTCTAATCAAACTCAAGATTTATAGCTAAAACATGAATTTTTTCACTAGTAGTGGATATGTGTCGAAAATCATGAAAGTCTTGGTACATAATTTCTATTGGTCGCCTGTTAACATTGAAATGGAGTGTAGTACCCTCATTGATTAACAGGCTTGCAAAAAGCTTGAAAAGTAGTTCATAATAGAAGGAATAAGCAAGACTAAGAATGAAGGTCATAGTGGTATGAGCGAACTTATATAGTACTTGAAAGAGGAGGTCCTCCTATTTGATGATTTTGGAGGGAGTGATTTCAAAATCCTTTATATTTAATGTAGGTATATTCATGAGCTGCCTCAGCAAATCTTGGATCGACCTGATGCTGGGATAAGCTTCCAATAATTGACCGAGACTGCTTGCCTCCTGCCATTATAAAGATTTATATCTTGAGTGAGAGGGAAGAAGAATTGGAGAGATTGGAGTGAAGAAGAAAGGTTGAATTTGGGTTATTTATATAGAATTGGCTGGATCATCTAGGATGATAGTAAGATCATCTAAGATGATAAGATGAAATCAATTCATCTAGATGATTGGTCAACAAAGTTAGTCTTATCATCCATGATAATAATATATCTTACTGGATGATTAGACGTAGGGGATCATCCCGAGGAGTCGGCCTGTACGATCATTGACTCACTACATACAGGGCGTACACATGGATCATCTAGGATGATGTGTCATTAAGAATCATACCAACTATAATAAAAATCATCTAACTATTTCTACCATATGGATTGTATAGGATGAAATTAAAATTGTCTAGTATGAGCACTAATAATTAGTTCAGATCAACCATTGGATGTGTCGAGATCAGTGATTAAATATTCTGTTAAGATCGTGTAGGATGATGTGGATCATCCTGGACAATGTGAGCAAAAATTAAAAAAATTGAGAGATGGAATGTAATGATAAGGAGGGTTTCAAAATTAAAATAAAAATAAAGTAAACATAAAATAAAACAAAAACAAGCCAAACTCAATCATAAATCAAAATTAAAATAAAAAACATATTTTTTTAAATCGATCAACTTTGGTAAATAATAAATTTCCCATAAGAGTAGGTTAAAAATAATTAAGAAATGAATCGATAATACTAAATTCTATAAACAGTAGAAAACTGATCTTGTTAACCCTAACTCGAACTCCATATATGTCAAATTCTCTTTAAACAAAAATTTAATTCATAAAAGAAATTAGATAGGAAAAGTGATCTTTTTAAACTTTATTTCAAAAAAAATATCTGATAGAATAATATTACAAAGTAATTAATAAAAAATCATGATTTTCAAATTCAAGTGATTGAATATATCAAGTGGCACATGGATTCTTCTAAGATTTAGATATTTTAAAGATAGGGAAGCTTATTTCTTTATGGATTCATTTTGTGTCTTTTTTTCAGTTATTTGGTGCACTTTACGCATCTTTTACTTTTTGATACACTTTGAATATCTTATAATTATTTGGCAGTTATTATGCATCTTTTTAATTTTGGACTCATTTTATGCCTCTTGTCATTTTGACGAGCTTTTTTCCTTTCAAAACATTTAAAGACTCTTAGTTATGATATTATCTTCTATATATAAGAGAAGAAAAACTCACTCTCTGATATAAGGTAGAGTATACCAGAAAATAGAATCATATACAAATTATAAAACTTAAAAGTGATACGTTGACTTGGAATATTATTCATATGAGATAGATTACTATAAGAAGATAAAACAGCTCTCTAATTTAAAGTCCAAATCTAATTTGAAATAGATTTGCTTCAAAAAGAAAAATACACCACTAAAGGTATTAGAGGAAGGGTGATAGTCATCATATTTTCTTCTTTTAATTATTTTAGAGGAGTCAAAGACTGCTTACTAATTTCTAAAATAAAAATTTAGGCAAAAATGTCATTTAGGAATTCGATATCAGAAGTGAGTATTGATATTATTCTTTTAAAGACATTGAAGGAAAAAACAACTAAAAAATGAAAAACATAAAATAAAAATATATAAACAGAAACATACATACAAATAAAACATTAAAAATAGAGAGCATGAATTTCAAACATGAATATCTATTAAACCTAATATATTTCTTAAGATATTGAAAGTTTCAAAGGCCTATGGTTTCATAAGGATATCAACAAGTTCAGTTTCAGTGGCTACATGGTGTAGCTTTATGTCTGTTTTGGCAACATGCTCCCTAATGAAGTGGTGCCTTATGTTAATATGTTTGGTCAAGGAATGTTGGATTTGATTTTTTGAAATATAGATGGCACTAGTGTTTTATTACATTGGATTAAAATTGTTCCTACAGGTAATCCTAAATCTAGAATTTGTTATTTTAATTAGAGGACATGGATAACAAGACTTTGTAAGGCTATGTATTTAACTTGAGCAATAGATAGTGTGACTAACTTCTATTTTTTATTAGACTAGGAGATTAAGGATTCTCGTATGAATTGACATATTCAAGAAGTGCTATTTATATGAACTCAAAATCCTTCAAAATTTGAATCATAATATCCTATAATTTTAAAGGAGGTTCCATGCCTAGGATACCAAATTCCTAAGTCTTGGGTTCCTAATAGATATTTTAGAATTCTCTTAATAACAGTCAAGTGGTACTCTTTTGGATCAACTTAAAATCTAGTATAAAGATAAATACTAAATATAATATCAGGTATGCTAGCAATCAAGTAAAAAAATGATCTAATTATTCCTCTGTATTTCTTTTGATCTACAGATTTTCCATTTGAATCCTTATTTAATTGAACAGTGAAACTTATGGGAGTGCTGGTTGGTTAGGCTTTATCCATTTCATATTTCTTAAGAATGTCCTTAAATATTTTGATTGATTAAAAAAAGTTCCTTCATCCTTCTATTCTTATGCTTAATCAAAGAAAGTAGGTTAGTTCTTCCAACATACTCATATCAAATTCCTTACTTATTGTTTTTGGAAACACATCACAAAGGCTTTTTATCAGAGGATCCAAACAAAATATAATCAACATAAATTTTGATAATCAGAAGTTCATCTCCGACCATTTTTAAAAATAGGGTGGTGTCTTCACTCCCTTTAATAAAGGTTCTTTCTAGTACGAATGTGATTAGCCTTTCATTCATGTCCCGGGAGCTTGATTTGTCCATATAATGTTTTTTTTTTTTTAATTTGAACACATGATTAGGAAATTATGAATTTTCAAAGCCTGAGGATTGTTTAACATACACTTTTTTTTTATTACCCCATTTAGAAAGGTATTTTTTCATCCATCTGGTACAATTTGAATTCCTTAAAACAAGCAAAGGCTATTAGCACTATATTTAGATGGGTCTCCTTTGATAAGTTCTTTAAGATGACTTGAATAATATCTCCATTCTATGGGTAGTGTATTTTCTTGTTCTACCCTTTCCTCCATATTTGCATATTATAATCCTTGGGTAATTTCTACTTTTTCTAAGGTTTTTCATGCTTACATGACACAATCTCCTATGTCATAAGGATTCATCAGCAATAGTTTTAAATAAAAAGAAGAAGCAGGTTCAACATAGTTTAAACAAGCATGTAAACATTATTAATTCTATTAACTTGGAGAAACATGTTTCCATTTAAGATAATCATGCAGCTGGTAAAAAAAATTAATGTGAAATCCTTTATCATAAAGCTAGCATATGCTAAGCAAGTTATATTTTAAGCCTTATACTAGTAAAATATTTTCAATAATGAAATTTTTAGAGTTGCCAGTTATACCTGATCCCACCATTCTCCTGGTGGTGTTATCTCTAATGTCACCTTGCCTCCCACGCTGGCCTCTAGTGAAATGAATTGATTTTCTTCTCCACTCATGTGCCTTAAACATCTACTATTCAGGTGCTATATACTCTCATGAGGGCTTTTGTAAGAGCACACATACAAAATCAGCATGTATAAGACTTGGGAACTCAAATAAATTTGGGTCCCATCTTATGGAAAGAAGAATGAAATGCATGCATGCTATACTATGAACTTTGAAATTTTCGTCTCCACACAAAATGTGTTCTATGGTTAATGGTGCAAGTGTAAGAGATATGTCTTAACATGCCACAAGAAAAATATCTAACACCAAGAAAAGGATTTACTAATCTATTTGGGTTATGGTGCCTCTTCCTATGTTTGAATGATGCATGCTTTGATGATTTTTTTTTTTGAAACTCTTCAAGTGAAGTTAGTTTTTTATTTTCCTTAAAAGCAATTATTTTATCTTGTAAAAACTTATTTGCACTTTTAAGAATTGAATTTTTTTTACTTTTATTGCATGTTGTCTATTATCTAATATTTTTTTTGGGCCTATTATCTAATTCAAATGCAAAAGTTTTTAATCACTTATATGTATTTTTTATGTGATATTTCTAAGGATTTATACTCAGCGGTTAAATCATAATGCTTTTTGTTTAAAGAATGAAATTTATCTAATAAATATATGTGGTTACTATCTAGAGTGGAATGATATTTCCTTAGGCATTAATGCTCTTTCTACATAATTGAAGAGTCATATTTAATGTCAGCTTGTGATTTTTTAAGCTTCATATAAGTAGTATGAATTTTTCGAGGAACTTCAAATGATTGATCATAAGTATGCTCACATACCTCCTCTTGAACAGAATGATCAAATTGATAATCTATCGTTAAGTATATGTTGGTTTTCTTCTGCTTCAATTTTAGAAGAGTTTGATGCTGAGTCTGCCTAGAAGGATTTTTCAATCATCTACTTACTTTTCTTGAATTTAACTTTTTCTTCACCCTTCTCCTTATTGGGTGAACTTTAAGAGTTGGGTAGTAAAATTTTAGGTGCCCTAGCTTCCTACATTCAAAGCATATAACATCAAAAGAAATTTTAAAATTTTTACCATTCTTACATTTATTCCTTTACTGATGACTTTTTTGCTTTTTCTTTAAGAAGCTCTTGAATTTCCTAGTCATCAATACAATAACACCATCATGTTGTCCAAAAGAGTCACTATCAAAATTATTAGCCTTTAAGTCTACAATTTTCTTTTTTCTCTTTTCACCATTAATAAGCTACTTTTGAATCACTCCTTGCTCGTTGGAAATAAGTGACCTAAGTAAGTTATTAATAGAATAAACATTCAAATCATTAGATTTATTAATGGCAGTAACTTTTGCATCATAGGAAGAAGGTAAACAACAAAGAATTTTGTTGACTTTTTCATAATTTATAAGCTCTTTTCCTAAGACATGCATGATCTGAGTAAATTTAATATACATTTTCAAAAATAGATTCACTAGGTTTCATCCTTAAAAAAGTTCATAATCATGATGAAGAATGGTTAGCCTAGTTATTTCACTTCCTTTATTCCTTCTTATGTTATGCAGAGTAAATCCCAAATCTCTTTACAAGTAGTGCAAGTGAAAACACGTATGTAGTCTTCAAATTTTAAAGCAAATAAAAAACAATTTAAAAATTTGGCATTCAGTTGGGCTAAATATCTATCATCTGTAGTCCATTCAAAAAAGGTGTTTCAATTTTAAAACCATTTACTAAAGTTGAAGGTGCAGAATAACCTTCCTGTACTAACATCCACATGTGATAATCAATTGATTATAAAAAAGGTGGACATGAGAATTTCCAAAAATCGAAAGGAATATTATACAATAGAGGTGGTTTAGTAATTGAATATCTTTTCAAAGTGTTATGATTACTAAAGTTAGCCATAGATCTTTTTTCAAAAGTTTTTTAAAACTTAATTTATGAATCCTGCTCTGGTACCACTTAAAAGTTCATAAGGGTTGTTAAACCTTTATGAACTAGCCCAAGGCTAACAATGAGGAGGGGGGGGGGGGGGGTGAATTAGTTATTTTTAAAATTTCTTAAGGAAAAAATAAATTATTTTTGAAATCTTTTTGAATATTTTAAACACACAATTTTATCACATAATACAAAAGTAAAGATAAGTTAACAATAAATAGAATCAAAGATTTTAACCACATAACAAATAAAAAAAATGTAGAAATTAAATGTGAAAAGGTAAATAGAAAGAATATACTAGAATTATAGTGATTTGGTCAGCTTGACCTACGTCTACTCCCTACAAACCTGATTTTCAAGTATTATACTAAAAGTAGTTTCTCTCCTTTTTCCCCCACAATAAGACGAAGAAGCCCTTACAAAATCTTTCCACTGACTTGGGGATACAGAGTACCTTGTGTCCTTTTACTCTATCTTAGAGTGGGCAGAGAACCTGGAAGTCCTTTTACTCACTTTTGCAGTAGGCAGAGAACCTTGAAATCCTTTTACTCACTCCTGGAGTAGGTAGAGAAAGTTAGATCTTAAGGCGATGAAAGTCTCACTAGAGCAACTAAGGAACTGATAAAGAAGCCTGAAGAAGAGGGTAATAACCTTGCTTGGAGCAACCTTTATGAATCCCTCACAAACCCTCTCTCTCTCTCTCTCTCTCTCTCTCTCTCTCTCTCTCTCTCTCTCTCTCTCTCTCTCTCTCTCTCTCTCAAAGCTCTCCTCTCTTCCTTCTCAAAACTCTCTCTCAAGTTAACCTAGAAGCAAAAGATTAACTCAAGGATAATATGAGAGCTTAAATACAGAGCCTCCAAAATAAGCCCTAATTTTCAATATGGCGACACTTATCATACAATGTGATCATACGATTATCTTGCATGATTAGTTCAAAAATATTAATACTACCAATATGAATTGCATTGCCCTGCACAATTAGTTTAAGAGAAATAGAAAAAACATCATGGATGATTATAATATATTACCAGATGATTAGCATAAAACTATTGAACTTCACTTAGTATGATACCTGATGATGCCTTGATGTCCCACATAATTCTCTATAGTTTAGTACAAAAGGGATCAATCACCCTAAATGATTAGTTGAAAAAATATGGTCTTCATCTAGCATGATATGTGGCAACCCCTTATCATCCCATGCATGTTATCTATCATCCAAGTTGATCTTCACCGATCACCCTGTATGATTAGATCGAATTAATTTTTACCATAATTATTCTCCTAATTACAGGATTAATTTAGGTAAGATTTTCATCTATCATTCAGGATGATGAGGATCATCCTGTATGATTTGAACAAATTTTGAATTATATAATCATGCCTAAATTATGATTGGCAGCTTATTTTTTGATCAAAATATATCATCCTGTACGATAAAGATCATTCAGGATGATTAGATCAAAAAACTAAAATTTTTCTAAATCTCCAACTCACTCCCTAGATTGTGTGTTCAAGGTTACTTAGCTTTTAGATCCACCAGAGTACATTTTTTACTCAAGAAAGGTAAATTAGCTTTAAAACTCAAATTGCATACTCACTAAAATTTAGTCTACCCAGTCTTCAGAGAACTGACATAACAAGTGATTTGTGGACCTGAAATATTATCACACATAGAGAACATATATGCAAGTAAACTCAATTATCATGAGATAGCATAGTAATAAAATAATAATATTTAATATCATGAAAATCATAGTGCTTGTACCCATATTTACAACACTTAAAGTAGACACCCATAAGCTCACCACTGATAAAATGGTGTTATGAGGGTTTAAAAAAAAAGAGCGAGAAGGCATTATATTAAATCACACTCCTATTAGAAATAAGAGAGTTGAAAATAGAAGAAAAATTTAACATCATTAATTTGGTGATGTCCTTTAATGCACTTCTAGGTAGACCTTGGATCCATGAGTATAGGATGGTTACATCTACCCTATTCAAATGCATAAAGTCCTAATGAGATGACATTGAATGCATAATGAAGGCGATCTACAACCATTCTATATTCATGAGATTGGGATTTATGATGATGATGGATACTACACACTAGAAGGATCCACTACCCATCCTAAAAATAAGATCACAATCAAAGAGGAGATAACGATTGAAGAAAGCTCAAAAGGAAATAAAGAATTAAAAGGAAAACTAGCAGAGAAAGAGAAAAAAGAAAGAAATAAAAGAATAAAATACTGAAGATGATGTCGAGGGAGTGATCTTTAGGTCTTTAAATATTTTCCCCCAAAGAGGTGGGAGGATGGCCAAAAGAGCATGTGATCAAGGCCATGCTTCACTTAAAAGAAAAATACCCCTAATGTATATTGATTTGAAGTCTAGTTCAGATGATGACTCAAAAGTATAGGGTGTAAGAATTCCTCTTGATAACAAAAAGATAAATCCTCCTCCAAAATTTTATCTCACTTTAGAACAAGATAATGATCTAGAGGGTGACACTTCAAAAGTTCAAAGTGACATGCCTAAATGAACCATATATGAAAAGCTCAGTAGGAGATTTAATTCCTTAACCTTGGCCCCACTAGCAAGGTTGTAGGGTTAGTAACGACTCTCCTTATTTAGATAGAGAAGTAAAGAAAGTCATGAAGTTTTTTCTTGTCCCCTCCACCTCAAGGAAGGAAGATGATGTAATCCTTTAGGAGCAAATTTTGATAAATTAATGGGTTTACATCTTGGCTTCTTTCCTGTGTGAGTAAGGAATTATGTCAATGGACCAAGGGTTAGGTTAGATACCATAAGAGCCTCTGGTATACAAGAAATAAAAGAAACCTTAGTAGTGGTATCGACTTTGGTACTGTTGGTTCATTTCACGGCGATGAGTATTTTCTTATGGTAACAAATCATCCTGAATCTAAGAAGGTCCCTATGAAATTGCTGAACTCCCTGACAGGTTTTATTTGGAGACATTTGATGGTATAGATAAACTTCATGTTCTGGATGAACCCCCTGACTTTGAAGAAGAAATTAAATTGACAGTTGATGAACTCAAAGAAATTAACATTGGAATAGAGGATGACCCTCGCCCCATATTTATTAGCTCTTTATTGAGTGAATATGAATCGAAGGATCGAATCCAACTTCTCGTTGCATTTAATAACTACTTTACCTAAATATATGATGAAATGCTAAGCTTATATATTGATGTAGTCATTCATAAGCTTGGAAATCATCATGATGTCATTCATTTTAAGCAAGCTCCTTGATGCATGCATCTAAAAATTGAGTAGCAAGTCATTTCTAAAATCAAGAAATTTGTTGAGGCAGAATTTATTTGGAAGGAATAATATCCATCTTAGGATGCCAACATCGTATTGGTTCAAAAAAAAATGGTCAAATTCATATATGTATTAATAGGTATCTAAATGAAGCATGTCCCAATGATGAGTTTTCTTTACCCATACCAGAATTCTTGGTGGATATTACCTCTTTACATGTTATTTTCACCTTTTAGGATGGATCATCTAGTTATAACCAAATTAAGATGACCCAAGAAGATGAGAGGAACACTACATTAAAAACTATTATAGGGATATTTTGTTATAAGGTAATATCATTTTGCCTAAAAAATACTGGTGGAACCTACCAAGGGTGAAGACCCAAATTTTTTATGAATTAATTCATAATCAAGTGGAATGATACATTTATAATTGGGTCATCAAGAGAAAAATTAAAGAGGCTGACATGTATGACTTAAGAATCATCTTCAAGTGGTTGCACGTATATGACTTCAAAATAAACCCCTTGAAGTATTATTTAGGTGTTACTTTAGGAAAATGGTTGGGTTTCATAGTGAGGCATCGTAAAATTGAAATTGATCATGCTAAGATAGAAGCCATCATAAATATGCCGCCTCCTAGAAGCCTCACTCAACTAAGGTCCCTTCAAGATAGGTTGGCATATATAAGGAGGTTTATTTCTAATCTCTTTGGATGGTGTTGACCGATCTCTATATATCCTTACTAAAAAGGGTGCCAAATTAAAGTAGGATGAGAAATGTCAAAGTACCTTTGAGAATATAAAATATGATCTTACCAATCCTCTAGTGTTGGTAGCACCTATGCTTAGGAAGCCTCTTATTCTCTACACCACAGCTTTGGATGAGTTTCTTTGTGCCCTATTAGCTCAAGTCAGTGATGTAAGCAAAGAAAATGCCCTACTATCGTAGCCAATGACTCCTCCCTGTAGAAATCCACAATCCTTCCATTAAGAAACATTATCATGCCTTAGTTTTCGTTATCAAAAAGCTAAGACACAACATACTTTATCATTATGTGAGCTTAACTTTAAGGGTGAATTTGTTACAGTATACTATGACTTAACCTTCATTTTCAGGATATTTGGCATGCTAGTCTATGCTATTGCTTCAATTTGAAATTACATTCATTCCCTTGGGTGCTGTGAAAGGATAGGGTGTTGCTGACTTCCTTACAACACACCTTCTATCGGCATAATCTCCTCTAAATGATGATTCACATGATGAATAATTCATGAGCTTTGAGAAATCTAATGATCGTGTCTTGGAATTATATTTTGGTGCGGCATCCTCCTAGTAAGGCAAAGCACAAAAATCTTCCATCCCTAGAAAATTTGTAATTGGCTTAATTTTTATTACACCAAAAAAAAAGGGAATGATGCATTTCTCCTATCACTTATTAGAGACTTGCACAAACAATGAGGCTGAGTATGAGTCTCTGATAACTAGTTTGGAACTTACAATACTCATGGACATAAAAGTAAACAAAATCTTTGATGCTTCTCAATTGGTTATCAACCAAATGGTGAGAACCTATAAGGTTTTGAATTCAAAACTCTTAAAGTACCATCAATATATAAACCACTTACTTGAGAAAATTCCTATTATAATTATATACACAATTTTCCATGTAAGTAATTATGCATAGGATGCCTTGGAAAAGCATATGACGGAATTTTCCTAGCCAAAAGAAGACTCCATTTCTATAGAAATTCAGGGTCGTCACGTCTTAGCTCCTATATATTTAGAGAACATCAAGAAGAAATCTTCCCAAGTCCTATATGCATCTTCAACAACTGATGAAGAAGTTGATTGGAGACAGTCACTCATCGATTATCTTCAAGAAGGAAAGCTCCCTCATGTTAGGTTCCTTTCCAATATGATCAAATGTGGTTGCGTTTTCTAGACAAATGAGAGGACCTAAGGATTGTTATTTAAGTCCATACCAAACTATGCGGTGCTCGTAAATCTGGCCCTAAGATAAATATTAAAATTAAAAGACTTAGATATTATTTACCTATTATGATTGACCATGGCATGAATATTGTTAAATATTATCATAAATTCCAAGTTTATGGTGGAATTTTACATGAGCAGCCTAACATATTGCATCCCATGATAGCTTTATGGGATTTTGAGAGCTAGTCCATGGATGTTATTGGGCTTATTGTCCCTCCTTTTGTAAGGGGTTTGTAGAGAGAGTTGCTATTTACATGTTTTACATTCTTGCAACTTGTATTATTTTGATGATTTCAAATATTATTGTTTTTATATATCTCCTAACACTTTTTGGAAGTTTTATTTTTGCTCTAGTGTGTACTAACATTTCAGGAAATTTAACTCCAAGCGATGAAGACTTCAAACTATTCATTTGTAAATCATAAGCTTTTAAATGAAAGGAAGAGATTGTAATTGAGTGAAAAATCACAACACACACTCTTAGGGGACAATTTTTGTGAACTGATCATACGGGACGAACCTGGTTCGTACGGGACGATCATGTCAATTAACCCCTCAGAAGAGCAATGGATTGAACATGCGAGAGAAAATTTTCTAAGTCCTAATCGTCTAGGATGAATTTAATATTCATCCCGGGATGAACTTCTCGGGATTCTCACTTGCACTGTTCATCCAGATGAAAAATAACGTTCGTACCGGGACGAAACTCTTTGTATGAGATCGTACAGGATGAATTTAATTTTCGTCCCTGGATGAAGCTCTCTGTATGCGATCGTACAGGATGAAATTAATTTTCATCCCTGGATGAAATGCTCTGTATAAAATCATCCCAGGATGAAATTTGTTCATCCCAGGACGAACTCAATCGACTTACGTCAGTTGGTTACGTCCTGTAGAATTTTGGGAACCGACCTATATAATAATCGTTTTGTACCGGACGAACATAGTTCGTACGGGATGATGAGCGTGTACGAACATAGTTTGTATCAATATACATTAGGATCGTTTCCGACACTTTAAGTAAAATCGTCTAGGACGATCCACGATCGTACGGGACGATCCACTGCGTACATAATTGAAAACTTGCAGTTTTTGGGCAGTTTTTCTTGTCTTTTGTATATATACTTCAAATTATATTTCCACCCAATCTTTTTTCCATTTGATCTTCATGCCTATTGAAAGAAAAGTTAAGGAGAGAGTGTGAGAGAGCATTCAAAGGAGGATTCCTACCACTGGAGCGTGAGGGCTTCACTTGGTGTTCAAAGGTAAGAATCTCTACTTGTGATTTGGGATTACTTCACTCTTTTCTTTCTTTCTTCTAGATTTCTTATGAGAAGATCTGTCAAGGAGATCGGGTTCTCTGCCCACACTAGGAGAGTGTGAAAAGACGAAGGGTTCTCTGCCCACACTAGGAGAGTGTGAAAAGACGAAGGGTTCTCTGCCCACACTAGGAGAGTGTCAAAGGATGAAGGGTTCTCTGCCCACACTAGGAGAGTGTAAAAAGGTGAAGGGTTCTCTGAACACACTAGGAGAGTGTGAAAGGATGAAGGGTTCTCTGCCCTCACTAGGAGAGTGTAAAAATACGACGGTTCTCTGCCAACACTAGGGAAAGTTTAAAAGGACGAAGGTTCTCTGCCAACACTAAGGAAAGTGTAAAAGGATGACGGTTCTTTGCCGCACCGGGTAGTAGTGAAAAGAGTGGTTGTAAAGGCTTCTCCGCCTTGCTGTGGGTGCAAAAGGAGAGACACTATTGGTATTAGTGCAATACTCAGAGGGTGCCTCTGGGGAGTGGATGTAGGTCTGGTTTAGACTGAACCACTATAAATCGTGTGTCCTTTTATTTTACTGCTTTTTATTTTCCATATTTAATTTAGTATTTTAAAATTATGGTTGAAAAACTTTTTATAAAAATTCATTAAATTTTACTTTTGGTTAAACTTATCAAAAGAGGGAAAAATTTTAAATACCAATTCACCCCCCTCTTGGTAACTTTGGGACATTAACTTAGGCCTAACAACCTATTTACTAGACTCAACAGGGTTATCACTTCATTTAGATGTGAATGATCCTTTCTCTAAGTGGGTGGAAGAAGTCCCCCTATGCCATGTAATATCACAACATATCATGAAATTCTCTTATGACCATATCATATATCAAGTTAACATACCCTAGAGGATCATATCCAATAATGGGTTCACATTCAAGTCTACCAAAATGAATAACTTTACAAAATGTCATGGTTTTGATTAGAGATACTCAATAATATATTACTTATGGGATAACGATTGGTTGAGGCCTTTAATAAAACCTTGGTGCAAATCATCAAAAAGACCGTAGATAATAACAAATGCTAGTGGGATGAGAGGTTAGTAGAATCCTTATGGGCATATCGGACCACTTATAGGACCTTGACAAAATCTACTTTATTCACATTAGTGTATGGGTCTGAGGTCATGCTCCCTTTCAAGTTACAAATCCCTTCACTGAGGATCACAATATAGAATCAGATCACAACTAAATGAAATGCACAAATCTAATTAAAAGATCTTGAAGGCCTTGAAGAGCATCACCTCCAAACTTAAAAGAACTTTGAGTTATGTAAAGCCCGAATGGTTCAAGGTAATCACAAGTTAATGCAGCCTAAAACCTTCCTAGTAGGAGACTTGGTCCTACTTCTTTGGAGACATACTTAGCCCACCCAAAGATCAAGGAGAAGTTTGAATAAACATGGGAAGGGCCTTTTATCATATAGAAAATCTACAAAGGAGGCTCCTACCATCTCGTTGATTGTAAAGGAAATCACCGGATGCTTCCTGTCAAAGGGCATTTCCTTAAGAAATACTATACTTGATGTAATCCAAACTTTAAATTAATAAATTATCTTTAAGTTCCCAATCAAATTGAATAAAAAAAAATTATCCAAATCATGATTTCCTAGAAAATCAAACCTCACTAATCCTTTAGGTTAGATATGAGTCAACATACTTTCTTTCTTTAAAATTAAATCCACTAATGGAGGAGCACGCCCTTTGTGGCACCACCCTAGTTTTAATTCAATATTAATCCTATATGATTAGGTGTGACTTCTTACTTCAAGATTCTTTTCCAGATGATCATCTGCTATTAGGGGAGCATGCCCCTCATAGCACCAGTTTAGCTTCTAATCCTTATGGCTAAATATGAGTCATCGTGCTTTATTTTCTTAGAATTATATTCACTAGTGATGGAGCATGCCCCTTGAAGAACAATCCTAATTTCCATGTCTTGAAATTGGTCTCCCATTCAATTTTAAATCTGTTAGTAGTGGATCATAACATTTATGGCATCACTCCAACTTTTAATCCTCAAGATTAGATGTGAGTTATCATGCTTTCTTTCCTCAAGATTAGAACCTCTAGTGGAGGAGCATGCCATTTATGGTATCACCGTAGTATCAAATCAAGCCTTTTTGATCCTCTATGGTTAGGTCTGAGTCCCCACCTCAAGCTTCCCTTCTATAAAATCATATGTTAATAATGGAGCACACCCTTCATGGCACCACGCTAGCTTCCAATCCTTAAGGTTAGATGTGAGTGATTGTGATTTCTTTCCTTAGGATTAGATCCACTAGTGGTTTAGCATACCCTTTGTGATACCTCCCTAGTAATCATTCAATCTTGATCTTCTAGGGTTAGGTGCTCTCTTTCCTTGAAATCAAAAGCTCAGATTCTTTCATTTGGTCAATGCCAATATATGCAGTATAACCTCATTATACTACACATATTGGGGGCCAATTTATTGAACTCATTTTTTTTATGAGGTTCAAAAATTCAAATTAATTTAATCAAATCCAAAGTTCAATTGAAATAAAAAAATCCAGATCAAAATTCAAGGTTAAAGGCCCATGTTCTATAACCCCTTTTGAGTGATTTTTCAATCACCTCAAAACTTAATCAAATGACCCCCAATTCATGACCTATTAATTTCATATTGATTAAGCATGTCCCTAGGGTCAACTCTCCAGATTTGAGGCTAATCTGATGTTGAGATTATTGCAACTTAGTTTTTCGATTGTTGAGATTCATGCAACATGTATGTTTTTTTATGATTCCAATTATTATTATTTTAATTACAATTTCTCCTAACATGTTTTGGATGTATTGTTTTTATTGTTTGTGTGTACTAACAATTTAGAGAAATCATACTCCAAATTGTTGAAGACTTCAAATCAGACTAGATTAGGGTTCATTATAAATAAATTCTATTTTTATTTTTATTTTATTGAGTCTAAATGAGTGTGATTGTAATTGAGTAACTATGCACACACACACAATAAGGGAGTGTTTAAAATTGTAATTTTTAAACTAACTGTACTGTATGAACTTATTTCATACGGGATGATTTATTTAGTTATTTTTCCCTTTGAGCAATCAAACGAACTGTAGGTAGAAAGTTTTCTAAGTACTGATCATTATGTACGATGTCGTGTTCGTACATATGCTATCCAGACTATGAATTAGATGGATCCCTTTTTGTCCTGATGAATTTAAAGTATTTTTGAATGGATCGTATGTACAATGTTGTGTTCGTATAAATGTCATCTAGAGTATAAATTGGACAGGTCCCTTTTCGTCTTGACGAATTTGAAAATTTTATGAACATATCATACTATATGATATCCCATACATACATACGACATCCAGAGTACAAAAATGCGGGGTCCTTTTTCATCCCGAAGAAGATGAAAATTTTTTTAACTATTCGTACAGTACAAATTTTGTTTGTACTGGATGATCATCGAGTATGAAATTATTTCATACAGATTAAAAAAAGGTTCGTATGCCACCAATTTTAAATTGTTTGTATGTACAAACATACGATCGTATTGTATGATTATACATGCTCAAAATGGAAATTTTTATTTTTTTGGATAGTTTTTCGTGTACGACGTCCATAATACAAAAATGTGGGGTCCCTTTTCGTCCCGATGAAGATGAAAAATTTTCTAACTATTTGTACAATATAAATTCGGTTTGTACTAGATGATCATCGAGTATGAAATTATTTCATACAGATTCATTAAAGGTTCATTTGCAACCATTTTTGAATTGTTCATATGTATGAACATACGATCGTACTAAATGATTGTACATGCTCAAAATGGAAAATTTTTATTTTTTGGACAATTTTTTGTGTCTTTCATATAAAAGGTCCTCAAAAACTAATGTGAAAGAGTGAGTTTGGGAGAGTGTTTGAGAGAAAGTTCTTTCAAGTGGAGTATGAAAGGTTCACAAGGTTACGCAAAGGTAAGAATCTCTTTTGGTCTTTTGTTATATTCTTTCTTTTCTTCTTTCTAGTTGCTCAAGAGAAGATCTTTGAAGAAGATCCAGTTCTCTACCAACACTTAGAGTGCGTAAAAGGATGATGGTTCTCTGCCGACACTTGGAAGGTTTAAAAGGATGACGGTTCTCTACTGACACTTAGAGGGTGTAAAAGGATGACAGTTCTCTGTCAACACTTAGATGGTGTGAAAGGATGATGGTTCTCTGCCACACTAGAGATTGGTGGAAGATAGGAATTGTAAAGGTCAAGGAGGCTAAAACAAAGTTATGTAAGAAAATGAAAAGCAATATAAGTAAGGGAGCCTTTAATATATATCAATTTGGAATCTAGTTAATATGAAGAGTCTTATGTGTTTCGGAAAGATCCAAAGATTAATGAATATTTGAAATTTATTAATCAACCTATGTTTTAGATTTTTTATAGAAATTGACAGTGACGAGAACATGGTCCAAGCCACTAGTGAAGAAAATTCAGACTTATCTACCATGGTGAAGTTAAAAAAGTTATGTGAAAAAATATTATCTTAACCCCACTATCTCTAAATGATATAAAGAGGTTGGAGGTGAAAACCTTGCTTCTTTTAGATCCATATTGCAAACCCAATATCTTTATACCTTCAACGAGAAAATTCCCAAAATTTGATGTAACCCTCGATAGATCATTTATGGATAAGATAATAGAACTTTATTTTGAATGGTACTTGAATTATATAAATAAATTTTCTAATCAAAATTTAGCACATTAAAATTGGAGTACAAACGTAGTCCAATAATATGAACACCTATGGAGTACAAAATACCACAAATATGCATCAAGATTGGGTGTTGGCTTTGCTACTCTACGTTCATTTTGTAATTATGATGAGTATTGCTTAGTTATATCAAATAATATAGAGTATGATAGTCTCTTTTAATGAACATTGATCCTTTTAATGAACATTGTTTAGAAATTTCATATGATTTGGATGACTCATAAGTTAGGGATGCATCTCATGAACTTGAAGAGGAGATTAAATATATAATCAACAATCTAAAAGAAATAACTTTGGGCACCGAGGAAGACCCTCATCTAATTTTTATAAGATATTTATTAAATGAAGATGAAGTAAGCAAGATGATTGAGTTATTATAAGAATTCAAAGACTCATTTGTTAAGAGAGTTGTTATTTGCATGTTTTACATTCTTGCAACTTGTATACTTTTGATGATTCCAAATATTATTGTTTTATGTGTAGTTATCTCCTATCACTTTTTGGAAAATTTGTTTTTGCTCTTGTGTGTACTAATATTTCAGGAAAACTGAACTCCAAACTACTGAAGTCTTCAAATTAAATTCAACATGAGATATCTTATATTTTATATCTTGTAATTTTTGTACGAATTAAAGTTGAGAGGGAGTGATTGTAATTGAGTGAATAAACACACACACACTTGAGGAGATCTTAAAAATTTTGTACTGATTGTACGGGACAAATATAATTCGTACGGGACGATCAGGTCAGTTATCTCCTTTTAAGAGCAATGGTGCGAATAGGAGTTGGAGGAAATTTTTCTAAGTCCAGATCATCCAGGACAAAATTATTTTCATCCCAGGACGAGTTAGGCTCTATAAAAATTTCGTTTAGATGAAATCTATAATCGTGCCAGGACGACTTGGGCTCTGTAAAAATTTCGTCCAGAAGAAATCTAAATCATCCCCGGACGAAGTCTTCTCTGTAAAAAATTCGTTCAGACAAAATTCATAATCGTGCCAGGATGAGTTGCCCTCTATAAAAATTTTGTCCGGGCAAAGTCCTGTTCATCCAAGGATGATGGAAACCGACTTAAGTAAGTTGGTTACATCCTATGGTATTTTGGGAACCGACCTATGAAATAACTATACGTCCGGACGAACCTAGTTTGGACGGGACGATGATCGTGTACGAACATAGTTCATACCAATATTCATTAGGATCGTTTCAGACACTTTAAGTAAAATCATTCATGATGATCCACGATCGTACGTGACGATCCATTTCATGTTGACTTGAATATTTGCAGTTTTTTGACTGTTTTTATTGTCTCTCCTATATAAGGTCCAATTTTTACTACCACCCAATATTTTTGCTCATTGATCTTCGTGCCTATTGAAAGAAGAGTCAAAGAGAGAGTGTGAGAGTGCATTCAAAGGAGGATTCCTACCACTGGATCATGAAGGCTTTGCTTAGTGTTCAAAGGTAAGAATCTCTACTTGTGATTTGGGATTACTTTACTCTTTTCTTTCTTCCTTCTAGAATTTTTGTGAGAAGATCTGTCAAGAAGATCCGGTTCTCTGCCGACACTTAAAGAGTGTGAACAGCCGTGAGTTCTCTTCCCACACTAGGAGAGTGTGAAAGGATAAAGGGTTCTCTTCCCACACTAGGAGAGTGTGAAAGGACGAAGGGTTCTCTACCCATACTAGGAGAGTGTGAAAGGACGAAAGGTTCTCTGCCCACACTAGGAGAGTGTGAAAGGATGAACGGTTCCCTGCCAGCACTGGGGATAGTGTAAAAGGACAACGGTTCTCTGCCGCACTGGGTAGTGGTGAAAAGAGTTTTTGTAAAGGCTTCTCCCCCTTGTTGTGGGTGCAAAAGGATAGTCACTAGTGGTATTAGTGCAATACTTGCAAGGTGCCTCCGGGGAGTGGATGTAGGTCGGGTTTTGACCGAACCACTATAAATTTGGTGTCTTTATTTTTTCGCTACTTTTTATTTTTGTGATTTACTGCTTAAAACTATGGTTTAAAAACTATTTCTACAAAAAATCACTAAAATTTAATTTCGATTTAAAATACTTAAAAGAGGGATTAATTTTTAAAATATCAATTCACCCCCCCCCCCCCCCCCCCTTCCCCTCCTGGTTAGCTGTGGGACATAAACTTAGGCTTAACAACCTAATTCATAATGAATGAATTTCAATAAGTGGTATCAGAGCTTTGTTTTAAAATCATAAGTTTAGACTACTTTTTGATTAACGTAGATGGTTACATTTGGAAACCAAAACACATCTGAGAGTTACTCTATAACTAGTCCTCCACTGTTTGACAATATACCTTTTGATTTTTGGAAAACTCGTATGTCTACTTTTTTACTATAACTTGATTATCGTATGTGGATCTTAGTCCAGGAAGGATATACAAAATCAACTAGATTAGTTGACGGAGTTAGAGTTGAAACACCTTTTGCAGACTAGACAGAAGAAGAATGTAACTTAGCACAACTAAAGCCAAATGCTTGAATAGTTTCTTTTGTGCTTTAAAATCAGAAGAATACATGTGGGTTTCCGCTTGTAAAAGTGGAAAGGAAATATGGGATAGACTTTTTACAACATATGAGTGGACTAATGAGGTTAAGTAATCTAGACTTAATATTTTGTTGCACGATTATGAACTATTTCGCATGAAACCAAATGAATCTATTTCTGATATGTACACAAGATTCACACAAATAGTCACCTCTTTGCATGCATTAGGTAGGGAGTTAACAAATGATGAAATGGTTAATAAGATTCTTCGTTGCTTACCTACTGCATATGATGCTAAAATTACTGCAATTACATAGTTTAAAGATTTAAACATTTACTCTATTGAAAATCTTCTTGGTTTGCTTATTGCTTACGAGTAAGAAGTTAGCCAAAGAAAGGTTGATACAGGTGAACCATGAAGGGAGAAAAATATAGCACTAAATGTGGAAGAGTCTGAGAGTGAACACTCATAACCTGAGGATGAAGACGACATCGTATTGATGACTAGACAGTTCAGAAGCTTTCTAAAGAGGACGTTAGCAATGGAATAGAGGTAAATTCAATAGAAATGCCAAGGTTTCTAATGAAATTATTTGCTACGAGTGCAGGAAACCTGGACTTATAAAGACTGAATGCCTAAAACTCAAAGACAATCCTAGCAAGGAGAAGGTAGAGGAGAAACCAATTATGAAGAAGGGCAAGAAGAAGTTCCAACGAGCTTTTCGGGCAAACTCAGCTTCGAACTCGTCAGAAATAAAAAAGGAAGAGGAAGTCACTAATCTATACTTAATGGCCGACAATCTTGATCAGTCAGATCAAGAAGAGGTATGTGACTTAACTTATGATGAACTTTTTGAAGTTTCTGAACACATGCATGAATCATATAAGAAAATAAAGAAAATGCATGCTAGCCTTAGTTTAGAATTGGAAGAACTTAAAAAGAAACATGAAATACTTAGGAAAGATCATGCTTTTATTGATAACAACCACATGAAATTACTTGATGAGTTTGATAACTTGAATAAAAATCATGAGAATTTAAAAATATCCTATGAAAAACTTGAAAGTGAATTTAAAAATTCTAAGGATGAATTTGAGAGCAAACTTTATAGAACCAATTATACAAATAAAATTTTGAAAGATATGAACTCATTTTTTAGATTAAGGATAAAAGCTCTCGAGGATAATAGGATACCTCCCAGACTTGAAGATTTTACTAATCCTATTATGTATCCTAAATTCATGCAATCCCTGAATAGACAAGTAAATGATAAAAGACTTAGGAATCCATTTCCAAAAATAAAATATAATAATTATGGATTATTTAAACATATAGCTCACACCTATACTTTGAAGATGAAAACTAATTTGGTGTGGAGACCTAAGATGCATAAACCTAGACATATCATACATGCATCTAATTATAAATTGGTAAAAGGTGAACCCAAACTTGTTTGGGTTCCTAGGTTTAACGATTGATAATTTTGCAGGATCGCTCTCATACAAGACCTCGTGAGAGCATATGGTACCTGAATAGCAGATGTTCAAAGCATATGACTGGAGATACTGCTCAATTCATAATGCTGGAAGCTAGGAGTCGGGGCAAGATTACACTTGGAGATAACACCACAAGGAAGGTGGTTGGATCAGGTATGATTGGAAATTTTAAGAATTTTTTCATTGACAATGTGTTATTGGTAGAAGGCTTAAAGCATAATTTGTTAAGTATAAGCTAGCTATGTGATAAGAGTTATTGTGTAAATTTTTTTTCTACTAGCTGCAAATTAAGACTAAATGATAAAGATGTTTTGAATGGTAAAGGGTAAACAATATTTATATGCTAGATTTAAATTGCATTAATTCTCCTACTATTTTTTGTTTGAAAATTGTATTTGATGAGTCATGGCTATGGCATAGGAGACTTTGTCATTCTAGCATAAAAAATCTTAGAAGGATTACCCAAAAGAACTTAGTGAGAGGTATACCTAAAGTAGACTTTACTAAGGACCACCTTTGTGATGCATGTCAACTAGGAAAGTAAGTGAAGACCTCTTTTCAGTCCAATAAGGATCTTAAAACTAGTAAACCTTTAGAGATTTTGTATATGGATCTTTTTGGACCTATTGGAACTGTGAGTCTAGGAGGGAAGGTATACAGATTTGTGATTGTGGATGACTACTCAAGATTCACATGGGTTAGATTTCTATTTCATAAGAGTGAATCATTTGGGGAATTTAGAAATTTTTCGACTTGGATTCAAAGAAAACTAGGGTGTGAAATTATTTCTATACAAAGTGATCATGGAGGAGAATTTAAGAATGAGAAATTTGATGAATTTTGTAAGGAAAAAGAAATTGATCACAACTTTTCTGCACCTAAAACCCCTCAGCAGAATGGGGTAGTCGAAAGGAAAAATAGAATATTAATAGAAGCCGCCCGAGTAATATTGGTAGAATACTCACTTCCAAAATATTTCTGGGCTGAGGTGGTTAGCACTGCATCTTATGTTCTGAACATGGTGAATGTGAGATCAAAATTAAATAAAACATCCCATGAGTTACTAAAAGGAAGAACACCTAATTTATCTCATTTGCATGTTTTCAGTTGCAAGGTGTTTATTCATAACAATGAAAAATCTGCCTTAGAAAAATTTGATCCAAAATCAGATTAAAGAATTTTTGTTGGATACTTAAGTGTTAGAAAATCTTATAGGGTATTCAATAAAAAAACTTTGGTAATTAAGGAGACCACAAATGTTGTATTTGATGAATATGGAAATATGAAAGAGCCAAATATTGAAGAAGATGAGATTGTAGAAAACTCCCAAAAGTTTGATAAAATAAGTTTGGAAGAAAATGTGGAAGAAAATTTGGAGATAGAAAACCCTTTTCCTAAAGATTTGAGATTTTCTAAAAAACACCCAAGAGAATTGATTATAGGTGAACCTAGTGAGGGTGTAAGAACTAGGGGTGGATTAAACAAGAAAGTCAATCATTCAGCCTTCATTTCAACTATAGAACCCACAAATATTGATCAAGCACTATCGGATGAATTTTAGATTTTGGCCATGCAAGAAGAATTGAATAAATTTGTAAGAAATAAAGTTTGGAAATTAACTACAAGGCTAAAGGATCAAAGTGTAGTTGGAACTAAGTCGGTATTCAAAAATAAAATGAATGACTCAAGAGTGGTCATTAGAAATAAGTCTAGATTAGTAGCTAAGGGGTATAATCAGATGGAATGGATTGATTTTGAGGAGACTTTTGCCCCTGTAGCTATACTTGAAGCAATTAGAGTTTTGCTAGCTTTTGCCTATTTTAGAGGATTTAAATTATATCAAATGGATGTCAAAAGTTCCTTTTTAAATGGGGTAATTCAAGAGGATATGTTTGTAAAACAACCTTTAGGCTTTGAAAATTCTAAATACCCAAATCATATTTTCAAGTTGAAAAAGGCATTATATGGATTGAAACAGGCACCTAGGGCTTGGTATGAGAGGTTGAGCACCTTCCTACTTGAAAGATCTTTTGAAAAATGAAGTGTGGATATAACTCTCTTTTTGAAGAAATGTGGAAAGGATATACTCATTGTTCAAATTTATGTGGATGATATCATTTTTGGATCTTCAAATAAAAATCTTTGTGATGATTTTTCTAAAATAATGAGTAGTGAATTTGAGATGAGTCTAATAGGAGATTTGGTTACTTTCTATGATTTAGCATTAAGCAAATTGAGGAAGGCACATTTCTTATTCAATCGAAGTATGTTAAAGACATCCTCAAAAAGTATGAAATGGACAATGCTAAACCTATTAGTACACCAAAGAGTTTCTCAGTTCAGTTGGATAAGGACCCTAAGGGAAAATCTGTTGATCAAAAAAAATTTAGAGGGATAATTGGATCATTGCTTTAGTTGATAGCTAGCCGCCCCGATATTATGTTTAGTGTCTGTTTATGTGCTAAATTTTAATCAGATCCAAAAGAATCATATTTGACAGCAGTGAAAAGGATTTTAAGATATCTGTTAGGAACTCAAAACTTAGGAATTTGGTATCCTAAGTTTATCTCTTCATTTGAAATAATTGGTTATTCATATTCTGATTTTGTAGGATGTAGGGTGGATAGGAAAAGCACTTCTGGAACATGTCAATTCATTAGAAATTCTTTAGTCTCTTGGTCCAGTAAAAAACAAAATTCAGTAGCTCTATCTACTGCTGAAGTGATTACATTGCATTAAGAAGTTGTGTGGGACAAGTACTTTGGTTGAAACAACAGTTGATTGATTTAGGATTGTCTATAGGCACTATTTCAATTTATTGTGATAACACTAGTGCTATTTGTATTTCTAAAAATCTTATTCAACATTCAAGAATCAAACACAAAGACATAAGGCATCATTTCATACGGGATCATGTATTCAAGGGAGAAATTAAACTCATTCATGTTACAACTGAAAATCAACTTGCAGACATTTTTACAAAACCTTTAGCCTTTGATACTTTCAGTGCATTAAGAACAAAGCTTGGTGTGATTGATTTAAATGCTTAAATAAAAATGTTTTCTAGTAAATGTTTTTGTGTTCATTATGAGTTTTTAATCTTGTTTTTGTGTGATTTGTTTTTAATATGTGTTTTATTGTTGTACATGGTGTTTTTAATGTGTCTTTTGAATTTTAGTTTTTATTTGTGTGCAAAATCAATTTTTTTTTTTGTGAAAATCATCCGGGACAAAAAAATTTCGTATGGGATGATTTGTGTAATATGTCAAAGTATCAGATTTTAAACCGTTTGCATGCAGTTTTCAGTGTTTAATGGTCACTTCGTCTGGACGAACGTTATGATCGTACGGGATGATTTGTTTTTCAATCGATGGGACGAATGAATGAAGCGGTTGAATGGATAAGGTAGTTTTTAATACGAACTTCGTACGTATGAACCTTTGGTTCGTCTGGATGAACACATGTCGGTTCGATGTAGGGGACGGTTTCAATTGCCATTAAAATGATATAAGTTCTGATCGTCCCCAGACAAACACATGTTTGTCAATACGATCAAACTGGTCAAAAGTCTATACGAAAGGATGCTTCGTAAGTCGCGTTGATTACGAAATGTCATTTCATTCTGGTCATATTGGATAGTTTATACGAAATATTTTCGTATGGGACTAATGAAAATGTCATACAAGATGAATTATTTTTGTCTGGTACGAATGAATCATTTTTTTAATAAATAGGCAGTCTTTTCAACTCAATTGTCACTCTCTAAACATCACTTTTAAATCCTTTCTTACTCTAGATCATTTTCAAATGGCCAGTTCAAGCCAGCGTCAAAATGTCTTAGTCAAGAAACCACATAGGAATTCATCCAAAAATTTTCTGTCCAAAGCAAATGAGGATTCTTTTCATAGGTTTGCTTCATCCAAAATCACCCCTTCCCGGATCCTAATCCAAGAAGATATTACCTTTAAAGTAATGCATTTATTTGCTTCAACTCAGTTTTTCTTTATTGTTACCCTCGTCCACCTCTATAACAAAGAAACCTTTCACTACTTTCTATCCAATATGTCCTTCAACTCTAACCACTATGTGATTCGCTCCTATATCTTCAAACAAAAAGTTGAAATCACCAAGCATGACTTAGGAGCATTTCTAAATTTAAAGACTGAGGGAGAAAGAGCCCATACCTTAATCACCAATGATCAATATAAATGGTATGAAATCAATAGGGTGATTAGACTAAATGGGTTAAATGAGCATGTGGCTAAGGTATCTGGTCTTGTCCGAAATGCACGCATCATCCAGCACGTTCTTAGAACTTCAATCATTCCAAAAGCTGGTGATATAGTCAATATTACCCCCCCTTCTCTCTATGGTGACCTTTCTAATTATGTCAAATGAGCCTATAGATAAAGCCCAACTTATCCTTGACTATCTTTATGGGCTTTCTAAAATTGGCCATGCTGAACAGAAAAGAAAAAGGAATATTGCCTTAGGACACTTAGTTACCCTTGTTATAGAGAAGAAATACAACTTGGTTCATCCAGATCAAGAATATGAAGAACCGCTCTACTATAATGACGGATCATTTAGAGCGATCTTCAAGGAGAAATCAGGTAAAGCACATGTCATAAGTGATACAGAAGAAGAGCTAGAAGGTGCACCTGCTCCTGCTAATGAACCAAATTATTAGGATTTGGTTCAAAGATTTGATCAATTAGAGACTCATTTTGATCAGCGCTTTGATCAAATTGAGACTCATTTACAATAGCAGGCTGCTCAATATCAACATGACATGGACTATATAAGGGAGCAAATGAATGATATTAGTACCAATGTACTTATGATGAGTACATACTTTAACCTCTTTGGTGGTGCTCCTCCTCCTCCTCTAGATCAGGGACCATCTGAGTGATAGATGCACTTGATGTTATGTGTTTGTGCTGTTATTATTTTTACTTTATGTGTTTGTTATTATTTGTTTTTAGTAGTTCAATGTATTTCTCTTTTATTTCAAATGTTTTATTTTGTATTGATATCCTGATGTATCATTATAATATCTTCCAAGTGATATCAATATTAGTTCTTGTGTTTTGATTTGAATTTATTTCTGAAATGTTTATAAGTCTTTATGAAAATAATCAGATTTTTTAATCTTAATTGTGCTATAACCTGAATTATAAGTTAAAATTAAATTCATTAGAAAATCTAATTATTCTAAGTTTAAGTTTTGATTATAACTTGATATTATTAGAAATTTTAATTTCATGTCTCTCTTTTAGACTGCCGTATTGTTAATATTATTATTGCTTTGCGATGATTTCTTCTTTTATATTTCACTTATCCATCATTATTTATGCACTTAGAAAGATTTGAAATTTTAGATTATTATTTTTGGAAAGAAAAAAGTTACTCTTGCAAATTGTATAAAAGTATAAAAAATCAAAAGGAATGCACAAAGGTTCGCAATGTAAAAAAGATGCACAAAATAAGCTCAAAGTAAAAAATGATGCACAAAAATGTGCCATAAATGTGAAAAAGATGCGCAAAGCACCACATGTGGTAGTTATTTCTTTTCAAACTCTTTTAATCTCTTAATTCAAATTGATCTTATGTTCATTTAAAATTGATATTAAAATTTGAAATATATAATTTTTTATTCATCCTTAGTGCAATGATTTTCTATATCTTGGTGTCTAAATTGACTCATGTCTTTGATAAATTCTTTTTATTATCTATGTTATATCACTTCTTAAATTGTATGAATTTCTCTGATTTTTCTAATGTTTTAAATTTATTTGCATACTTTATTTCAATCACTTTCAAGGTTAAATTGTCAAATGATTTTCATATTTCTACTTACATTTCAAGTATTTTTCTTCTTCACTTTTTGAAGTTGTCAAAAAGGGGGAAAAATTATTTGTTGTGTCTTGAAATTGTTTGTTGTGTCTTGTGTACTTGTGTCAAGTATATTTTTTTTGTATTTTTTATTTGTTTTATCGTATGTTTTCGTGTGTGTATTTGATTGTTTTTGTTTTGTCTTTTGTGCTGTTTTATGTTATTTAAATTAAAAAAAAAAACAAAACAAAATTTTTTAATTCAATTGCCTCCTTATTTTCATGGGTTTATCAATTCAGGGGGAGTTTAGGAGATTCTTAGAATTTGAAATCATACAAACAATAATTATTTTGTCATCGTCAAAAAGGGGGAGATTGTTAAGAGAGTTGTTATTTGCCTGTTTTACATTCTTGTAACTTGTATAGTTTTGATGATTCCAAATATTATTGTTTTATGTGTAGTTATCTCCTCACACTTTTTGGAAAATTTATTTTTGCTCTTGTGTGTTCTAACATTTTAGGAAAATCAAACTCCAAACTACTGAAGTCTTCAAATCGAATTCAACATGAGATATCTTGTATTTTGTATCTTGTAATTTTTGAATGAATTAAAGTTGAGAGGGAGTGATTGTAATTGAGTGAATAAACACACACACACTTGAGGAGATCTTAAAAATTTTGTACTGATCGTACGGGATGAATACAATTCGTACAGGACGATCAGGTCAGTTATGTCCTTTTATGAGCAATGGTGCGAACAGGAGTTGGAGGAAATTTTTCTAAGTCCTGATCGTCCAGGACGAAATTATTTTCATCCCAGAACGAGTTAGGCTCTGTAAAAATTTCAATCAGACGAAATCTATAATTGTGCCAGAACAACTTGAGCTCTGTAAAAATTTCATCCAGACGAAATCTAAATCGTCCCCGGACGAAGTCTTCTCTGTAAAAATTTTGTTTAAACGAAATTCATAATCGTGCTAGGACGAGTTGCCCTCTGTAAAAATTTCGTCCAGATGAAGTGCTGTTCGTCCCAGGACAATGGGAACCGACTTAAGTAAGTTGGTTACATCTTGTGGTATTTTGGGAACCGACCTATGAAATAACTGATCGTCCGAACAAACCTAGTTGGTACTGGACGATGATCGTGTACGAACATAGTTCATACCAATATTCATTAGGATCGTTTTCGACACTTTAAGTAAAATCGTCAAGGATGATCCATGATCGTACGGGACGATCCATTTCGTGTTGACTTGAATATTTGCAGTTTTTGGATGATTTTTCTTGTCTCTCATATATAAGGTCCAATTTTTTCTGCCAACCATTCTTTTTGCTCATTGATCTTCGTGCCTATTGAAAGAAGAGTCAAGGAGAGAGTGTGAGAGTGCATTCAAAGGAAGATTCATACCACTGGAGCGTGAAGGCTTCACTGGGTGTTCAAAGGTAAGAATCTCTACTTGTGCTTTGGGATTACTGCACTCTTTTCTTTCTTCCTTCTAGAATTCTTGTGAGAAGATATGTCAAGGAGATCCGATTCTCTGCCAACACTTGAAGAGTGTGAATAGCCGCGGGTTCTCTGCCCACACTAGGAGAGTGTGAAAAGACAAAGGGTTCTCTGCCCACACTAGGAGAGTGTGAAAGGCCAAAGGGTTCTCTGCCCACACTAGGAGAGTGTGAAAGGAAGAAGGATTCTCTGCCCACACTAGGAGAGTGTGAAAGGGCTAAGTGTTCTCTGCCCACACTAGGAGAGTGTGAAAGGACGAACGGTTCTCTACCAGCTCTAGGGATAGTGTAAAAGGACGACGGTTCTCTGCCTTACTGGGTAGTGGTGAAAAGAGTTTTTGTAAAGGCTTCTCCTCCTTGGTGTGGGTGCAATGTGGGTGCAAAAGGAGAGTCACTAGTGGTATTAGTGCAATACTCGAAAGGTGCCTCCGGGGAGTGGATGTAGGTCTAGTTTTGATCGAACCACTATAAATTTGGTGTCTTTATTTTTCCGCTACTTTTTATTTTTGTGATTTACTGTTTAAAACTGTGGTTAAAAAACTATTTCTACAAAAAAAAATCACTAAAATTTAATTTTGGTTAAAAATTACTCAAAAGAGGGATTAATTTTTAAAATACCAATTCACTCCCCCTCTTCGTTAGCTGTCGGACATAAACTTAGGCTTAACAATCTAATTCATAGTGAACGAGTTTCAACATCATTCCCTTGGTTTTATGAAGAGATGCCCAAATTATCTCTAGACATAGTAGTTCACAAGTTGCAATCCAACCAGAGATGATTCTAGTAAAATAAGCTCCATGATGGATATGACTTGACATCAATAAGTAAGCCTTAGATGAAGTCAAGAAGTTAATTGATGTTGGCTTTATTTTAGAATATAAATATCTAACTTAGTTTGCTAGCATCTTCCCAGTCAAGAAAAAGAATGATCATATAGGTGTTTGTATTGATTTTAGAGATATGAATAGAGCTTATCCTAAAGATAAGTTTTTGTTTCTGATACAAGAACTCATGGTAGATATTTTGATGGAATGAGAATTGTCAAAAAAACATTTTACAATATAAAATGATATTTCACAAATCCTTCAATGCTTGTAGCTCCTATTTTAGCAAAGCCACTAATCCAACATACGATGGTTTTAAATGAATCCTTAACATATTATTAACTCAAGCTAATGTTGAAGGAAAAGAGAATATACTTTATTATTTGAGTATAAGTTTATTTCCTACTGAAGTAAATTACCCTCTGATCTAGAAGCATTATTTTTCCATGATATTTTCCACTCAAAAGTTGAGGCACTGCATGCAATCCAATAGAGTGAATTTGATATCAACAGTAAACCAACTGTAATATTTGATGACTTGATCATTGCTCTCAGGAAGATTATCTTGATGGTCAATGATTTTATCATAATTTGAGATTACATTCATCCCTTTATGAGATGTGAAAATATAAGCCATTGCAAAATTCTTAGCATCTTATCCTATGCAAGATAATTTCCTGATAAATGATGAATTATCATATGAACAAATTATGGAATTAGAATCAAAAGAAAAGTATACTTGGAAATTTTAGTTTGATGGTACTACTTCTAGTCAACAAAGAGAATCCAAGGATATTTCCCCAGGGTAAGTTGGAATTGGTATAATATTCAACAATCCTACTAAAACGTTTGATGTATTACTCTAACCATATGTCAGAATTTTAAACAAATAATAACACTGAGTATGAGGCATTGATTACTGGCTTAGAATTGACAATCTTAAATGAAATCAAAAAAATCAAAATCTTTGGAGATTTGTAACTTGTGATCAATCAGGTAGATGGAATTTACAAAGTGTTGAAAGAAACTTTCATTCATTATCATCAGTATATGATGCATTTGTTAGAGCAAATTATGAATTAGACATTATACAAGATTCACTATGGATAGAATTCTATAGCATATGACTTAATAAAACTAGGCAAAGCTCTGGCTTGCCCAAAAGGGGATTGATTCCAGTATAAATTCATGATAGTCAAATATTATCATTTGTTAATTTTTAAAATATAAATAAAAAATCATCAACTAAGGTGAAAATTATTTTAGCAATAGATGATGAAATGGTGGATTAAAGAAAGCCTTTCATCGAATATTTATGATAAAATAAGCTCCCTTATGACAAATTAGTGGCAGATCAAGTCAAAAGAGATTTTTGTCTTATGTTTTGATTAATGACACCTTATATAGAAGATCATTTGATCAGATGTGGTTGTGATATTTAAATAATTAGAAGCATGAAAGATCATAGAATAAGTTCATGCTAGATTGTGTGTTGTGCATCAATGTAGGCCAAAAATGAAGATGAAAATCAAATGAATGGGATATTACTAGCCTTTGATAATAAATAACTATTTGAGTGTTGTGCGTCATAGTCATCAATGTCAGGTGTATGAAGTAATTTTACATCATTTACTAAATTTCCTATATTCAACCATTACATCATGGCCATTTGAATGTAGGGGGTACAAATATAGATCCTCCATCCTCTAAATGTCATAGATTTATATTAACAGCTATAGACTACATCTAAAAATGGGTAGTGGCAATTTGTTTGAGAGAAGTTAAAGCCTATCATGTTATAAAATTCTTCAAAAAAAAATATTGTATATAGATTCAGTTTTCCTCACTGAATTATTTTAGATAACTGTCCTTCATTCAAAAGTACAAAGATAAATAATTTTACTAAATGTCACAACATCAATTGGAGATACTATATCATCAATTACCCTTAAGAAAATGGATTGACTGAGGTCTTCAATAAAACACTAATTTAGATATTAAAAAAAATGTTAAACGATAATAAGCGTCAGGGGTATGAGAAGTTGGTTGAAGCTTTCTAGGCATACCAGACCACATTTAAAACTCCAATGCAATCTATTTCGTATACTTTAGTCTTTGGTGCAGAAGATGCAATTCCTTTGGAAGTGTAATTTCCTTCACTAAGAGTTGTAGTAAATTTCTAGATAACATCATATTAGAATGTTAATCTTTGATTATAAGAGCTCAAAGGTTTGCAAGAGAAGAATCTGCAAGCTCAATAGAATCTCAAGTTGTATAAAACTAATATGATCCAAGATGATAATAAATTAGTTCATCCAAAAACCTTCCAAGTAGATGACTTAGTGTTAGTTCTATGAAGACCAATTTTTTGCTCATCAAAAGATAGGTGGTAAATTTGAACCTACATGGGAAGGTTCATTCATGGTGGAGAAAGTCTAACAAGGAGACTCTTATCAGTTGATATATTAGAAAGGAGATCATGTTACCTATAATTGAATGATGTCTTGATAAGTATTATAATAGTCTAAGTTTTATAGAATTTTGCAATAAAATAAATCTTGAAGTTTAAATTGCCAACACAATTAAAACAAAATAAGTAAACCGGGTCCATATGGTAAAATTGGGTCCAAAGATCTTCACCAAAGCTTATGGATTATGAAATTCCTTAATGTTTATTTTAGACATTTTGAAAACTCTCAAAAATTTAAGTAGTCTTTTTACAACTCCTCTTTTACTTAAATTCACTAATCTGGGAATCTATCTCTTATTTAGGTATCCATCTTTATTTGAGAATTTATCTCCCATTCATAATTTAAGTCTTCCTATCCAAGAATCGATCTCTTAGCCAGGTCTTAAGTTCACTTATTTGGGAATCAATCTCCCATTATAGTATTCATCTTTATATAGGAATCGATCTCCCATTCAATGTTTAAATATTTTTGTCTAAGAATTAATCTCTTGGTCAGGTCTTAAATTTACTCATTTGGGAATTGATCTCCCATTTAGGTATTCATCTTTGTTTATAAATATATCTCCTATTCAAAGTTTAAATCTCCCTATCTGAGAATCAATTTCTTGGTCAGGTCTTAAATTCCCTTATCATTTGGAAATTGATCTCCCATTATTGTATTCATCTTTGTTTGTGAATTAATCTTCCATTCAAAGTTTAAATATCTCTATCTGAGAATTGATCTCTTGGTCAGGTCTTAAATTACTCATTTAGGAATCGATCTCTCATTTGGGTATCCATCTTTCCATTTAAAATTTAAATCTCCTAGTCTAATAAATGATTTCTCAATCATGTCTTAAATTCATTTGTTTGGTAATCAATCTCCCGTTCGAGTATCCATCTTTGTGTTGGAATTGATTGAAAGTTCATATAGGTTGTTAGACCTTATAGAACTGTCTCAAGGCTAACCAATAGAGGGAGAGGGTTAATTGGTTATTAAAAAAATATTTCTTTTATTTTTGAATACCTTTTAAGATCCTTTTAGAAAATTAAATCAATAATCCTAAAACATGCAGTTATTTATAGAAATGATTATAATATAAAAATTTTCAACCACAAAATTTTAAATGTTGAAAAAAATAAAAAAGTCAAAATAATTAAAGAAAATAAAAGAACATCAAATTTTATAATGGTTCAGTCCAACTTGACCTATATCCACTACCTAGAGACTCCTCTAGGTATTGCACTAAATAATAGCGACTCTCCTTTTCCCCCAAAGAAAGACGGAGAAGCCCTTACAAACTCTATTATACCTACCCAGTGCGGCAGAGAACCATCGCCTTTGACATTATCCAAGTGATGGTAGTGTACCATGACATCCTTTTTCATCCTCCTGGTGATGGTAGAAAACCGTCGCCTGTCACACTCTCCAAGTGATGAAAGCGGACCATCACATCCTTTTTTACCCTCCTATTAATGGTAGAGAATCATTACCTTTTACACTCTCCAAGTGATGGCAGTGTACCTTCATGTCCTTTAGAATCCTCCTAGTAAAGGCATAAAACCTTAATTTAATCTTAAAGATCTCCTCTTAAGAGCCACCGAAGAAGTTGGGTAGAACTTGAAGAAGATAAAAAGATCCTCACTTTGGTCAACCTTGTAAATCTCTCACAACTCCCCTTCACTAGATCTTTCACTCTTCACTCACAAAATTTCTCCCAAACTCACTCTCAATAGTCCTTCTCAAGAGAAACTCAAAACAAAGGATATTTGAGACAATTTTAGGACCCTTCATAAAAAAACATGTGAAAAAAAACATCTAAAAATTGAATTATTCAAGAGAACCATCCTAATGTACTGTAAAATCATAGATTATTCGATACGAACAATTAAAAAAATCATGGCTTCTGTTAGTACAAAATTGGTTTTTTATATTGTCAGTCATTTGTACGAATTAAGATCATACTATATGAAGAATTCAAAAATAAATGTGCTCATTTGGTACGATCATGTATGAACTTAATTTTGTACTATGTCAGTCATCTGTATGAATTTAGATTATATTGTGTGAATAGTTTAAAAATAAATGTATTCATTTGGTATGATCTGGTTTAAACCTAATTTTATATTCTATTAGTTGTCTGTATAACTTTACATCATATAGTACAAAAAGTTAAAAAATTAAGCATTTGATTAAATATATTCCGAAGAAAAAACATTTCAAATCATACAGTATGTTTAGAAATCATACAACATGATTAGTCTTAAGAAAATTTATCACTCTCCCCCTGAGTGTGTGTGAACAGTTATCAAATTACAATCACACTTGCTCAGGCTCAAGAAATTAAAATAGAGATATGCAGACTCTATTAGATGAAATCCTATTCTACCTTATCTTGAAGTATTCAACAATCTAAAATAGTATATGATTTTCCTTTAATGTTAGTACACGGAGATATATCCAATATATGCTAAGAGAAATAATAAAATTTGAACAATAATATTTTGTTATCATCAAAAATCATAATCTCAATATTTATTCTTAATTTGCTTTATTGATCTCTCATTCAAAGTTTAAATTTCCCTCTCTAAGAATTGATCTCTCAATTACTGCATTGGCTTGTTTGAAAATTGATGTTTCAATCAAGTCTTCAACAACTAGATTTATTTAATCATATTGGTTGATGCTAACCTGAGTGATTTACTCTTCGAGTTCATCACACCTTTTGAAGGTCCGTTTATTGACCTCATTTTTTGTGTGAGATCACCATAAACTACCAAACCCTTAATTTTTAATCCTATGGTTAACAATCATCCAATTGTCAAGTATCCTACCTACAATCACTTATTTTACAGCTCTTTGATTCACAATCAATCAACCCTATAATAAACATGCAATCAAACTTCAATCACCATCTACAATTAAATCGTTAGTTAAAATCACTAAACAGTAATCATCTGAGCATTTATAAACCTGAATTACAATTAATTGACCAATGCATTACCTTGTAGAGTTCAATAACCTCCCTGACTCCAATAATGATCCAAATCACATCACTATGAGCTTCATATCATAAATCATCTATTGATAGACCCTTTAATCATCAATTGACCCATCTGACTAAGTTGAGTTAACTCAAGTTAGCCCAATTGGTCATACCCCTTAATCACATCTACTTGAACTCACAATTATTTCACCAAACTTCTTTGAGCATCATTCCTAGTGAATTTGAATTGACTGATCACCCTGACCTAATCAATAGTTGACCAACAACTGAACTCATACTTAGTCAAACTAGATCAAATTGGGTCCATTTATTGTATATACTTAAATTAAGCTATCCAAATCTTTTTAAACTTTCAAAATAATATCATCCCATATATTAATTGTGTATAAACCTTTGGTGAAATAAGTCATATGAGTTTGATATGGTCAAACCCTTAAAAACTAGTTAAACCATTGCATACACTTGGCATATTATTCAAACTTCCACGCCTATACCTTAAATATGTCACATTCCATCCCTCCGATATCCATACATGTCCCTAAACTCTATCATATTTGATTTGACCCTTCGATTGGTAAAATAGTCAAACTAAAGCTTAAAAAAGTCTTCCATGGTCTACACTTATAAAATTCCAAATTCATCATTTCAAACAAGCTCATTCAGCTCCTCTAACCTTCATACACTCCCTAGAGTCCAACTCAATAGGATTTGACTACTTGACTGGTCAAATGGTCAACAAATTCATTATAATGGCTTATTTGATTACCTACCTTCCGACCTCATTCCTCTTCATGCAAACCAATCCCAACTGTTCAAAGCTTCTCCAGAATTTTTCTAAGGATCAACTAAACTGACCCTAAATCCTTGTTGACCCTAAATGAGCCTAGTGGTCCCCTCGCATATAATACGACCTTGGGTCATTTTCTTTCTTCTAAGCTCACCTCCTTGCTTCCTAACTATTTGGGATAAGTTTCCAACATCCAATGAAGAGCCTTGAGTGATCTTAGCCGTCCAAATGGACTCCAATACCTGAATTGGGCAAGAGGCTTCCAAAAAAGCCTGATTCTAACCTAACTCTCAACGACAACCACTCAGTTTTTTTTATATTTCTTTTTTTCCTTCTTTGAGCTTTTCGTACATCTTCTATGCATGTTTTGGGCATTTGGAGCTCATCGATAGTGAGATCGATGAAGAACTGGAGCTTGGTCCATTCAATCGATTCAAACACATCATCTGGTGCTTTCTTGAGTTGGTGGTCTTAATCCTAAGTGTAGAGGATCTCTAGATGAAGAAATTTAGCCCTTAAACACCTTCTAAGATTGCTCCTATCAAGGTAACTCTTAAATCTGGGGTTCTAGGCTTTCATTTTAAAAAACTCTCATAATATTACACACAAATCTCTGTAAGGCATTCCCCAACTCTTTTTGTGATATCATTTTATCTTAATATGAGTTTTTATACCATTGAATCCATCATATCATGAGTTTAAGAATGTTTCAAAAACAAGGGTTTCTGTTTGCTGGAGGAAGGAGATGACATCCTGGCCATTCGGTCTACCCATTTTGATTGAATGGACTTGATTTAGCCGGATGAAAAAAACCTTCCATTCTATGTAAGATGAGAGAAATCTTGTATTTGATCCAGCTAGATCTGAACCCTCTATTCCAAAATCAATGCATCTGATGGTAGTTATGCATGTCGTTGCGTTTAAGTGAATGACAGGATGAATGAATTGCTACGACGTGGATTTTCGCCACCAATCTAATGATTGGAAACCACATGCGCTACCGCTAATGATTGGCTCGACCATTCAAAAATTATTAAAACTATTTATTTAAATATAAAAATAGCTAAAACCTTGAAATTTTCAAGTAATTTCATTTTCCATCAAATTTAACAAAAAAGTACTCCATGAATTTGGAATTTCAAGCCCTATATTTTAAAAATAAAATTAGGGAAAGATAATGATTATTTATAATCTAGTTTTGCTTTATGTGTTTACACAACTTGTATGATTACTCTATTAATACCCACTTGATTGATCTTAAACATGGGAAGAGTAATTTAGGATATGTTTTTGACCTATTCCGCATTTTTAAGGCCGATTTGAGGTAAATCGCAACCATAAATGAATTTCAAAATATACGGGTCATGATTTAACTTATATTTTTTGAAAATTCATTGCAATTAAATCCCTAATCCATTTTGTGTATTTAGATGGTTCATGGAAATATTAAATAGAGCTTTATCAAAGAAAAAGCTAAATCAATTGGGTTTGTTGAATATTTATAGAGTAATTATATTAATATTGTTTCAAGTTCTCACTAAATACTCCCTATATAATCAATAATTGGAGCTAAATTTTGGCAAGGATTAGTCAAAGAATGTTGTTCACATCCTCTGGTTTGCCCAAGGCTATTTCATTTATATTTTGTTTTCCATTAAATTTGTATGCAATTGGGTTTTAATTTATCCCAAATGTTTGGAAATTGTGAATGTTATGGTATGATTGTATGTATATAAGCAAGGGTTAGAGATAATGATTGTTTAATCCTATTCAAACTTTAGTGATACCTTAGGACAATAATTAATGACAAGGTCTAGTTAACTTAAAAAATTTTTAGGAATTCATACATATCTCCAATAGGGATCAAACTTCTAAACCTTTAAGTTAGTGTCAATATACACCTTAGGAATTAAATGTACTTTTATTTGGCATTAATTGATCATAAACCAATATTAAATAAAAATCAGCACTTAAATAGGGTTGAGTCTTTAAAAAAATACAATAATTTAAATAAAAAAAATTCATAAAAATACGAAATCATTTTCAATCAACTCTAATTAACCTCTACAAATCAAGGAAAAATAAAATTCAGAATCAATTTTTAATGAAATTTAACAAATAATTTATTAATCCTTAATAAAAAAGTAATCAAAGAAATTCAATAAAAATAATTTCCAAATCAAATTAATCCCAAAATTTTAGGGATTAAACAAATAGTTATTCTTAACCAATATTATCAATTTTATAAATTTTGAAGTTAGTTTGATGTCAAAATGAAATAACCCAAGTTATATTAATAATTAGGCAATTTAAATAATTCAGTTAATAACCAATTTCCAATATAATTAAATAAATATAATAAATACAATTCAAATATTCATAATTAATTTAATTTATTAAAATAAAATAAAATTTAGAGATTAATAATTTGAATTTAAATAAATTTTTTAATAGAAAGTTGATAAAAATTCATTAATAATAAATTTATAATTAATTAATTTTACTAAAAATCCAATGATTAACTTAAAAATCCAAATAATTTCAGAGAAATATGAAAAATTAAACAAAAATTTAAAAAATAAAAAAAAAATTTGATAATTTATTTGATTAAAATTTATTTTTAATCAAATAAAATTGAAAAATAATATTAATTAAATAATGGCTTTTCATGTTTAATGCTTGATTCTTTTATGGAGGGAATTTTAGCTTTAAAATTTAAAGCATCAATTCACATTAAATCATTAATAATCCCTTTTTGTCTTCTTGATTTTTTTAGGAGGGCACACTCATATTTGATTAAGGGATTTTAATAAACTTAAATAACCAATTAAGAGTTTCATGCACCATGTTAGCCTCCACATGTTTAAGGCATGGTTGTACAAAATTCATAACCCTTAATCAAAAATTAATAAACCATTGACCATATATGTCATGCCTGATTCCACTTGAAAGGTATGTGTATTGTTTTGAAGTGTCCCTTCCTTTCCCTTAATAAATCATCAATAAATCTCTAAAGGCTTCATGCAATCATCTATTATATATGGGAGATAATTGCATTATGATTATAAGCCTTAGGATTCATTGGCTAGTAGCTCCTGCACTTAGAGTTATTAACTTACAATTTTTTAAATATAAAATAATCAAATTTAACAATATAAACCTAAAATAATTAAATTCCAAATTCAAACAAGGTAAATTTTAAATAAAAAAAAATACCTTTTGGCCTTAACAAACTAACATCTTAAACTCGTGAAATTTAAAAAATAAATAATTGTAGGCCATCCCAAAGCTGCACAACATCCTAAACACACTTAGATGGTTTGTTAGGATTATTAACTTTAGCCTAGGTTAGGTTGGTGTTTGAAGTACTTGCATGGCACTTTACTTGGAGAGCATCCTATGTATGTTTATTTAATTTTATCAATCTGAATGTCATGCTTTTTAAATTTCTATTACTACACTTAGGCTCTTTATGGACTGCATTTGAAGCATTAAGTTATTACACAATTGCTCGTGAACTTTATTTTTATTTTTATTTTTTTATGTGCTAATTCTTTACATTTCTTGTAAGAGTCAAAGTAGAATATACCTAGGAATGTATATGCATGAGTGTATATGTAAGTTATAGATTGTATATAGATAGAGTGCTATAGTGTCTTGAGTTATAAAATAGTCAAATATGCATACTTATATATGCAAATGGGGCTCCAAAAGACAATATCCTCTCCTTCGGAGGATAATTTCTATTTGAATTACATAGAAGACTTGGAGCTTAAAAATCTTAAGTAAATGTTTTTGAATCTATACATGTGATAGGCATAGAAACCCATGTTTGTTGTGGTGGAGCCTGGCCACCTTACTTTCCCATAAAGTCTGACTCTTTTTGTAAGCATTTGAATCAATAAATTAATGAAATTTCTTCTTTATAGAAAAATCTTTTGTTTATTAGATTGCATCATATGGTTGGTAGTTTTTAATAGTGGATAATAGTTTTCCTAGACTTTCCTTGATGTACATGCTGTGGACTTTGTAGTAATATGTATACTAGATCTAGGATGATATGGTACTAGGTACCATATACACGAACACATTTACCCTAAGATGCATAAATACATGCATTTTATTTTCTACAACATATACTAGTGCACAAGCCAAAGATATGGAATGAGGGGCCTAAGAATCGATGATGCCATAGTTCTCTTATTTTTAGGGTCATTTTTCAACAAAAATTTCTTTAAAATTTAGGGAGTTAAAAAAAATTAGTTATGATAATTAAGTAAGATAAAATGTAGAGTTCTTAGTGAGTTGCCTCGTTAATTTCTTTAAATTTAAAGTTAAAATTATTCGTCCCGAGTTATTGATTCATCCTTTGATCTCTTAGGATAAAGTTGATCTTATCATGTATTACATCTAAGGTGTTTGCTTATGTATTAGGTTTTTAGCTGGCTACGCATTCCAAGCAAGCATAAGCCTAGATATATTTTCACACCTCAAATTCCTTTTTCAGGAAAAAAAAAAAGCATAAAGAATCCATGGATATTTTGTAAAATTTAAATACATTTTTGAATGAGTTTTTTATATTTTAAAAATACATAAGGCAACTATAACATGCGTTATATCCAAGATGAGCCTAGTCTCCACTTTAATAACAAATTTTCCCTTTAGAGATATAATTGATTGTAAAGGGCTTGCCTCTATAGAAACCAAAGATCCCATTATATAATAGGCCATATCTTAGTTCATTAACATAGGAAAAAAATCTTTTGGACGTCAACTAAAGCTAATCCTGGTTTAGTTTCATATTTGAAACGATAGTTGTACGTGAATAATTTCCTTTGGAATGAATTTCATATCCCCTATGTCAAATTTGAATAAGAAAATAAATTATTTCTTTTTTAAAGTCGATAATACGGTGACTGTTTATCTTTGAAGGAAATAAACATTAATTATGTAGATTTATCTAAAAAAACACTAAATCCTAAATCAGTGGTCATATCATTTAATTTTTCCACACATCTATCCTTCTAAATCCTAACCAGACTCTAAAACGAATTTATTATCATTATTGTAAACCCAACAGACTCAAGATCTTTCCCAAAGACTTAAAGTAAGACTTTCTAAAATGGTGCAGTTTAAGTAAACAAAATTATATTTCAAAGTTACTAATACGCACTTGCAAACCACTTTTTTTTTAACAGAAATTCCATTAAAATAATAAAAAGTACAGCAAAGGCCCAAAGCAAAGCAAAGAGGCTCATAATAAGCTACAAACAAAAAACATAGTCTAAACAACACACCAACTAAACAACCCAAAAAGAGAAATAGAGGGAAACAAAAGAGCAAGAGCGGACTCAGGCCGCCACCTGGTTGCCAGGCTTGGGCCGTCCAATCATCTGCAAGGTTGCATCCAAGCCCAGGCCATCCGAGGGGCCTCATCATAGTCCTCCACTAGGAAAACCAAGCCAAACCGAAAGAAAAACCAAGAAAAAATCATTTCTTATTGGAATTCTACTTTTTACGATTACCACTCTTTTTGCTAAAACCCTCGTCTCCAATTTGAATGCTACTCAAGTCGTAATTTTCCCGCGAATCAAGATCCTCCCCAAAGAAACTTCCATCATCATCTGAATTGTTATTAAGTAACCGCTCACCATGCAACACCACACTATCCCTAGAAAGGTGATATTGCAAAAGCTCCCTAGAGACAATAGTTATGGCACAGTCAAAACTGGGTCACCAATACTTTTAGACAAGGGCTAGTTACCCTCAGACAGTGGCCAAGTAACCAAAATGCTAGGTCCATCATCACCAACTTCATCACATTGAACCACGCCGGCAACATCAAGAAAATCAGAACAGGCCGAAGGAACTACAACCATCACAGGGACAGTGTCACAGCCATTGCCCAAGGGATCACTGGGCTCACTACAATCCACCACTGACAAGACTTCCGAATTCACATAACACATAGTAATCAAAGGTAAATCATTAGGACTAACTTTAATATCCACCCCTCCGCCGGAAAAATCACATTATCTTCTACTTTATCTCCCTCACAGGGACCAACCACCACATCCAACGCCTGAAGGGCAGAAACACCCCCCAAATGAGTGTCATCAAGGGTAAATCCCGACGATATAACATAAGGAGAAGGATCAACAATAGTAGGACAAAGAGGAATAAGAACAGAAACCCCAAAATCCTTAACATTACCCTCGCCACCAGGAGTGTCGAGATCACCAGACACCCTTAAATCTTGTTTAGACAAAGAAGGGGAAGCAGGCAAAGTATCATCCATAGGTCGGCATTCACCAACAGAATGACCAAGACGTTTACACTTGGAACAAAAGTGTGAAAAATCTTCCAAAGAAACATATTGGAAATACCCATATTTCTCTGGACCTAACCAAATTTTGTCTGAAAATTTCTTAGTAAAATCAATTTCAACCAGCACTCGTGAAACCGACGGACGGGACCCAACCGCAGTGGCATTGTCTAGCTTCAGCGGGTTACCAAATAGAAGGCCCAAACCATGCAAGATACGCGGAGAGAAAAAATGGGGGCGCAAATTACGGAAGGAAATCCAAATCGGGACAATGGGAGACTCATCCCCAATGTCACCATAAGGAGACCATTTAGACACCTTCATGAACCAATTGAAGACCAGATAAGACCTATGGCAGAACACCCTAATATAATCAAGATCATTTACCAGCTTAATGAGCACATGTGAAGAATCCAACACAGTCACAGAAAAAGCTCCATTTAACCACAGATTGAAAAAAAAATTCGAATCGACGCAAGAGGAGGCCGCCAGGAAGGGAAAAAACCAACCAGCGAAAACCTAAACGGTTTGGCAAGAGCAAAAAATTCCTCTTCCGACACCAAAAGAGCAGGAACTCCATGGAAAGAAGACCGAATAAGATCCGGAAACTTACCAGAAGAAGATCCCACTAAAGCTTCTAAAAAAGAACTAGACATAGCCACTCCATCAAAAAAACTCGGATCAAAAACATCACACACCGCCATAACAAGAAAACAAACAAGAGAAACCAAAAGGGAAGAAGAACACTGCCCTCGGCACACCAACGTAACCGGCGGCTAGGGAAAAGCCCTAGCCGAGCACCACGCCAGAAGACCGAGGAGGAAAAGCATCGGAAGTTTGAAAATCTCTTTAAATTTTTGCACTGACTCGCAAACCACTTATATAAAAGGTTTAGATTCAAATTAGTTTTCCTACAATTACATCAAAGCAAATAGTGAAATCTAGATTTAGGTAATTAAAAAAATGATTTAGGTAATTAAAGAATTATGTTAATTTTTTAATTACAAATATTAAAATTAACATGTTAATCTAATTAATTTCTAATTATGACTGAGATAACCTTACCAATAATCGATTAAATTTGATTAACATTTGCAAAACAAATATAATAACATTTGATTACTCAGCAAAGCTTAATAAACTCCTTGTAAACGAGAACAATGGCAATCAAAAGAAAACTCAATATCCCCAAAATCAATAAACAAGTGTATATAATACCCTAACCAAGAATCTTACAAGTCTTGCAAAAATAATTCAAACAAAATATATGCAATAACATAAAATTAGCCATAAAAACATGAACACGAGCATTTATGTGGTACAACACATTTGTGCCTACATCCATGGCGAGAAAGAGTGATTATCTTTTCGTTAATTTGCACAAAGATTACATATACCTTTGCATGGTATATATCAGGATAAACCTTTGAACAAAATACAAAATTTGTTCAAAAAAATGAGTTAGGAATATGTTACCTGATTAAGGCTTGCCAAAACAATGGAGAAAGGTTGTTATAGATGAGATATTCTTCCTACTAATTTCTTGCTAAAACCCTCGACCCAACTAATGCCCAATATTCGTTTTCACCATCGATGTTGCATGCAAGATACAATAAGAGTCACAAGAATATTATCTCTCGCCTTCAAGCTTGAATGCATGATCTTCCCTCTCAATTTCGCCAAAAATCCCAAATTAAGAAACTTGATCTCGCGCAACTCACTTGATCTCCCTCTCAATTTCATAAGGTTCACCTCTTCTTCCGCTCACCCCTCTCTCGGTTTCGTTCTCTCTTGCACTACCTCTCTCATTCGTTATGCTTCACCTGTTAATTTAAGAAAACAAAACAAAAGGCAACACCAAAGGCAATTCAAGTGGCTACACAAATAAGCAAGATTAGAAATAAAAGCAAATATAAAAAAAAAATAATTATTAGTGCAAATTAACTAACTTCAAAATAATTAATATTTGATTCAATTTTAATTAGCCAAAAGAGAAGCTAGGGAGATTTCATCAATCATTAGTAATTGTTGGTAATATCATTTACGGCTGATCCTTCCCCCAATAAATACCACAAGTATATAGAAACTTAGCCGAGGGCTGATCAATAAATATTTGGTTCATTCTAATCTTTGATAGTACATAATTTCATGGAGAAGATAATAATAAGAATCCTTATTTTTCTTAGGTTGAAGTCACCTATCTCTTTAGAGAGTGAGAGAGCGCAGAACATTTGGAATAGTGAAATCTTTTGTCCTTGCCCTCTAGATTTCAATAGGAATCTGTTAACATTAGAAATTAAATTTCTATGATTTTATATGTAAAAAATGCATGAATCTAATGGAATTAACATTAGAAATTAAAATTCATATTATAAGTTAATTATGTATTTAAATTAATTTTAAAACATGATTAAGCCTTAATTGTAAAAAAACAATAGAAATACATAATGAATGAACTGATTTACATAATATAATGAAAAGTAAAAATATTTTTAAATACTTAGGAAACAAGTTTAATAATTTTTTATAATAGAGGGTTGAGCCAAAAATATGAGTCATACATCTTACAATTGCAAAACTCACTCTGTAATAACTTCAAAAGACTCTTGAACTTCTTTATATTTTCTTAGGTCATCATATAATGCATCAAGTGATCCTAAAGCTTGTATGAAAATTCATGCAACTTTCAATCATGAAATTACTTTATATTATTATTATTATTATCATCAAAATAACCTCATAAACACTATGAGTTGATGAGAATAATAATCTCCGCCTTTTAGTTGATGGCAATTTTTCATTGGCTAACAAAAGGATTGATGTTCTATGGGCTCATGGGATCAATAATCAACCCTTTTGTTGATGGTAAAACTATGTTGGGTTGTGAAAGGATTATGTGCAATATGGTCTCCCAAAGTTATATTTTTTATTTAAAGCTTATTGAATAAATTATTTAATTAACACTAAGGTAAAAATATCAAAATGACTTACTATGAACTTTCTTTGATTATATATCTCCCCGTAAATATATGCATAAATATACAGCAATAACAACACATCAAACTTTTATCCTATTATGTAGGGTCAGGTACATGAATCATTTCTCTACATTGTGGCCTGTTAAGAGTCAATTTCTCATTTAAATCTAATAAAGAAATATCATTTATAATAATTTCTAACCAAGTCTGTTGTGGTCTACTCTACATTTCTTAGCATAAGTCAAATCTATTACGTCTACTTTCTTATCCGGGTCATTGAATGGGTGAAATATATGCATAAATATAAATATTTAAAATTGACAGCCATATAACATTAAAAAAATGTCAAATATGAAATCTAGCATTCAAAGCTCTCTTAAGTTCACGAAAAATGTTTATTACTAATGATTTGTTGAATTTATTTGCTACTAAAAATTTATGCTAACAAATTTGATTTTGACATTAACGAGAAACATGATCTCAAATAAAGTGAAGCATGTTTTTTTTTTTTTTTTTTCAATCCATGATTTCTAAATTAATCTTTTTGTTAAGGTGATAGTACTAGTGTCATTGTAATAACCCAAAAGCTTAAAATAAATTTGTTTGAAAAAAATAAAAAAATATGATCCAATAGCCAGTGTTGCGGTGCTGGGTTAGTAAGCACAACATCGCGGTGCTTGCAGGCAGCATGCAGAATCCCGACACTTGACACTAAAACAACTTTTTTAGTATTTTTTTATTTAAATATCCTTGTCATCCCACCACCCTTCCTTAGGAGGAGAAGAGAATAATGGAGAGAGAGGAGGATAGAGAGAAGAGACAAGAAGTGCTTCTAAGGTGTTTTTATGTCACTTATGTTATTGATTTTGTTCTAAATTTTATTAGTGACTATACTATTACAACTATTTTGTATGGTTTTAATTTATTTAATTTTATCTCTCTCGAATATATAAAAAATATTTTTTTTCTTGGTTATCCAACTTTTGTTGTGTAACCTTTTGTATAAAATACATATGATCCTTACGAACATTTTAAATATAATCTTATTGAATTTCTCTGGGTAAAATAATAGTTATGATTTTTTGAAGTAAATGCATGGTGTATAAATTTTCTTGTATTTCATAAATTAGAGCATTTCATAAAAAATATTGACTTGCATTACATAAAGGAAATGTTATGACTGATATAAGATAAATGTGATATTTACATATAAGCAAGAAATGTTGTTTATCAATATTATAATTAATATGGGTTGACCCATAAAACTTAATACCTTTTACAAGACGGTAGGCCAATGAGCTTTCCATAAAATAAAGATTTGTAGTGCAATCCTAGTTATAGCCTTTAATTGATTGATAGAATTATACCAACGAATTGAGGGTGATGACTCTTAATGATTTAATAAAAGTCACATGTGATTTGATTTAAGATTTATTAATAATGATGGTAAGATAAAGATTCATGAATAACTAGTCTAAAATTGAGATAAAATTAGAAATTGATGTTCAATTGGTCGATAATTAGATTGAAGAAGTAGAAAATATCATATTAAAGGTGTATATACTACTTTGCTTTTCATAATTATATTCATGCCTCTATTTACATGACATCATATGACTTGATTTAAGATTTTGATATTTAAAGTTAATGTAGAACTGATAGAAGTCGCATTGATACTAATATGAGAAGGCATAAAATATTAATAGACAACTATATATGACATGATGATCGATAGAAGCAAGTGATAGAACCATTAACACAAATATAATTGATAGATAATTGAGACTTGTTTCACTGTACAACACCTGTTATTGATTGATGAAAGTTCGACAGGGATGTTAAGCCCTAATAAACTAGTCCCAAGGCCAACCAGGAAGGGGGAGAAATTAGACATTTAAAAAATCTTTAAGCAAAAGCACAATCACAACCAAACCAAGATTCACCGCTGAAATCAAAGTGAAAAAATTAAATGCGAAAGCAATAATAAGAAAGAACACACCATATTTTATAGTGGTTCGGTCAAACCTTGACCTACGTCCACTCCCCAGAGGCACCCTTCGAGTATTGCACAAAACTCAGTGTTTATCCTTTAGCTCCCAAAGCTAGGCGGAGAAGTCCTTACAAAATCACTTACAACTTCTCCGGTGCGGCAAAGTATCCCGATCCTTTCACTCCAAAGAGATCTTCTTCCCAAAACTTCTCTTAAGATGAACCTTGAATATGATGGTACTAAGGTGCGAGCTCGCCGGAGTAATTGTGTGAAATCCTCTCCACACTCCCTTGAAACCCCCTCCAAGGATCTTCTCTCTCTCTCTCTCTCTTTCTCAAACTCTACCCTTTCCTCTCTCCCTTTCAAGTTCTCTCTTCAAGTTTCCTCCAGAAGGAACATTTATTACGTCATCTGACCTGACGTAGAGGTACGTTCGGCCGCCAATAACATGTCGCCACGTGCTCTTACTCTTTACCACGCGGCCCGACGACTTGACCCGGAGCGGAACCCAGGAATGCTATGTTCGCGATTTTCTCGGTATTGCTCGGTATTTGCTCGGTATTGCTTTGCAAATATGAGAAATACCACTCTGTGAAGACCAAAACTATACAAATACCGAGTTGTACCGAGTTTTTCTACAACTCGGTACAACTCGGTACAACTCGGTAGAACTCAGTATTTGCTCAAGATTTGCTCGGCATTGCTAGGGATTTGCTCGGTATTGCCAGGTATTTGCTCGGTATTGCTAGAAAAAACTAGGTACAACTCAGTACAACTCAGTATTTGCTCAGGATTTGCTCGGTATTGCTAAGGATTTGCTCGGTATTGCTAGGTATTTGCTCGGTATTGCTACAAAAAAACTAGGTACAACTCGGTACAACTCGGTACAACTCAGTATTTGCTTAGGATTTTCTCGGTATTGCTAGGGATTTGCTCGGTATTGCTAGGTATTTTCTCGGTATTGCTAGAAAAAACTAGGTACAACTCGGTATTTGCTAGGTATTTTAAATATATCGAAAAGGTGATGGGATGTTGTTCAGCTTGTCAAGGATTTAAAAAAACGCACGCGCTAGAACCCAAAAAACAGCGGGTCGGGTCGGCGACTTTTCTTCATGCTACGTGTCGCTAAAATATTGGTGGCCGAACGTAAAGGAGCGTACGTTCACCGGACCAAATAAAAGTTCCTCCAGAAGAATGAAGCTACAATAGCTGCTAAAAAAAACTTTTAAAATCTTTGATAAAGCTTAAATAGAAGAGCTCCAAATTTGCTCTTAATTGCAAAAAATTGACATTATCATCCCGGATGATATTCCTATCATCTTGTACGATTAGTTCAAATCATAGAGCATCTGTTGAAGCCTCGCCTTGATTGCATGTCTGGATGATGGAAAAGTGAGCTGATTGTTCAAGACAATCTCACGATCGTCCGGCTGGCACATATCGTCCAAAGCATCGACCTGAATAAAAGCAGACCGATATTTGGTCATCTAGAAAGAACTAAGGTTTATGAGTTGATCGTCCTGTCCGATCTTGCGATCGTCTAGGATGTATGATCGAGCAATTAAACCTTAATTACTAGATTATTTTAAGAATATTTGTATTGCATCATCCACGACGATGTCTTGGACAATGTCCAAAAATAAAAGATACCTAAATAGATCTAGCGGCATATTCTTTCTTATTTGAGCCTATCGTCCCGGCCAATACTAATATCATCCAGGACGAGGCACTTAATTGTGGTTATCTTAACCAGGATGCCCTAATTAAGGTTTCTATTTTCAGCTGATCGTCTAAGCTGATTTTTGGATCGTCCCAGATGATGTGATCAAAAACAAAAAAACTCTAAAAAGCAGATAGAAAATAGAGAGCAATGTTACAGGAAATTATACACCCTTACAGGATATGACTAAAAAATACATCAATGAAAATTACAAATAAAACTTATTCTACCAAATCTTGAGCCTTGAAAGGTGCATTGTAATCCTGAAATGTTAGTATACACAAAAACAAAAATATATTACAAATATAGGTAGACAACAGAAAGAGAGTCACAATAATTTTTATCATCAAAAACATAAACTTATAAGCTCAAGTTGCAACAATCTCCTCCTTTTTCATGATGACAAATATTATTGGCTGAATTTGTAAAGTTGAAAATATTTTCTACTAATCTTTCCCTCACAAAAATAAAAATTTAAAATTAGGGGAAATAAAATTTTTTATTTTTTTTTCAAAAAAATTTATAAATAAAAAGATACATATATAAATAAAAAGATACAAATACAACAGTATGTTCTCCCTCTTTGACATTATCAAAAAGAGGAGGGCACAAACAATAAAAGGAAAAACAAAATAATCCCTGATCTAGTGAAAAAAATATTCTTAAAATAAGAAAATTATCTCTTGATTTTATTTAAAAACTTAGTAAGGAATGTATTGATAACGCATAACCCAAAAAAGTTAGATATTTAAAAATTGTTAATCCAAGCTCAAGTTCTTTTAAAGACTCAAAAACTTTTTAATCCAATATCTAAATCAAGGAACAAATTAGAAAAAGAAACACTAATTTTTTTAAAACTCCTTTCATAAAACTTATCTAATAGAAGATTAATAAAAAAATTGGTGAATCAAAAATCATGATTTTCAAGCTAAAATATAAAAAATATCAAGAGTTTTCTCAAGCTTTAAGAAGTACAAGAAAGGTAAGCTTACTTTTTGTGGGCTCATTTTATGCCTCTTGTCAGTTATTTGGTGCACTTTGCGCATATTTTAATGTTTGATACACTTTATATATCTTTTTTAATTTATCGTCATTATGCATCTTTTGATTTGGTGTCATTGTCCATTTTTTTTTCAATCAAAAGTGCTATCTTTTTGAAATTTTTAAAACTAAAAGCCAACCCATTATATTGACAAAACATACTACTTGATTAAGAAAATTATGAGGAGGATTCACCAACTTGCAAAAGATCCCTATGCGATAGACAAAATATAGGGAGATGAAAAAAGTTCAATTTCTGAATTTAGTTTGTAATATGATGAAGATTTTGAATCGAAAGAAAAATAACATCTTTAAGAAAAGAAATAGAGAGTCAAAATCATGAGTTTCTTTCTTTTGACTATTTTTAGAGAAGCCAACAACAACTAACATAAGAATTCTAGAAAATAGGGGGTAGATTTTTTATTTTTAGAAAACAAAAAGATCTTGAAAAAGATTTGGTTTAAAAAAAGAGTGATATATATGTGTTGATCAGAGAAAACATCACAAAAAGAAAAAGTAAAGACAATTTTAAAATTTTAATGAAAAAGAAAAGAAAAAAGAATGAAAAAGAATGAATCCAAAGAAAAATAGAGAAAACACACAAAAACTAACAAAAAACATGGCATACACAAACAAATAAACATACAAACAAGGGTTTAAACATTATCTTGCTCCTGGTCTGATGATTCAGAAGTTATGTCTGCCTAAGAGATTTTTTGCTTTTCATTATTTTCCCTTATTAAAATTTGTTTAGCTTTACCTTCTTCTTTTGCAGGAAGAGTTCTCAAATTATGGCACTGATTTTTCATATGTCCAGGTTTCCTACATCCAATGCAAAAAATGTTAGAAGAAAACATAACGTTCTTATCATTTTTATATTTATTCCACATTTATTGATGCTTATGCTTTAGTGAGCTTTCTAGTTTTCTTGATAAGTCATTGCTTTCGTCACAAACTAAGCCACTTTTTTTCTATATTTTCAGCATTTAGTACTATCATTTTACCTGCATCCAAAGTCTTTGGCTCAAACTTTGCTCGTAGGCAATGAGTGAGCCAATTAATTTATCAATAAAATTTTCATTCAAAATTTTTTATTCACAAATAGCAACAACTTTGGCATCAAACTTATCAAGTAAAAAATGCAAAATTTTATTGATTTTTTTAGAATTTAAAATTTATTTATCTAAAGCATGTAATGATATCACAATTTGAATAAACCTAGTATACATGTCTAAGATCGTCTCATAAGATTTCATGTAAAATAGTTGATAATCATGCATTAAAGTATTTAATCTGAATTGCTTGATTTCACTAGTGCCTTCATATATAGTGTGTAAGTTTTTCCAAATTTTCTTGCTAGTGGTACATGTCACAAACATACAATCATCAAAATTTAAAGCACAGAAAAAATAATTTAACAATTTAGCATTCAATTGAGAATTCATTTGTTCCTCCCTATTCCATTGATTAAAAAGAATATCAGTTTTGATTTCATCTATAACACGTGACGGTAAAGAATAGCCAGTTAAAATTATTTACCACATTCGGTAATCAATTGCTTGCAAGAAAGTAGACATGCAAATTTTTCAAAAATTAAAAATAATATTTTTCAAACAAAGGTAGTCGGGTAATAGAATATGCTTCCGCAGTATTACGACTACTAAAGTTAATCATTGATCGAAATTTAAAAAGTTTTCAAAAACACGATCTTATGAATCACACTCTGATACCACTTGAAAGTTTGAAAGGGATGTTAAGCCCTAATGAACTAGTCTCAAGGCTAACCAAGAAGGGGGGGAAATTGGATATTTAAAAAATCTTTAAGCAAAAGCACAATCACAACCAAACCATGATTCACCACTGAAATCAAACTACAAAAATTAAATATGAAAGCAATAATAAGAAAGAACACACCATATTTTATAGTGGTTCGGTTAAACCTTGGCCTACGTACACTCCCCAAAGGCACCCTCGGAGTATTACACTAAACTCAGTGTCTCTCTTTTAGCCCCCACAACTAGGCTGAGAAGCCCTTATAAAATCACTTCCACCTTCCCCGGTGCGGCGGAGTAGCCAGATCCTTTGACTCCAAATAGATCTTCTTTTTCCAAAAATTTCCCTGAAGACGAACCTTGAATTCAATAGTACTAAGGTGCGAGCTCGCCGGAGCAATCATGTAAAACCCCCTCCACACTCCCTTGAAACCCCATCCAAGGATGTTCTCCCTCTCTCAAACTCCACCCTTTCCTCTCTCCCTTTCATGTTCTCTCTACAAGTTTTTTCCAAAATAACGAAGCTATAATGGATGTCAAATGACACTTTTAAAGTCTTTGATAAGGCTTAAATAGAAGAGCTCCAAATTTGCTCTTAATTGCAAAAAACTAGCATTATCGTCCAGGACGATATTCCTATCATCCTATATTATTAGTTCAAATCATAAAACATCAGTGAGAGCATCGCCCAGATTGCATATCTAGACGATGGAAAAGTGAACTGATTGTCCAGGACGATCTCACATTCATCCGGGCTGATTAGTACAAAAAAGGCACATATCATCCAGAGCATTGCCCTAAATAGAAGCAAGCCGATGTTTGATTGTCCAAGAAGAACTAAGGTTTGTGAACTAATTATCCTGGCCAATCCTGCAATCATCTAGGACGATGTGATCGAGTAATCAAATCTTAATTACTAGATTAATTTAGGCATAATTGTATTACATCGTCTAGGACGATGTCTTGGATGATGTCCAAAAATAAAAAATACCTAAATAGATTTGGCGGCAGATTCTTTCTGATTTGATTCTATCATCCCATTAATCATTGAGATAAGAAAGATTGGCTAGTTATCATAAAAACAAAAGCATGGGGGATAATTGACCAATAATACGTCGTAGTAACTACACATCAATAGGATCAGATGTCAGATTATAGGTCAATTAAGATTGATGAGATGTCAACTACAGATTATAATGTTGAAATGTAGTTAGAGGATATGAATAGTTTGATAAGCTCTTGAAGTGAGAACGAGGAAGAAAATAAAGATACTTTGGAGAGCAATGAAAATATATTTTATTCAGAATAGTTCTTCTAATTTAAGTGATTAAATTTATTGTAATATACTTATTATATTATAGTTTTTAAAAATCAAGTTAGTAAACAAATCTTGGTAAATATCTATTAATAATTTCTATTTGTATGTAAATCATTATATATTCTATAATAATATTTATGTAATTCTTCATATTTATTATAACTAAAAAGTTTATATTTTGCATTTTTTATTTCTACTTATGCAAATCTTCATAATTGTTAAAACTTGATTTTTTTTATATATTACAACGATTTACTAATTTCTTCTTTTACTATATATGGATTCAAGTAACAATCCTTCTGGCATATCCTTCACTTCAAAGTTTTATCGTAAGAAATAGTATAGTACTGGACCAAGTAAGTCTAAATAGAGTAATGAAGGTTAGGGGCAAAGATCAGTTGCACTAGTGATACCATCACCACCACCTAGGAGCAATAACAGTCCCTTAGTGTGCAGGCTCAAGGATAGATAGATCCATCTATGGTTGGAGTACCACCTCTTCCTTAATACTTCCCTCCTCCTACGTCTATGATTCCTTAATTTCCCTCTCCAGATCAGACACACTCAGATCCATTTGATCCATATTACCCCTCACTAACATCACAAATAGCTCCATCAACCTACCCTTTCCCTCCTTACTACTACCTATATTATTATGCACCTCATGTGTAGGTAGAACAGGGTGGACGACCATCAACACAAGCAGAGGTTGTGTTGGGGAGCTTGCTATAGCAGCAGATAAACGCATATATATCGAGCCTAAGAGTGATACATAAGTTTAGTTTATTTCATAAAGTTATTATAATTTGATCTATTACATATTATTAACAAAAAATTTACCTTCAACTTCAATCCCTCAAGGCAACCTACCCATAAGATTTGTTACATCATAAGGAGCAAACATGATGCTCCTTACTTATCATGAAAGAAGATCCCAAAGGAAGTTAAGTATATATGGTTCAGGGAATTTCAAGTATATTTATTTGGCATTACTTAGATTTTTATTTGTATTAATATTAATATTTATGCCTATATTTTACAGAAAGATTTTGGGGGGTTGCGTGAGCATGATATGGGGATCATAATAAATTTTGAGATGAGTAGATTAACTTATCTTAGGGACATATTCACAAATATTAAAAAGTATTGGAAACATCCTTTATAGATTAGCATTGGAGTTGGGTTGATTTAAGGAGAGTTTAGATGATCCCTGAGTTCACCAAATTGAGAAAGTAGAATAAGCAAAATAGAGGATCTAACTGTGGGAGTTTAGGAAACCCTCTTCATACTGGTGGATCAGTGCATCATACTGAATAGGGAAGTGACTTGTAAAAGATTATTTCAATTAATTTAATAAATATATGTATATTTTTTAACTATATTTTTTCTATTTGCAGAAAATGTTTCTTGGTCAACAACCGACACCACTGGAGCTCTATATGAGGACACACCAATATCAAGCTGATCATCAATGGGTTGATGAGAAGGCGATAAAGCTCATTTGAGTATAATTTTTTTAGTAATTATACAAATTAAATAGAAATTTTATTTTATAGATTTATTCTTGTAGGATGATTTTATACGACTTCATGAAAGTTAGCAGTCTACTAGTGAGGGATCATCTTCAAGATCAATCCAGTATTCTTAGTATCACATGTGATTAGATGTTATTGAAGGAAGTTATGGGGAGGTTTTATGGCTTAGGTTTGTAAGGATATGCTTATGAGGGAAGTACATCTACTTTAATATTTTATGATGTTAGTGGTGCTGAAGAAATTGTTAGCCAGAGGGTTATTGCCTTAATTAGAGAGATAGAAAATATGAGAAAGATTAAAATGAGATGCATGCGCCGCAATCATATCGAGATAAAAATTCGAAGGAAAAAGAGCAAGAGCCTACACCTCAATCACAAGGCAGCAAGGAAACATATGTTGATTAGTGTTGTTGATATTTATTATTATTTGTTCGAAGCTCTATTTTGAGTATTTGGAACATCTGATTATGGACTTCATATATTATGTTGATTGTGGGACATATGTATTATTATTGGTTTAAAAAACCATTTTTGGTTATTGTGGATAATGTAAATATATTTGTTTATTATTGAATATATATTGCTATTTCATATGAACTATTATATTGATTTTGGAACATCAACAGTGTTTTATATATATATTGAACTGTATGCAGGTAATTATGAAAATTTTTTGTAAATTGAGGGGTTGTCATTTTTTATTTTTTTTTGCAAATGTTACTGGTTTTCGGCGGCTAAATAACGGTTTAGCAGTCAAAAACTTTGATGTCGGACGGTGTGAAGTTTGTGGCCAATTTTTTTATTTTATCATCAACAATAACAGGTGGCTTATCGATAGTTTAGCCATAAAAATATTGACGGTTCTTATTGCTGGTTAAATCGAAGGCCCTAGCGGTTTACCAATGGTTTTGGGTTCATTAATTTATATTGTTTGAGCCACCAGAAAACTACTTGAAAATTTTGCATTCAAAAATTGGCAGCAGGTTTTTATTTCTTATGTGATTTATTCTGATGGTTTATGAACTGCTGGAAAACCACCATAAATTTTCCAAGCAGCCAAAAAATATATTTAAAAAATGCTAGAAATTACCGCCGATAATGGGTAATTTTCCTGTAGTGATCATCCAGTACGATATCAATCATACTGTACGAGTAATTTCGAAAATACAACTTCTTCCTAAATCACTAACTCATCCCCTTGAATATGTGTGTGCAATGTTACTTAGCATTAGGATCCACCAAAATACATAATTGACTCGAGAAAAGTAAAATTATAAAAAGACAGAAAATAAAGACTTTAATCCAAGTCTATGAAACTTTGAGTTGATCGAGATTGCAGTGAATTGTCGGACTGAAATATTAGTGAGAAGAAAAAAATAGATATACAATAGATTTAATGATTAGGAGATAGCACAGTTAGAAGTCTAATAATATTTATTATCATCAAAATCATAAGTCTTGGGTCCAGATTTGCAACACCTTGTACAGGAGACTGGGCTGAAGATCATTCCTTAAAAAATGGTTTGTAATTTAATCATAATTATAGCTTGTAATTTATTGATTGAATTATATCAATAGGCAGAAGATGAAAACTCTTAATGATTTATTGATAACCATATTTTAATTGATTTAAGATTTATGCATAATAATGGTAAGATAAAAATTGATGACCAACCAGTCGATAACTATGATTAAATTACAGACTGAGGACCAACCAGTCAATAGTTTGGTTTGAAGGTATTGAAAATATCACATTAAAGTTTAATGTCCTATCTTGGCATTCATAATTACATCCATCTATATTTACATGACAACATTTAACTTGATTAAATATATTGATAGATAGAACTAATGTAGAATTGATAGAACTCGCATTGATACTAATGTGACATGTTATAACATATAATAAGGACATTGAAAGATATTGATAAATATATTGATACAACATATTAATATAGCATACCAACATGTCATATTGATATACAATTATATGCGGCAAAAAGATGGATAGAAGCATGTGATAGAACCATAAACATGAATATAACTAATAGGCAATTGAGGGTTGTTTCATTGTACAACATATGATATTGATTGATAATATTTTAAATTATTTTTTTATAGATTGATAAGCTTTTGTTGCTTATTGATTATATTGGTTTTATTATTGATTGACATTAATTTCATATATTGCTTTTTATTCATACTGATAACTTATTGATTGAAATTGATTAGAATTAAAGCAGACATATTGATTATTTTTTCTTACATTGAATATAGTGATAAATTTTGGTTACTTGTTGAGCTATGTGCTCATTATGTAATATTTAGGTGATTTAGCAGAGTGAGGCTAGTTAGTTAGTGATAGTTTAGGTTTTGTTTCTTACTCTTTGGCATTATATGTTTATTTTGTAGCCTATTACTAAATAATGTATATATTTTGGTAAATTGTTACTTATGTAAATATTTAATGAACAGTAATTAAATTGAATATGCTCTTATTGATGCTTTAAATCTTTGATAAGTTGCAAGAATTATGTGCTGTAAAGTCTAATCATTTTGTAAGAATTATTTTCTTGAAAGTCTATCTCCCCTAAACACTTCTACATTATTTTCATAGCTTTCCTATTTTTTTAACCCCATCAAAACCTTCATACTAGCCTTCCTAACCCCATCAAAACCTCCATACTAGCCTTCATATTTTTTTAGCCTATGCAGTTTGCCCATTTGTCTCACTAAGGCTTCATTTGGGACAGTTTTTTACTGTTGTCTGAAGAAGCTTTCTAGTACAAAATTTTCTTGAATCATAAATTTTTGTACTAAAAAGCAGATTTAGAAAGCATTAAGTTAATGCCGCTTCAGGCGAAACCAAAATATTAAAACCCAAAATAAGAGTTATTTGTCTATGCTTCTTCAAATGCATTAGCTGGAAATTATTCCTTGGCCACTTTTCATCCATTTCACCACCAACATGTCAAAGACTTTAATGGCCTTCTTAAGGTTTGGTGGACCTCCATTTAAAGTCCACACCATCAATTCTCTTCAAAAACAATCTACCACATATCACATTGATTTTTTCTCATCTTCAAAATTTTTAAAGAGAATGACAGGTACTTGTGTGACGTAGCTCATATTAGTCTGTTGGTTGGGAACTTTGACTATCAACAAAGAGGTCTTAGATTCGAGACTTGCGTATGTGATGTGTGTGTCTGTCTTAATTAGCCTAAATGTTTCTCTCAAAAAAAAAAAACAAATTTTTTGAAAATAAGTTTATGAATTTAATATGTAAATACATTAGAATATGTGCTCCGTAGTACTTAATTGGATAGAACATTTTATGAAATCAAGATGAATGATTTGTCTAACTATTAAAATAATATTTTTTAACTTGTTCATGTGTTACACATCCCGATCAAAATATAAAAATTAATGAAAATAAAAAAATATATATAAGTAATAAATTTTATTATGTTTTTAAAAATCTGGGTAATATTATTATAAATTAAAATAGTTAATTATGTGCTGATTTTTTTTAATAATAAGTAGGCTTCCAACATTACACGGGAAATTCCCAATGATAATAAGAGAAAAGAAAACTAATTCCTCTGTTAGCTAGGGCTTAGATTGGATAGTAGGAGGAGCAGGTGAGTGGACCTTATACACTTAAATATAATGAACGCAAAAAAGAATATATATATATATATATATATATATATATATATATATATATATATATATATATATATATATATATATATATATATATATATATATATATATATATATATATATATATATATATAGAAAATATAAAAATTAGGAAAGATAAATTTCCTATCTGAAAATAAAAATATGTGTTAATTTTAAATATTTAGGGTTTAAGTATTTTTTTTATTTTATCATTTTGATACATATTTGATATTATATATACCAACAACCTAAAAAAAACATAAACTTGATTTGATAAATTATTAAAGGTGATGGAGGAAGAAGTTAAAAGAGAAAATAAATTATTTTTGGCCATGGTGAAGCTTTACTTTGCAAAATATTAAGTGAAGGGTCAGGAACTTTTGGATGATCTGACATTGCTGACTAATTTATCCACCTTGATTAAACTATCATTAATAGGGACAAATTATCCCACAATGTTTGTTGATGGATACTTAGGTTACTATGTAGTAGACAACTATTAGCTTATGGGGCTTCTTTAATCATTTTTATATTTTCTATTTTTTTTTTTTTTAATTTGTAGTTTATCAAATTAATCTATATATTTATATTATTAGGTATGCTCTTAGTTTTTTTTTAAAGCAATTTAATTTTAATAATAAAACAAGTTTAAAAAAAAATGTAATTTTCTATATACATTTATTTAAATTAGGTTTATCAGATCATGATTGAAGCTTGTAGTACTGGTCAAGTTGTCCAGAATCTTAAAGCTTTGTTTGAGAAAGCTGTTTTAGAAATCAGTCCGAAAGTTATCACAAACAAAGCCTAAGATATTATGAAATCGCCCAAGATGATTAATAAACATGCCTCTGTCTAAGACTATTAACTCGTGGAAATTAGCTACTCATATATGATACTTGCTTAAATGACTAAGGCTTTGTCTGGGATGGTTTACTTAGTGCTTCTTAAACTGACTTTGTAGTACAAAAATTAATTTATTTATACTAGAAAGCTGCTTTAATAAACACTAATAAAGATGTCTCAAACGAAGCCTAAAAGTTCTCAACAAAAGCATTCTTTTAATATATACTCAGCATCTTATAATTTGTTCGAAGTGGTTATTTTTTGGACAAGTTGTCATACAGATTTGATTGATAAATAGATAACTAGACCGATTCTACTTATGTATTCGATAGACTTTGACTTCATTTGGACCTCTAAAGTAGCATTTTAGGATTTTTTTTTAAACAATGAAAAAATAACAATCATAAGCTATCCTAAATATAACATTTATCCTTACTTAGACCAAAATAATGTCTTTATTAACACTAAAATATATCTAAAATTGTGTTTCTATACTTTCTTATCTTGAGGATTATTCTATACTTATGGTAAAATCTTGATAATTTTTACTAATAATATTAGATCCAATAATTATTTATTTTTAAGTAATTTAAAAATAAAAATATAATATAATTCGAAATAGAATTTTGGTGCTAATACTTTCCTCTTTGTTTTTCTTGCTATATCCTACTCTATTCTAGCAAAATTATAAGCTTTTCAGAAATAATTAATCTTTAATTTTATTTTTAAAGTTAGATAATAAAGTATACCAATTTATTTTCTAACAGCCAATAGGATGATGTGGAATCACAGCATGACACGTAGGTCAATTCTGAACAATTTATTAAATGCATTGCTTTTAATTGTTTATTTAATAAGTATTCATGTTAATATTATTAATTATCGCACCAAATTTTTTTACTAACTAATATTATTTACAGCTTGCGGGCATTATGATTAAGACTTCATTTGAGATATTTTTTTTATAGCTTTTTAAAATAATATTTTAGTATAATTTTTTTTTTTAATTTAAAATTTTTATATTAAAAAGCTATTTTAGAAAAAATTGTCTCAAGCGAAGGCTAAGGCTCCGTTTGGGACGGCTTTTTTACTTCTTCTTAAAATAATTTTCCACTAAAAAAATTATAAATTTTGTACTAAAAAACTGTTTTAAAAAGCAGTAAGAAAACCGTCCCAATCAAAACCTAAGTCTATTTGGGACGAGTTCACTTTTTACAAAAATGATTATATAACTGTAATAAAGCTGTCCAAAATGAAACTTAAGTAGGAGTACAATACAAAAGCACTTTTACTAAATAAATATGCTTTTGTACATAAAAAAATATATATATATATATATATATATATATATATATATATATATATATATATATATATATATATATACATATAAGTTTTTATTATAAACAGTTTTATGCCTATACACATACAATATAATCAAGGAAATAATATTTCTAAAATTTAAAAGAGAATAAAAAAGATAAAATGCTTTGATCAAAATATTATCACTATGAATTAAAATACTTATAATAATTGATTGATTATTCATATATTATATTTATTTTATAATAAATTTAAAATATTAAAAAATATAATAATTAAATTTTAATTAAAATCTCAAGACCTAATTTTCTCATCAAAGAAATTGAATAAAGGCCGATTGGGATAAAAATAAAAGTTGAAATTATCATTGCATAAGCAATAAAGTTATGAAATTCATAGAGAAAAATAAATAAAAATGTACAAGGTTCAAAGTGAAAAGTTGGAGAGAAAATCAAACGATTCAAGACCCGGCCGGAGCCAGGCTCAGCTGAAGATCCAACCCGAACGAGTCATCCGATCCGGCCTGCTCTGTCGGCGAAGAAAACCGGTTCTGTGAGACAGGGCCAGCGACAGCCGGGTGGGTTTTGTGACCAGTCCCCGAGCCGCGTGGACCGTCGGCTTGAACAGGGGAAGAGAAGACGCAGCCGTGCGATACGTGTAAAGGTTGGACGGCACGTGAGAAGTAAACCCAGTTGGAGGAGTCGGGGAGGAGGTGGGGCGGGGGAGAGAAGGCGGTGACCATTGGATTAGCGCCGCGTGGATAGTTGAAGAAATCGGCGCCGTTGGCTGCTGCTGCCGCGGCAGCGGCGTGGAGCTGGGTGCGTTTGAGATGCTGCCGTTCTTTCTTATGGGCGTTTTGGTGGCCGCCGAGGGCCTGGGAGTTGGCGAAGCCGCGGAAGCAGTATTGGCACTCGTATTTTCGAGCGTCCGCGGCGGCACCACCGCCTCCGGCGGTGGTCGTAGAGGAGGAGGAAGAAGAGTCGGGGTTTTGCTCTGGGAGAACAGCGGCGGGATGTTCTATTGCTGAGTCTGCGTTTTCCGGCATGGAATAGCCGAATAGCTTAAGCTTGGGGTTTGCCGCGTGGCTCTGGAAACCGGACGACAACATATTCTTATTGATGAGAATCCAAGAGAGAGGGAGGGAGAGAGAGAAGGGGAAAATGGTTTGCATGTGGGATATATGAGAGTGTGTACATATATATTTATATATGATAGTTGGATAGGCTTTGATGTAGTGGTTGATATCTCAGCTATCAATTATACGATTCTATTTTTTTAAGTTTTATAAGGTTATGAGCTTAATTTATAATCCTTGTAGTGTTTTTTTTTTAAATATTGTTCTCTATTTTTATTTAATTTTTCAGCACAAAAGTATTTTTATTAAACTTAATATTTTTATATTTAACTTAATATATTTATATATGTGATGGTTGGGCATTTGTGAAATTAAAATATGGGAAAGGAAAAGTAAGGGTGATGTCGAACATTGTGGAGAAAGAAAACTATGTCATTATTCAACACTAAGAGGAATTGTAATTGGTTGAGATGGACTTGAAAAAATAAAAATTTAGTATTCTATGAGGATTTAGATTTCTTATTGTATTTGAGAAAAATAAGGCTATTCATACTAATCAATACTTATTTTTGGATGATTAATGATGGGCCTATTTAGGACAATTGCAATGTTTTATAAAGTTGATTATAACGTTGTTGTGTGAAAATCAACGTAATTACTCTGATTGCAAAAAAATAATTTTCAATAACATATCTTTTGTTAAGTAGTGAGAAAACGATAAAAAAATTGCCAAATAAAATTAATTGATTCTCATAAAACAAATTAATTAGAAAGTTGTTTCAAACAAATCATAAGGCTTCCTTTGTGTTGACTTTCTTTTTGCTTCTTAGGCTTCGTTTGGGACGGCTTTTTTATTGCTTTCTAAAACGGAGTTTTAGTACAAAAAAAAAATTGTACTAAATTTCCGTTTTAGAAAGTAGTAAAAAAGCCGTCCCAAACGAAGCCTTAAAGCAGCTTTATGAAGCAGTAAGAAAGCCATCCTAAACGAAGCCTAAGGGTTTGTTTAGGAAAACTTTCTTAATGCTTTCTAAAACAGTGTTTTAATTAAAGTTTTTCTTGAATTAGAGTCTAAAACTAAAAGTGTTATTGTACTAAGAAACTGTTTTAGAAAACAATGAGAATATTTTCCAAACCAAGTCTAATACTGATTCTAAAAATCTTATTTGGAATTAATAGCTTTCAAGTAACCTTTTCGTAGTCTTTTTTTTGTCGACTAAAATGTTAATTTCTGTTGATATTAAACCAAATTAAGTTATAATTAACAGATCTTACATAGACTTAATTATAATAGTTGTGGACAAATGTATGATATTTTGTTATGAGTCCACATTCGGTAGAAGATAGGGAAAAAAAAACAAATTATGGACATAATAGAAAGCTTGGCCTCGGTGGAGTAGAACAAATTATGGAACATTGGCGTCTTAATTAGCGGTCATAGCATTTTAAACAAGATTAAAGCACATAGCTTAGCCAAAATTATTGAAAGGCTATCGACGTAAATTTAGCAGAAAATGCCGTCGACATAGTCAACATGCTCTTAATTAGAAAATTGCATACTCTAACGGACTACGAGCTACGTACATATTAAAATAATAACAAATAAATAAATAATTTAGGCTATCGAGGCTGAATGATAACAGGTGAGTGGATGACATATTATTCTTTAAAATACTTATGAGTTGTGATTGCTTTATTTATTAAAAAATAAACTATCAAATCTGTATCTGCTTCAGTGTCATAAATAAAATCAAATCAATAAGAATTTAGCAAATCTTTTGAGAACAAATTTATTATCTTTCTCTTTAAAAAATTTGGATGATAATGTTGAATACAGAGTCACATTGACGTTAATTTTAAAACTTGGGGGGTTTTAATGCTCTCTTATTTTATGATTTATTGTAGATTTTTGTGTTTGTCTGTCACTAAAATTTGGGCTGTTCATTGATTTTAATAGATTTTGTTTGAGTAAAGGTGCAATATTGTTCAAATATTTTAAGCGATCAATCCTTTGGTTCATCTAGTTTCATTATTTTTTTTATTTGATTAAAATGTTTTTTTGTAATTTGATTAAAAAGAGTGATTCATATATACATGCCACTCGTCGCTCTATTGTCTCTGAGCTCTGGGTTCGGAGGCGATTTTGGGGCGATTCTAGGGCTTCGTCGCGTGCGTTGGTTTGCTCTTCTCGTGGCTTTTTTTCTTCGCCTTTTCTGATCGTTTGTTTTTCCTCTATGTGTTTTGTTCTGTTGCTTTACTTCATTTTGAGGTTTCGTTGATTTCTGGTGCTGGCCGATGACAACCCCTTCTTCATCGAACCCGACATCTTCCTCTCTTTTTGAAGGAAAATCGAGCTCCTTTAAAGATGTTTTAGCAGGCTCTTTGTCTTCATCTCCGAATCTAAAATTTGTGAAGTCTTCCTTCAAGGGTTGTTTGGCTCTCTTGTTTGAAGACTCAGTTGTTGATCAGCTAGCTAGTGCTCCTTACGCTTTGACGCTTGTTGGTAAATTCGTGTTGAGACGACCTAACCTTGATATTATATGATTTTTTTTTAATCCTAAAACTTTCCGTATCATTTCACATTGGATTGCTTAATCAAAGACATGTTGCTATCCAACTTGCTAATGATCTTGATTATAACCGCATTTTCGCTAGGAGATCTTACTATATTCAAGCGTGTCAAATGCGGTTGCTATTTTAGATTTCTTTGTTGGTAACCCCATACCAAAGTTTTTTACTTCTACTTCTATTGTGCTTATTTCTAAAAATAATACTGTTAACAATTGGAATGACTTTAGACCAATCAGTATTTGTACTTTTTTAAATAAGTTGATCTCTAAAATTATTATGAATCATTTTACTTCTATTTTACATAGAATTATTTCTCCTAATCATATGGGTTTTGTGAAAAGTAGGGTCATTACGAATAACATTTTATTGGCTGAAGAGTTTTATCAAGATTTGGATGTTAGGGTGAGAGGAGGTAATTTAATTTTAAAGCTTGATATTGTCAAGGCCTATGATAATATTAATTGGAATTTTATTTATCTTACCTTAGAATTTTTTGGATTTAACTCTGTCTTTATCAAGCTTATTAAGAATTGTATTGAAGATGTTTATTTTTCTATTATAGTTAATGGTTCTAATAATGGATTCTTCAAAGCTTCTCATGGCTTAAGGCAAGGTGATCCTATTTCCCCTGCTCTTTTCATTATTGCTGCTGAATTTCTTTCTAGGTGTCTAATCAACTTGTTTGATGCTAATCCTGGTCTTTATTTTAGAACTTTGGGAGGTGTTCCCATATCTCATTTATGTTTTGCGGATGATTTTAATATTTTTTTCTAATGAGACTATTAATAAAATTCAAAAGCTTATGGATTTCTTTTATCAATTTGATATGGTGAGTGGCTTATCCTTTAACAAAAACAAAAGTTGTTTCATTGCTTCCATTCGAATGATCGTATCTTAGCTATTAACAATCTTACTGGCTTTACCCATGCTCACTTGCCCATCAAATATCTAGGATTTCCTTTTTTTAATGGTAGGAGGATATCCTTTTTGTTTGATGATCTTATTGTCTTTGTTCAAAATAAACTGTTATCATGGGAGTCTAATTTCCTTAGCTTTGGTGGTAGAGTTATTCTTATTAAAAGTGTTCTTTGTGCTTTACATGTTTATAGTTTTCAAACTATTTTTCCAACTCTTGGGGTTTGTGATAGGGTTCACAAGCTTGTTAATAAATTTTTTTTTGGAAAGGCACTTCTTCTAGCTCTAAAATCCATTTGGCTACTTGGGAGAAGTGTTGTGGTGTTTTGGCTGAAGGTAGTCTTGGGTGTAAGAACTTTAATGACCTTGGGAAGGCTTTTTCTTTTAAACTTTGGTATAATTTGCTTTCTGTTGATAATATTTGGGCTAATTTTATGATTTTTAAGTATTGTATTTATAAGCATCCTACTAATTGTTTTTCTAAATAAGGTGACTCTAGAGTTTGGAAAAGGCTTTGCAAGGTTAAATGGGAGGTGGAGCCCTTTATTTCTTGGGGCCTTGGTGATGGAAATATTTTCTTTTGGCAAGATCATTGGTTAGGTAAACACTCTATTGACTCTATTTTGAATTCTTCCACTACTTCTTTGGTCAAGGTTAATTCCTTTTTTTAATGATAATTTGTGGGACTATGATGAGCTTTCTAATGAGATTTCTGATTGCATCCTCCATCGTATTTTAAACTTGCCTATCAATACTGCTTCTAAAGATATTATTTAATGTGATATTTTCAAAGATGGTGGCTTTCACTTAAAGAGTGCTTGGCATACTTTTAGAGAAAAAAGAAATATTGATAACATTTTAAATAATATTTGGCATAAGAGCATTCCTTCTATTATTTATATTTTTGTTTGGAGAGTCTTACATAGATTTATTCCTATAGATGATAATCTTATTAAAAAAGGTTTTACCTTGGCTTCCAAGTGTCAATGTTGTTTTCATATGGAGAATATGCATCATGTCTTTATATATGGTCCAATTGTTGTTACAACTTGGGTTCATTTTGATGATTTGTTTCAATTAATTTACTTTAACTCACATTCTTCTCTTAAATATATGCTTAACTCTTAGTTTATTAATGCTAAAGGTCACATTTGTAATGTTATTCCTTCCCTCATGCGTTGGTTTCTTTGGTTGGAAAGGAATCAATCCCTTTTCAATAATGTGAGAATGAGCCATCATAATGTTATTCAAAAGGTGAAGGATAAGGTTTTAGTTATTGTGGCTATTAATCTACTTTATGTTAAGGATTTTAAAAACTATTACTTTTTTAGTACTGCTTTAGGGTTAAACTTGGATGGTGCTCCTTCTATTTCTAATATTATCTATTGGAAAAAATTCCGCATTAATTTCTTCAAGTTGAATATGGATGGCACTAGTACTGATTTAACTGGTGGTTGTGGTGGTGTTATTAGGGATAGTAATGGCTGCCTTATTGTTGCTTTTTTAAGTCCGGTTCATAATGGTAACTATTCTACTGCTATCACTATGGCCATTCTCTATTGTATTCAGTTGTGCATCCCTTTAAGCTTAACTAATTTATATATTGAAGTTAATTCTGAGTATAATTTTCATCTTTTTCAAGATGATGAAGAGAGGTGTTTTACTCTGAATCTCTTATATCTGGTTAGAGAAATTAAAAAGCTTATGTTATTTCTGAACTACTCTTTTCACCATGTTAGCAATAATGGTAATGCCTGTGCTTCTTGGCTTACTATGTGGGGTTGTAGCCTTGACTATTTTTCTGATGTTATTTGGTCCATTAGCCCTGTGCCACTTCGTGGTTTGCTTAATCTTGATGCTTGCAATTTTCCATATATTAGATCTTAATTGTTTAGTCTCTTGGTTATTGTTCAGGTTTGTTTTCTTTATTTGTATTTCTGTTTGCTGGGTCTTCTTATACTTCTGGGCTTCTTACTTTCTCCTGCGGGATTAATGTGGTGTTGTGATGTTTTTATATCTTTCCTGGTTCAATGTTTATGTTGGTTGGGCTATCTGTGATGTGGAGGTTCCTCTACATCTTGGTTTTGAATTCTGGATGTTCTTTTCTACTTCTTGCTGGAGGTTTGTTGACCCTTTTGCTGGAGGGATAGACTTCTGGAATGCTATTTTTCTGTTTATGACTGAGTTTTTCTCCAGGTTCTGGGTTTCTATGTGTTGGATCAATCTTGGCAGTTTTATCTAGTTTTTCCTTTTTCATTTAAATGCTTTCTAGTGCTGCCAAAATTCTGAGCTTTCTTGTTTAGTTGTTATCCTTGTTATTTTAGACTTGAGCCATGATTTCTTGTGTTATAGTGCTGATGGTTTATCCCATTGTTGCTATCCTCCCGTTAGTATTTGGGGTGCTGGAGGTAACCGTGAGGTTATGGCTGGGCTATCTTATTTTGTTTGTGATGTTGCTAGTTTGGTTGTTATCACCTGGTTTTGTATTTTGTTGTTGGTATGGTTGTTGATTGTAGGCTCTAGTTGTTTGTCACCTGGTTGATGTTTTACAGCGAGCTTATCCGGTTTTGGAGGTCTGGTGTGGATTCTATTGTTGGGGTTATGGTTATCCCATACTATTTTTTTGGGAGTATTATGGTTTGTTGGATGGGTTTTGCCAAGGTGGTTTTGGGAGACCATGAAGGTAGGATTGAGTGGCATATGGATCTTTCGAATGAGGCTTATTATATTATGTGTATTCCGAGCTCTTTAAGTCTTAATTCCAGGATTGGCTTTATTTGGAGCAGTTTTTACTTCTACTTCTTTTTACCTACATGTCATTTATATTACTATTACTGTATAACCTATCTTTTTTGTTGGTGTAGCATTCCTTTTTGCTTCCCTCTGCAGGTAAAGATTCTTTTGGTTGCCTTCAAGATTTTTTGTATAAAGATTGGGCTTTATTCCATTTATATTATCTTTCTTTTTTTTATGCTTTTCTATAGCATCGTTAGAATGTTACTAGAATTTTATGTATTTTTGTTTAGTGGAGAAAATTGGCTCATAGATTTTATTTTTATTTGTTTGTAGCTCGTTTGAGCATTAGTGAGCTGATGATCTCCTATAAGGACTCTGTAATTTCTATTTCAATATTAACGCGCAGGCCCCTTTGCATTATTAAAATTTAAAATAAAATAGTGACAACATTAAAATTTAATCAAATAAGGGAGTTTGTAGAGTTCTTTGAGATTCATTTTATGTATCAAGTATAATATTGAATCAAATAAGAATTTCAAATAACTTCCAACTATTTTTATATGTTTATATTTACAATCGAGGAAATACTTTATATGTTGAAAAAAAAAATTCTACACATAAAAATTACAACATAAAAAATGTTTTAGAGTAAAGGGGCCATTTTATAAAGCCACTACTACTCTTATAAGTTCTTTGAGATGCATTTTATGTATAAATTATATTGTTAGATCAAATAAGAATTTCATAGTCCAAATAATTCAGATTTGTTTTTAAATGTTTAAATTTATAAGCCTAAAATTTTTTCTTAGATATTGAAAACACTTAACTTAAAAATTACAACATAAAATTGGTTTCAAAGTACAGCCTATTACATCTCAAACTCTTAACTATCGAAGTATTGTTTGCTTTGGCTAATAACCTCACGGTTTCATTCCTTTGGTGTAACTACACCGGATGACACTTATCTTAAAATTGATTATGCACAAGCATGCTTAACTTTGAAGATTTTGTTTTATGAAATTTTAACCATTACACCCAATGACGCCTCAATATTTAAGAGTTTATCTTCTTTTTACTTAAGAGGTTTCACAATCTCCCCCACTTAAGCAATTGACATCTTTATCAATATCCTTATCCATAATCATCCATCACATAGATAGGATCCTAAAAGTGGCCCCTACAAGTTCAAGTGGTGGGTCATAAAACAATTTGCTCCATCTAGAAGTTTAAAAGGTGGCCCCCATGGCGTAGCACTTTGTAATGTATGACACTTCTCATCTTCCAGCTCGTGTATTACTATGATACTATTTTGGCGTAGCTCAAACTCTTAATTATCGAGGTGTTGTCCGCTTTGACCTAATAACCTCACATTAGTGTAACTTCTCAAGAGGTCACCCATTCCAGGGTTGCTTCCGCAAAAGTACACTTAACTTCAAAGTTTTTAATGAAATTCTAACTATTATACTAAAAGGTGTCTTGATATTTAAGAGTTTAATTTCTTTTTATTTAAAATGATTCACACAACCATTATATTAATGTTAATGTAGACTTATTCTTTAAGGGTTGCAAAATTATTTATTCCCTATTAGTTGTGACTTTATAAATAGAAAAGCTTCATAATTCATCAATATGCATTTTTAATTAAACTTTTCCAAAACCCTTGATGATAATCTTCTTTTGTGTTCAAAACTACCACAATAATCTCCATTAAAGCTAATAAGTAAAGAGAAAAAAATCTAATAAGTAACACACCTTTGTTTTGATTCAATGTGAAAGTTCGTTAGGGATGTTAGGCCCTATGAACTAGTCCTGAGGCTAACCAAGAGGGGGGGGGGGGGTGAATTGGTATTTTAAAAAATTATTTAAAACCAAGAACAAATATCACAAACTTAAGTCACCACAAAAAATTAAGTGCGGAAGCAGTAAAAAAAGAACACAAGGGTTTATAGTGGTTCGATCAACTTGACCTACGTCCACTCTCCGGAGGCGCCCTCCGAGTATTGCACTACCAACGTGACTCTCCGTTAGCCCCCACAGCTAGGCTGAGAAGCCCTTACAAAACACCTCCTTTTTGCCACCCCCAGCAAGGTAGAGAACCCCACTCCTTTTGCTTCCTCCTAAAGAAGACAGAGAACCTCGATCGATTGCTGAAGCTTACCTCTCCCAACCCTTGTGAACTCCCTCACAAGCTCACCCTAACAAGATCCTTTCTCTTTCTCTTTCCCTCTCTCTCTCTCTCTCTCTCTCTCTCTCTCTCTCTCTCTCTCTCTCTCTCTCTCTCTCTCTCTCTATTTTAGGTTTTCCCAGGTCAAGATAGCAGCCAAAGATGTTCAAAAATGTTGAACAAGAGCTCTTAAATAGAAGAGCTTCAAAGGAGCTCAATAAATGCAAGTTGCCGACTTTATCGTCCAGGACGATAATAATATCATCCTGTACGATCAGTTCAAAACACAGATAATCGGCCAGAACACTGCTCTGAAAATGAACTGGACGATTAAAAATTGGCTTGATCATCCCGGCCGATCTCACGATCGTCCCGGACGATCAGTTCAAATCAAAGGAAAATCGTCCAGAGCATCGCCCTGAATTTATGCTGGCCGATATTTATCGTCCATGAGCAACTAAGTGTTTTTGAATATATCGTCCCGGCCGATCCCACGATCGTCTAGGATGATGTGATCTTTTCAATTTATCCTTAATTGCTTCCTTGATTGCCGGATCAATTTAGGCATAATTGTGCCATATCGTCCAGGATGATCTCACGATCGTCCTGACCTATTTCCAAAAATATAAAATACCTAAATTGATTATGGCGGGTATTTCTTTCTATTTTGAGCCTATCGTCCTGTCCGATAAATTTATCATCCAAGACGATCAGTTAATTACGGCTGCCTTAACTAAGAAATCCTGATTATAACTTTTGTTTTGAGTCTCGATCGTCCAGGCCGATGTAAATATCGTCCGGGAAGATGTTGGTAAAAATAGAAATTCTGAATCTCTCAAGTGTGTGTGCGGGTTACTTAACATCAGTTACTTCAAACATTTACAATTGACTCAAGAAAGGGAAAAAGAAAAATACAGACTGACTCAGACCTAGTCTACCCAATCTTGAGCTGGTTCCGATTGCTTCCTGATTTTGAGGTCCTGAAATGTTAGTAGAAACAAGCAGTCAAAGTGTTTGCTAACATCAAAATCACTATCCATGAAACCAAGTTTACAACATAATGATCATAAAATCATTGTTAAAAAATGGATAATATATTTTATAGAGTGTAGAATATTAAAAAAAATAACCCATATAAGGGATATAATTAATATGTAATATTTTTATAAGTGAATCATGCATATAATTGTCTATCATAAATATGGTCATTAAGTAAGCATTTTTCTTAAGAAAATAAGTGGGTATGAATATAAGGTCATTAAATGGAAAAATTATTAATATATATACAATCAGTGATAAGAAAAACTTATAAAAATATAATATATACATCACACAATTTTAGTGTCAGAGCATTACATTGGTCAGTATGATGGCCTATGTTTTTAAATAAGTGGGTATGAACAAAAAAAAAAAAACAAGACCAAAGTTACTTTCATATAACACATGTCCAAATTAAGCCCAAGTTAATATCAAGAAAGCAAAAGAACTATATTAATAGAATATTTTCATCAGTATACCATTAATGTATGACTTTATAATTCACCTGATTGTTGAAGACCCTATTTTAAAGGAGCTAGTGTTTTCTAACTTGTAGGGCATAGTTCATTATAGTATGGACCCTTATTCATTTAGAAGGATATGGATCTTCATTATTAGGGTTAATTTATATGTGATTGTATCCATCGTAAGCACCCATGATATTAAGTAGTTAATGCCCGAAAATAGTAGAGTTAAATTAGTTGTTACAAGGAATTGAAGATCTATCTTATGGACAAGTTTGATTGAGATCACTATGGATAACATGCATCCACTTGCTTCTAATCATAATAGAATTGATGAGTAGGAAGAGCAGTGCACCGTATTGATGAGTTTACCATCTAAAAGCTTTGCAACTTGTTGTTCATTGCACTTAAGTTAGCTTGGAGCAAACTCACACTTCTTTTGCATGTATTGCTTAAAAGTGGAATCCATGTTGAGGGAGATGATAATTTTAGTATTAATGTCACCCATGTACGTCTACAAGGATTTAATCAAAGATACCATAAATTGAATGATATAAGACAAAATATTGTTTCTACTCTTCTGCATTAAGAAGTGCTAATTTGTTAAATAAAGTTGATTCATAGTAAGATCTTCAATGAGAGATGTCATTTATAAAGTGTTTTGAACTAAGAGGTCAAAGTTATTGTCACAAGGGATAACTGCAGCTAGCTTTGGATGTTCTACCAGAATATAAAAATATTGAATTATATGCATGGTACCCTCACCGCTCCAGTTCTTATGTGAGCCAAATTTTTATTTTTCAAGTGCAATAATGGCTTGAAATTATTAAACATATAGTAGAAGGGCTTCCTTAATATCATATCCTATACCGACTCAATCATAGCCACCACAAATTAAGGCTTCGTTTGGGACGGCTGTCTTCCTGCTTCTTAAAGCGGCTTTCTAGTATAAAAATTTTAAATTTTGTACTAAAAAGTTGCTTTAAGAAGCAGGAAGAAAACCGTTCCAAACGAAGCTTAAATCGGATATTTCATACATTGAGGAAGCTCACTGATTTTGTGACTAAGAAATCCTAGCTATCATTAGCATAAAAATAAAAGTGAAAAAAACAATTTGATATATATATTATATGTAATAGAGGAGCCTTCTCCCAATATTTTTCTCTCTCTCTACATCTAGTCATTCATCATTCTCTTTTTTAAAATCATGATCGTCGTAACCTAAATATTTCTTAAGCCGAATTTACTTAATTCTCTTTAATTCTCTAAACTACAATATGAATTATCATACAATTTTTGACTTCAAGCATCATTCCTAACTAACATGCAAAAGTCAGAAATAGCAATAGTAACATATTCACATGTTAAATTTTATGAAGCACATTAAAAGCTAAGAACTATTGACATAGACTTTGACCACAAGAACTAATCATAGTCACTTATTAATCTAAGTTAAATAAAGAAATATTATGTATGAAAAATATATGCATTGGGCTTCATTTGGGACGGCTTTCTTCCTGCTTCTTAAAGCAACTTTCTAGTACAAAAATTAAAAATTTTGTACTAGAAAGCTGCTTAAAGAAGCAATGAAAAAGCTGTCACAAACAAAACCTTGGTTGCAATTGAAGCATTAAAATAATGAGACTTTATTTGGAACGGCTTTCTTATTGTTTTTTCAAAGCAACTTTTTAGTTCAAAATTTTCTTTTGAGAAAAAATAATATTAAAAAACTACTTCATAAAACAACACAAAAACTATCCCATAAAAGACCTTAAGACAGATTAGAGGCAACCATGACGTTTAAACATACCTAATTAATTGACATCTTTGTCAAACAGCCTTCGTTTGGTTCGATTGATGCTTTACCAATCTATTCTCTGCTCCCTGAAAAGTCATTTTGTTTGACTAATGATGCAAATGTTAAGTCTCTTAAATTTGCAGTACCTGCGAGAGGAACGATGCTGGTTTCCATCTACTCATTTGTCTCTTTCTTTCTTTCTTTCTTGTTAGATTCATTAAAAAAAATAAATTATTATTAATTAAATTAATTAACACTAATGCAATCATTAAAGTTAATTATAGAGTGTCTTGCAGAATTTGTTTTATTATTTGATATAAAATTATTGATATTTTTGTAGTATATTTCTATATGAAAATACTAAAAAATGCTAAAATACTTTTTATTTTAAATTATTTGTTTTATAATTTTAACTACATAAAACCCTATATATATATATATATAATTTTATTTGAAATTGCCTTGTGAGATAAGGTGACAAACTTATGATGCATTTAATGTTGCAGCCAAACCATGGAATATTTTGTACTTTTTTGTTTCTATATTTAGGGGTTATTCTTATTTTTTTTAAAGGATTCTATTTGAAAGTTTTATGGGACAGTTCAATTTATTGTATTAGGAATTTAAGATGGAGTTGAGAAAGCTATATTTTGTACTAAACTTATTAGTTATTTTTATTCTCATTTGTATTTTCTAAAGCATTTGATTTGCACTTTTGATGCATGCTAGAAAACCTATGACAATAGAGATATAGTTTTCAAGTCTTGGCTTTTCACGAAGAACTAATACAAATGGATAAGTAAGAATGATGTAAAAACTTGAAATTTTTGATGGAAAGCCCGACAAGGGAACGATCATGAGGCTTGACCCAAATAAAATGATCCACTTAGGGGTGTAAGCGAGACAAGCCGAGATTGAGTCACCCCTTACTTGCTCTTAGGCTTGGATTAATTAATCAAGTTCAAGCTTGAGCTCAAGCTTTATTGAACGAGTTCGAGCGACTCATGAGCCAACTCATTTATTATGAAAGAGATAAAATGATTATGATTTAAGTATTTATTATAAAAAAATGATAAAAAGAATGACAAATTATAAGAAAAATAATAAAGAATTACTTGCTATAAGATTTTTAGATATAAGTTTCAAGTATTTTCAACAACTTTGTACTTAAAATCTCAAATTCTAATATATATTTTAAGCATATTTTATATTAATATTTTTTAAACAAGTCGCCTTACGTGCTAACAAGTCGAGTTGGGGCAGCTCAAGCTTGACTTCATAGCTCACTAAGCTCAGCTCACGAAATGTTACAAGAGTTTATTCTTCCCCTTAATTTGAGAAGATGAGATTACAAAGTATTTAATACAAGTTTGTAATTATGTCAATATAGGAGGATGCTTGACACTACAGGAAAATCACTTATTACCGGCGGAATTTTCCGGCGGCTTTCCGGCGGTCAGTTTTCCGGCGGCTTTCTAGCGGATTTCCGGCGGTTTTTGACGGCTTATTTCCTACAAAATTTTCCGGCGGCTTTCCGACGGATTTCCGGTGGCTTTCCGACGGCTAATTTTCCCGCAAAGTTTTGTGACGGCTAATTTCCCGCAAAATTTTCCCGCGGACTTTTCCGGCGGCTTTCCGACGGCTTTTTAACGTTTCCGACGGCTTTTAAAAATTTAATAAAAAAATGAATAAATTTTAAACATTTAAATGATTTAACAAAAAATTATTAAAAGTTAAAATAACTATTAACTTAATTTTCATCTTAAAATTAATTAGTTAGTTATTTTTTATTTTTTATTAAATATTATTTTTTATTTTAAATTAATTAGTTTTAATTTTTTTATAATTAAAGTTTTTTTTTATTTTATGTCTGCAAGTAGTTTAAATAATAAATATTGACGTTTTACACATATTTACTTCTTCAGCAAAGCGGTCCGTCGTTTGAAATTTCATACAGGGAACCAGCGTTCGAACCCCCCCTTGCACGCTGGAGCGCGCGCGGGAGCCGCGCGGGGTCATCGCCTGAGCGCGGGAGCCGGGTGGGGGCATGGCCGGAGCACGCGCGGGAGCGGCTGAGGCATCGCCGGAGCGCGGGAGCGGGGGTGGCTGGCTGCCGGAGCGGTGTATTAAATTTTTTTAAAAAAAATTTGACCGGCGGTTTAAGACCGCCGGTAAGCCGCCGGAAAAAACCGCCGGAATTCATTTTCCTACGCCGTTTTTATCGGCGGTAATTTAACCGCCGGAAAAGGCCGCCGGAAATGGGTGATTTTCCTGTAGTGTGAGATGCAACATTTGGATGATGTTAGTTGGGTGGCATTAGTTAAACAACATTGACAAAGTGATGACAATGGTTGAAAGACACTGAAGCGATTATGATGAATAGAAGATGATGACAGTCTAAAGATGAATGATCAGATATTAGTAACCATGTGATGGTTGTCAGCATCGAATGTTAAGTTGAGCTATAGAGTTCTTCAGATATCCAAGTTCTCTCCAAATTATAGTCTTCATTCCTTTTATGTAGAGAATGAGGGTCTATTTATAGTACTCTTAGAGTGGGCATTTGGATCAATTTAGCCAAAATTCTATAACACTATTGAGCGGCTCACATCAAGTTATTTGATCATATTCATCATTTAAGTTCTTTAATCGCCTTAGAATAAGATAATAGGCTTGTTGATTCATCTTATCCAGTAGCATGTTTCGGCTATAAGCATGTATGATTTGAATATTATTTAATCCTTCAACTAAGTTTTTAAAGTGCTTGATTTGGGTTTATTTAGACTTGGATCAGATTACCGTTAGTGTTGTTGGATTTGTTTATCAAAATGCTCAATTTCACTATAAATTTATTGAAATCGGCCTTTAAATAATTATGAATTCAATTATGTCAGTTTCCAAAATTTGCTTCAAGACTTAAGCTGATAAATATGAATTTTTCTTAAGGCATGTTGATTCATAAAGATTTTAGTTTAAATGGTGTCACATCAATCAACTATGTGGTAATTGATGCTACAATTATATTTTAAATTATGCAAAGTAATGCAAGCCTCTATATGTTTTGTTTAGTTACACTTATTTTTTATCATATTCATAAAAAAAAATTATTTTAAAATAAAATATTATATTACTAATTATCTTTTCTCAAATTCACATATAAAATATTGATTTAGAAATAAACTATTTCATTATGATGCAAGGTATTTTACCTAACATGTTTTGATAAAATAATTTGTTTATGTTCCAAATGTGTAATCTCTAAATCAATTTTACAAATTTATGTTTTTGGACAAGAGGGAGGAAGGCAATCCAATGAGGTATGAGTCATATGTTACAATTCATTTTTGTACCTTATGTTTTTTTTTTTTTTTGAATGATTGTTGATTCATTTTTGTATATGATTGATTGAATTTGACTAAATTGTTGATTGCAAGTTAAGTTAATTGACAATTAGCTTAGGATAATTTGGGTATGTTTGGTAAGTCTTTGGTTTAGTTGATTGGGTTATTTGATTGATTAAAACTTCATTTGGGACAACTTTCTTTCTGCTTATTGGGGTAGCTTTTCAGTACAAAATTTTTTTGAATAAGAAATTTTTTTACTAGAAAATTGATTTAAAAAGCAGTAAGAATGTTGTCTCAAACAAAGTCCAAGTGTTTGAGACCAATTGTAATTATTGGCTTGTCGCCAATTAGGATAGCAATGTTTGTGGAGGATAGACCAAGTGTTTTAAGTTGGGATATGAATTGTGCACTAGGAAATTATGGTATATATGGTGATCATGAAATAAGAACAAAGGCTTGTGTGCAATAAAAGCGTTGTTATTTGCATTGTGATATTGAAGAGTGCTATATATGCGATGTCAACCCTCTAATTACTATATCTAGAAAAATATTACTATCTAGTTATGATTAACCAAAACCTTTAGTAATTAGAATCCTTATTTCTTTTTTTGGTAGATAGACATTGAGTTTTATGTAGGGCATTATAGTCATCATCATCTCAATTATTGTTTTTAACCAATTCTCTATGAGGAGAGAGAACGTCCACATAATTTAGAAGGTTTTTCAAATTCTTCATTGAGAAATTTCAGCCGCACCCTTCGATGGTGGTAGAGGGTCGCCGGTCATCCTTCGATGACAAAAATACCTCAACCCCATCATCTGCCGTGTGTCCTATTCATTTGGATGCAAAAGGAAGATTTACTAATCAGGATTTTGAAATCAAGCAATGACCTCTAGTCATCAATGAAGGCCGACTACCTTCGATACACAAAGTGGTTTCAGTGCTGGGCAAGGGGAAAGAGCCAATGGATATTCTAGAAAGGAAGAAGAGTCCGACGTCTCTACCTTCACCATAAAAAAAAATTATTATCTAGAGCTCCATATGATCCAGAGGCTTCGTCGTCAACTGGCTTCAAGCTGAAGGTAACAAATTTTTAAATGTTTCTTGTGCTGCGGATAAACAGGAGATTTTGAATTCATATTTGAAAATGTCAAAGCATGGTGAAGTTTTGAATTTTGTAGTTGAAACTGAATTGGTGAATGATAACATGTGTTATCGAATCCAAATAATGGCCTTAGTGGTTTGGTAAATGAATGGTCTAAAAGCCAGCACATCAAAGTGCCCCTAATTAATCTAGATCAGGTATAAGTGGTAAACTAGGATGTTGTTAAACTTAATATGGATATGGTTTCTGAAAATGTTAATTTGCTTCATAAATTGCTTGTGGTGAAAGTGTTTGGGAGAGAAATTCCTTTCTCCCTTTGTAGCATAGAGTTAAGGCACAATGGAATAAATTTGGTAATTTTCATATCACCTCATTGAGCCTTGATTGGATGTTATGTTCATTTCATTCCTCTCAAGTTATTGAAGAAGTTCTTAGTGGAGGTCCTTGGTATGTGGGAGGACACATAATAGGAATGGATAAATGGACACCTTAATTTTCTCCAACATCGTTAAAAGGGCTATCATCACCAATTTGGATTCGATTACCACATTTTCCCTTACATTGTTGGGATGAGATTAATGTTACTAAGATTGTTTCAAAGATAGGAGTTCCATTGTCATTGGATGGAAAAATGTTTAAATGGGGTAGATGTGAATTTGCGAGAGCCTGTGTTCGAATTAATCTAGACTCTAAATTATCTCATGGAGTTTTGAATGAAGGCTTATGTGGGAAATTTTTTCATATGGTTGAATATGATAAAATATCGTCTTTATGTTTCAAATGTGGCAAGATAGGTCACAAAAATTGAATGTGTATGGAGGTTCCTAAAGATGTGGAAAATAAAATTCAAAATAAAGTTCAAGGAAATAATTCAAAGGTTATTGGAACAAGGTTTGATAAGAGTCTAATGGAAAAAATGGATATTGCAGATTCACAAATTTGCTATGGCCCTTGGATACATGTAAAGTTTAAGAACAATAGAATAATGAAGAAAGTCCAAAATCAAAAATCTAAAGTTCAACCTGTGGTTGTGAATCATGAGAGCAAAACTTCAATAGCTAATATGGCATCGGCGGAAGTACCTTCAGGTAATAAGTTTAAATTTCTGTCTCAAGTCTTTGCCGAGGAATTGACTAGATTGGAAGCTGAAGATCCAATTAAGCAGTCCGAAGTTTACAGGATAGCTTCATATTTTGAAGGCTCAATTTTGGAAGTGGAAGTTCCTTTTTCAGATTTTTCCCATAAATTCAGTTTTTGTTGATAAAAGCACTGTCCTATTAGAAGATGGAGAGATTGATCCAAATGAAGAAAAATTTGTTGTGGAAGAAGTTCTGGATGCTAATACTACTCATCAAGAGGATCTTGTTGGAGAAAAGGATGTTGATTTTCCAAAACAGGATGTAAGAAATAAAGAAAATTCTGTAATTGTTAACAACGGAGAGGTTGTGGAAAGCATAGTTGGAAGAGTTCCAATTTTGGAAAATAGAGAATGTGCTACAGCTTCTCACTTAGATTGTAAGGAGATGATTACTCCCTTGATCAATACTAATAATACGAATGGGAAAGAAGTCTTGTTTGAAGATGGAAAATTCCAACTTCCATCCAAATCGGACCATCATAAGAAAAGTTTAATAAAGAAACAAATTTGATTGGTCCTATTAAAGGGAGCCTTAGAGTGAGGAAGCTGGGTATTCTTGATGGAAGTGTTGGATCCACTTCATTATTTATCTCATGACATGATTATAATGGATGAAGTCAAAGTTGAAGTCGAAGTTCAAGCCTGGTTTGTGGATTGGGTGGAGGTGTTGAAATTTGAGAATGGAAGAACTTGTGGAACCGTCAAGATCCAAGTTTATGCTTTGGCGAATTACTCTTTCTTAGATGACATTTCTTTTTCTTTATTTAGCAATCTTGTTTTTTCTAGATTTATTTAAGCATAGGTTGGTACTTGAAAAAAGGAAATAGAATAATGGGAATTAAGCATCACTCTATCTCTTATTTTTTACTTAATTGGGAATTCTGGGATACTAATCAATCATTTTGGTTGTTTAATCTTTGGTATCCCCTCCACCCCAATTTATTTAAAATGATAAGTAGAGGGTATTATTTTCATTATGAAAATTTATATTTTTCTTATATTATCGTTATGCTTAATTTGCTTTTTAATAAGGCTTCCTTTTTTGAAAGGATTGCCTTGTAGTTTCTAATCTACTTTGTAATAGTTTTTTTTTTTTTCATTTTAATGCTATATGCATCTTTTCAAAAAAAAAAAAAATCATCATCTCCATTGTTCTAATGTCTAATTATTATAATTTTCATGTATATAGAACATGTGTGGTTTCATTTTGATTTTTTTCACACTTATGTTGTATAATAGCCAAATCCCCTTTTCAATTTTTTTGCAAACATTATGGTGCCAGGTTTGGCAATAACCAGACATTGAGTTCTCTGATTTTAAACAAAAGAATTGGTTTTGACTAAGCGTTATGATACCGAGTCTCTATTGGAGAGATTATAGAGGAATCTTGAAGATTCCATGGGAGAACACTAGAGTTGGGAAAGTAAGTGTCTAAATGTTGGGCCAAGTTAGTGGTAATTTTTTTATATTAAAACATTTAAATTTATTTTTTAAAATCCATCACCAAACCATATCTATCCTTCACTTTCCATGCTTTGTCGAGGGTGAAAGAAGAGAGAAAGGGGGGTATAGAAGGAGAGAATGTTTGCTATGAATTGTTTACATCTGCTACTCTAGTTGGGAAAATTATTTTGCTCGTGATAGGTAACCCGAATCCTATTTGTATTTTTAGTTATTTTGATTTCTCAAATTTTATCCCTCCTAATATTAATTTTGAAATTTCACTAGGTGGTTTTGCTTTTATTCCATTTAAAATAAATTGAGTAGTATAATGTTAATTATAAAATGATCAGGACTTAATGCACTACATTTAGATATGAAATACACGACATGCACATAATTATTGTTCTTTTAATTCAAAATGCATTTTTGCATATTACAAGCATATTGATGAGTATAATGATAAATGCATTGAATGTATATAATATTCACTATTATGCTTTATATGATATGAAATATGTGTAAAAATAAGAAATTTTGATTGGAAATGATTGATTGATTCAGGTTGGTTGAAGACATGTTACTCTTTATTGGAGGGTGGGCCAATAGGCTTTTCTTTAAATAAGAGTTGTGGTGTAATCCTTAGTGATATAAGAAGAGAGATATATGAAGACTAATTGATATCATATTATACATGGACAGGAAAAAAATGATGACTTCTTACATGAAAGCTACCTAATTCTTGACTTATCATACATGATATTAGGTAGATTCCTAGAAACAAGATTGATATGGTTGAGACTGATTCACATAGGGTACGGTTGGCCTACAAGACTAGATACAAAATAACACCACATGTAGTTAGATGTCAAATTTTTGTTATATTATTTATGCATGGATATGATACTAGCATACTTGATACACTCTGTAAGTGATAGGATATGATACAACATACATATAATGCATGATTGATACAGGCAAGTGATATGAGTGCATGATGTGATTGATACAAAGTCATATGATTTATATGAACTGTATAACAAACATGGTACATATTATATATATCATATTGATATTATAAGACATATATGTACATAAAAAACTATAGATAAGATTGATATGATTGATACAATTAGTACCTAGAATAATGCATTTGATTAAACTGATATACATACATAATATAAAGATTATATATATTTAAGGCAAGTGTGCTGATTTCATAAAGTGCTATATAAACTAATACAACTAATGAGTATAGGAATGATAAAACCCATTAATCCTTTTTATGATTACTAATCACTGCTCATAAGATATATAGTTGCATTAACTTTATTGCTCATATATAATGACACTATTCATATTGACCGCTACCTACATTACAAGTTATATGTTCATAATGACATTGATTGAACGATTATATGCATACTATTTCATAGCCTTATATGATTATTGTTATAGATTTTATTAACTTATTGATCAATTAGCTCACTCTATGATTTTGATTTTAGAAAGGGGTTAGAATCCAATGGTGTGAGGCATATCGAACCATCAAGTTTTATATTTATTTTCTATATTTATCTTATTTTTATAATCAGGAATGAAAAGAAAGAATGATATAGTGATTGATCTCCTAGTAATTATAAATGGATTATGAGAAATGAGTATAACCATTTATTTTGATGAACGAAATTATATTTGATTTTGTTAGATTTTCTTTTATTTTGATTGGAAATTAGAAACTCTAGTAGATAATTAAGATAAAAAATATGAATTTCTTCCAATTTAAGTCTCAGGGCATTACAGTTGGTATTAAAGAAGGTCATTAGATGAATACCAAAGCTATAGGAAATGAATGAGATTAATATATAAAAATAGGTAGTGTTAGAATTTATTTTAGTTACATTCATTTCATGTATATATATGATTGAATTATATTGATAGGGAAGATAATGATACTGAGTGTAATGGATTCATCTGAAGTACCAAATGAGTAGATACATTGGCACCAATAGGTTCTAATAGTACGATGCAATTTGTTAGTATGATAGCATAGTTAATGAGAAATGCACATAATAAACAGAATGGGAACAAAGTGATGAAGATGACAAGAATTTATAGATGTTTCACATGTTAAAGCCCCTGTTGTTAAGAGAGTTGTGGAGCCATAGGTGGCAAAGAAGTGGGTGCAGAGGATTGAGAAGATTTTTGACAGAAAGTAGTGCCTGGATAATAGGAATGTACTATTAGTACTATTTTCATTTCAAGGTGAAGTTGAGAGGTGGTGAATTAGATTATATAGAGAGAAGTTCCAGGGCAGGTTAAACTTGTTAATTCTATCAAAAGAGTTTATTAATAATTTTAAGGACTAGTTCATAACATGTTCATATGATAATAAATGCAAGAGGCTTTCAGAGCAAGAGAACATGACAATAATGTAGTGCAAAACTAATTTTACTGCACTAGTCATATATACACTTAACTGGTCAGTACTGCTAATGAGAAATGTTATAAATTCTTAAGGGGATTGAATGTTATGCCCCAAGATTAAATTTGTAAGAATTGTATATTTTAATCACTTAAAGGTCACTCCAGCAGAAGCATCTAAATTCATATACATCATAATTTTTCACTATACACATTCTTCAAAATAATATATAATAGTTAGGAGATTAGTATAATCACTAATCTATTCATAGTTATTGATGTCAAAAGAATAAAATAAATTACAAAAAAAAAAAAAAAAAAATTTGATGATCTGTGACAACATCACTCTACCTAGTTCTGATCCCTTCCTTGACATGAAATTATTAAAATCCGTATAATGAGCTAAAAAGCCCAGTAGTAACTCAAATTCACTAAATATTTCAATGTAAAGCTTAAAGAATCAATATGCATGCTCAGCTTAATAAATATTATCAATAACATTCATTCTCATCAATGATCAATTATCATTTGTAAGGCTTAAAATGATTAATAACAAAAGAAAGAAATCATTTTAATGAATAGATAGTATGTACAACAAGCAATAAATCTGTAAATCAATCATACTGGAAGCATTCACAAACCAGTAAAGGAATTATAACATACAAGCAACAATAACTTTAGTTTTATCTACATTTTCTATTATCAGTCATACACCTCATATGTAGTCAACACATGTATATGTACCCATCAAGATATATCTATTATTGTTATATATGCATATTACAATTCTATTTATTAATCGTATCAATGTATACATATTTCAATATATGTTTCTGCAAGGTAAGACATCCATCTTTAATATGGCGTTTTCATCTTTTATCTATATTCATTATATCATTACGTCATTATCATTATCATTACTTTTACAAGTAGCTTTCAATATCATTAAGAGTGGTCACCCTATGCTCATCGGTGTAATCAATCATCAATTACAGGGTACAATTAGGACAACACCACAAACCATCTATAAAGGAAAGTTTGTTGGCCCACCATCATGTGTAGGGTATTATGAATTAAGAGCTATCCCATATTAATTTATTGTGTTGACACCCAACCTTCCTTTCTTTCATGAAATACATTTTAATGTATAAAATGCAACATGAAATGCTTAGCTCAATAAAATACAAGAATATATATATATATATATATATATATATATATATATATATATATATATATAGTATTCTAGCACCACAACACTTTAACCCAGCACCGTAGCGCTACATGTTGATACCAAAGTTTCTATAGAACAAAGAATCAAACATTACAGAGGTAATTGTTGGTGCCACTTTGCTTTCAAGCATAGTGGCACAGCATTACGGAGCACAATGCCGAAGGGCTCTAATTAAATAGAAATTCATATTTTTATATTTCTTTTACTATTTTATAATAGTTTTCATGTCTTTGAGTTGTTACAATCTACGCAAGTTAGAAAAAACATCACCCTTGATATTTCTACAAGTAAAAATAAATCAAACAAATTAATAAAAATAATACAAATTTATCAAAATAAATTAATATGATTCAAAACCAAGAAATCTATTTAAATTCATTCAAATCAATACTAACCATTGATTCATTACTTAGTGCATGTAATCAATCATGAGTACATTCAAACAATTGTACCCACACGTGTTATTTGAGCACTCAATATATTATATGATAATTATCAATCAATCAATTCAAATGTAATTATTAATATCAAATTAAAAAGTCTACCTCAATCAATCAATTCAAATGTAATTATTATTATCAGATTAAAAAGTCTACCGGCGAATCCTCCAGATACTTCTCTATCATGCTATTGGGCCAGACTATAGGCTCTAGGTTGTTCGGGTGTCAGTGCTTGTAAAGAAGCTTATGTAAGCTCTCTTTGACTTTTAATAACTCCTCTTCCGCCTCTCTTCCTCATAGATCCTTCAATATATTCTATAGATCCCATAGTCCTTTATCTATAGCCTTGCATGGCTTTCTCTCCTATGATTCTAGATTATGTCCTATATTAATGTAGTTGGAAATCAACCATCTGGTTCTCTTACTTCCCACATCTGAAACACTATCCAGTCATCAAAAAACACTATCCCATATGTCTCTTGTAGTATTAGGAACACTTTTGTACACTTCCTACACTAGACACAAATCCTCTCATACCGTCTGAAAACTTACTTCTATTTTCACTATAATCTCTCCTAGTCACATCATCTCTTATTATCTTCCTACTAATGTCATGTTTGAATCATGGGATAGCCAGTTTATTCTCCCCCAATCTCTCTTTCTCCACTAACTCTAAAAATTCATGAATATTTAGCAGCATAAGTGGATGCCTCATCTCATCCTTCAATCCTCTTAAGAATATATAGCAATTTTTATCTGTTATACTGATCAACTATAGTGCATACCTTACCAGTGTAGTACATTTTGCTTTGTACTGCATCACTATTATGTCCCCATGCTTCAATCTCATGAAAGCTTCATGCATATGATGTCGAGCTAATCGTGGAACAAACCAGCCTCTAAAAATAGTAACAAACTCAGTTAGATAATCTATGCATTCTATTTTTCCCTCTATTGTTGTATCTACCATATCTCAACCTCTCTTTTAAATAGGAGAACTTCAAGTGGATTTTTTCTATTCTCTAAGCACTATATATTGTTAAATATTTTCTCTATCCTCAACAACCAGTCTTCTGCTATCTAAGGTTCCACAACTTGCTTAAATAATGATAATTTCAATTTATGAAACATATGCAAAGGCTTGTCCTCTTAAGTCTCCTTATATCCAATTTTCTTACATTATGCATCACTTATTGCCTATATAAGCATACTGGTAAGCTACAACAAACTATCAAAACTCACTTGAATTGATACTGCACTTTTTCTATTATGTATAATATGAGTAGTAAGGTCTATCTATCGACTAATAAAATTCTCTTTCCTAATCAATTAACACATAAACTCAATATGCATACATAAACAATTCAATCAATCAAATGACTAAAATAAAAACTATACTACCCAACTTCTACCATATAACAACCTAAACTCTTATATATAGAGATATTGTTCGCTTTGGCCTAAGAGCCTCACAATTTTTTCTATTAGTGTAACTTCCCAAGAGGTCACTCATCCAAAAATTTCATTAGGTTAAACATGCTTAACTATAGAGTTTCTTAGTGAAATTCTTACTATTAAAGAAAAAAGTGCCTAAATGTTTAAGAGTTTATCTTCTTTTACTTAATAGATTTTACAAGCACCCCCACTTAAGTAACTGACAACCTCATTAATATCTTTATCTTAAAATCATATGCCATGCATATAAGAATCTAAAGAAGCCCCCTATATGTTTAAGTGATGACTTCCACCACGTAGCACTTTACCCCATGTAGGGTTCAAGAGGTAGATACCATAGCATAAAACTTTGTCTTACATGACACCTAGTTCCCATCTTCTAGCCGGTATATTGTGCTAATACCATTTGTAATAGCCCAAGCTCTTAACTATGGAGATATTGTATGCTTTGTCCTTAAGGGCCTCATAATTTAATCCTATTGGTGTAATTTCTCAAGAGGTCACCCATCCTAGGATTTATTCTTGATGAGCACACTTAACTAGAGCATTTTTTAATAAAATTTTGACCATTACATCACATATCCAACTCATATCAATTCATATAGCTTTAGTTACAATTCAATTCTTCTAATAATTGCTCTAATACTAATAGTTTTCCCCAAGATCAAATTTGGAAGAGTTTCATATTTTTAATAACTTAAATAGTTAATCAAAACATCTATGAATTCATTAATATAAGTCACAACAAAAGAAGCATCTAAAATCATATATAATATAATATTTTACTATATTTATTCTCCCAAAATTGTATGTAATAGTCAAGAGATCAGTACGATTACTAATCATAGCTTTTGACTACAAAAGAATAAAAGAAAAGATAAAATAAAATCAAAAGAAAAACTTGAGGATCTTTAACTACCTCACTCTGCCTAGTCATAATCTCTTCCTTGACCTAAAATCATTAAATTTACATAATGAGCTAAAATGTCAAAGAATAACTCCAATTCAATAAAGCTTCCAATACAAGGCTTAAAGAATTAATATGCATGCTCAGCTTAGTCAGTATAATCAATAGCATTCAATATCATTATTGATCAGTTATCATTTGTAAGGCTCAAAATGATCAATAATAAAAATAAGAAATCATTTCAAAGAATGTTCATACAAGAATTAATAAATCTCTAAAGCAATCATACTACAATCATTCACAAATCAATAAAGAAATCATAACAAATAACCGTTAATATCATCATTCTTTTCAACCTTATCTATTATCAATCATATGCATCATATCTAGTTAATACATGTATATATATACCCATCATGATCTCTCTATAAATGTTATTTATGTATATTATTCTATTGATTAATACTGACAATATAGATATATGCCTCAATATATAATTCAATAAAGCAGGATATCCAACTTTAATGTGATATTTTCATCATTTAATCTAAATTCCTTGCATAATCATATCATTGTTATTATCATTATTCTATCAAATAATTCTTTAGTGTCTCAAACCTCCATTCATAATTAGATGCCCAATGAAAGCTACTAAGTTCTCATTCAATCTCGTTAGAGGGATAGAAATCTAAGAAAAAATTTTCATAATTTTTTGTTGTAATAGAGACCCATGCATAGAAAGCTATGCATCTCATATACAGTAGTAGGTCTTACTCAATTAGAAACAACATGAACTTTTTGATAATCTACAAAAATACTAGCACTACTCACTATGTGCCCAAAAAATGAAATGTTCTTTAACCAAAATTCACACTTGGATTACTTGACATATAGTTGATGCTACTTTAGAGTCTCTAGAATAATCCTCAGATGACCACATGCTCCTCTTAAGCTAAGTAAACTAGAATATCATCTATGAATATGATTACAAATTGATTCAAATACTTGATTAATACATTGTTTATTAGATCCATGAATGTCGCACACATATTAGTCACCCTAAAAGGCATGAAAAGAACTAAAAAATGCTTGTATTGAGTACTAAAAGCATTCTTCACTACATGTCTCTCTTGCCTTCATCAGATAATATCCAAACTTCATATCACAAATAGATCATAATTCCTTGACCGATAATATTTTTCTAAAGTGTAACCTTATTCAATTCCTCATAACCAATATACATATGCATCATACCATCTTTCTTCTTTATAAATGAAATAGGTTCTGCTCACAAAGACACACTAGGATGGATAAAACCTCTATCAACTAACTACTAAAATTATTTCCACAACTCTTGAAGCTCCATGCGTGTCATTCTATATAAAGTCTTAGATATCAGAGTTATACCTAAAAATACATCAATGTAGAACTCAATCTCCTTGTTAGGTTGCAAACTCAAAAATTCCTCCAAAAATACAATAGGAAATTCTTATTCTATTGGGACATTTGATAGAGATCTAGATCTTACACTCTCATGTTGAAAAGTGACAAAAATATCATATAACCCTTCCTCCACAACCTATCCACTTGCACCAAAGTGATCTGACATATCATAATAAGTCTCCAAAATATACAACTCTTACTATCCAAAAATAGAGTAACTCACTTATTTATACAATTGATTTGAGTTCTATACTGACTTAACCAATCCAAATAAAAATTAATATTAAAATTATAAAAAGGAAATAACATCCAAGAAAACCTTAATTTCCTACCAAACATTTTAATATTACATAAACAAACTCTACTAGACACCATACCATCCCTAGTAAGTAGTATAATAGATATGGAAAAAGGTGATAACATGGAAGGCAAGTGAAGTTAATCATTATATCTTTTAGAAATAAATGAGTGACTACTCCAAAATTGAATAAAATAAAATTCAAATATGAAACAATATCCAGAGCATCTCGATCTAGTCTCATGCTAAGTCAATCTAAATACATATGCCTTAATTAAAGCTAAAATAGTAGAACTATTAGATCCTCTCTAACCACTCCTAGATGGTCTCCTTGCTATAGAAGCATAATCATTGCCTTAGCTTATTGATCCCTTATAAACACGTGAGGAGAAGTGTCATCAATATCCCTATAGATATAACAGAACTTCAAATCTATACATAAAATGTATATTGGATCCTACTTATGGACACTTAATATAAAAAACCAAAAATGAGAAGTATTTTAAAATATGAATTTTTAATTTTTTACTTAAATTATAGCAGTTATTACTATGCTTGTGAGCATTGTGGTGCTAGGTTTTAGAGTACAGAGACACCAAAATTTTCTACTGCGGCATTTGACTAATTATTTCCATTGTAATTCTAAATTAGGCATGTAACGCTACAGTGTTGGGTCTGAGCAATATGGTGCTAGGTCATTAACAATATTTTTAAATATATTTTAATATAAATATCCTTTCCCACTGCCTCATTTTCTATCGTGGCTTACTCGATAAGAAGAAGAGGGAAAGGGAGAGGTAGAAGGGAGAAGAAAGAGAGAGAAAGGTCTTCAAGTGATTTTCATCCACCATTTCTTTTACAAAAATTATTCTAAGCATTATAAGTAAGTATCCTCTTACGTTTTTTTCTATAATTTTGATTTCTATGGATATATCCCTCCTAAATCCATCAAAATGCATTATCTCCTAATTTTGCAAGCTTTCACCATAACATTTTATATATATATATATATATATATATATATATATATATATATATATATATATATATATATATATATATATAGATTTGATCATTCTGAATAATTTGATATGACTTTATTTTACTTTCACCAGTTAAATATGTGTTTAGAAATTTTTGGGTAAAATGAGTAGGGAAAGGTATACTTAAAATGGGTTTGAAATGATGTACTATAATTTGATATAATAATACTGAAATGTATATGCTAAAACGATTGATATGTTTCATACTAATCTGACTAAAAGGATTAATTATACTAATACTACTCTTATAAAAATGTTATACTAATTGATATCAAATATATACGATATTATAAACTCACATATAACCTCAAGATTCATAAATTCATTGATGGGAGTCAGAAGGAGCTCGAGACTGATTGAGAGTTATAAGGAGTCAATGTGACTAATGAGAGTCATAAGTACAAAAGCAAGATATCCTCTATTGAATATTTGATACAGAGAGACTGATTGCTTATACTGATATTAATTATTGAATATTGATACTAATTACTAATATTGATTACTTAATATGGATATCGATATTATATGAATACTAATGCAAAAACACTAATTTTTTGTACTGCTTACTATTACTTAATATGGATTCTATATTACTATATTCTTGTATAACTAATAAACTGATGATGCTGATTGAACAAGACAACTGCATGAAATTGGTTGAATGTTAAAGACAGAATAATTAATTGATTGATCAGGTGAATGATATAGATGACATATATTTATTCATAGATTTTTTTATATGATTTATAACATATTATTCTTATTTTTTTCTTGCATTGATTTCATACTACTCGTCATTCCTTTGGCTTCTAGGAAGAACTATTCCAAATTGATCCAATCCCCTTTTAAAATTCTTCAACTCTCATCATTGTCTTAATCATTAAAATCTAAAGAAAAATATTCACCACTATCTTAATCGAGAGTATTATTATAAGATTTGATTTTTTCTAGGATGTAAATAATCATAAAAGCTTGCATTTATAAGGAACTTGTAATCCCATATTAAAATAAAACCCTATCATATTATCATAAGGTAGGGGAAAATCCCTTGGAATATAGACATTTATCTAAAATTTCATTTTTGAGTTCAAATTACTTTGTAAAATATTATTTTTATCTCTCACAATGATATGATACGATCGTTGTGATATTTGATAATAAAAATGGAGAATTTTTAAAACTCCATTTTCATCTTTAAATACTATTGTGGAATGAAAATTTCATCATTCAAGAGGATACATTATTCCCTTATTTATATTTAATTAAAAAAGTGAATAATTTCTACAATCTTATTGTTGTATATGAATTCGTCAAAGAATATTATTTTTATCTTTTGAGATAGTACACTATTCTTAATGTCATATTCAATCACAAGAATAGGAGCAACCCAAATTGGTGTGGATTTTAAACTAACTTTTTAATTTCCCACAACGATTGATCGGGAGTCATAAGTGTTGGAGTAAGATTAAGGTACCTCACTTTCTTATTTGATGCACAAAATTATTGATATAGTTATTGATTTCTTTTACTGACATTGTATAGATATTGTTATTGATTAATACAACTGATATTGTTTTGAGTACTATTACTAATACTATATGAATGAAGTTACTGATAGAAGGATATGAATGATTGAATGATAAGATTAACTGAAAATATCAGAATGACAAGGTTAAACTTGTTAATAAATAAGTATGATTAACTAGCACTACTACTTATATAGTACTTATATCATTACTAATTTATGTTACTAGACTGTTACTTATATCATTATATTGATATTGTTATTTATTAATGCTATTGATAATACACTAATATTGTTCATACTGTATTGATGATGTTAATGATAGACATATTTGAAAGCTTGGATGATCAGATTGACTGAAACTAATTAAAATTCACTGAATGATATAGATAGACTAGTTGATAAATGGGTATGATTAACTAGTATAGTTAACTAGCATAGATAACATATATTGATGTATTAATTATATATATATAATTTACATTACATTGTTCTATGTTATCTTGCATTGATTTTGCTAGTAAGATTTTTGTTACTTGTTGGGCTATGTACTCATTTTGTGATTTTATATACTTTTAAGAAAAAGATAAGAATCCTATGATATGAGGCTCCAAACACCATGTTTATATTCCTTTCAGAGTTGTAGTTTATTTTATAAACATTATGTATTTATAGAGATGTAGCTAGCCTTTTGTAACATGACTATTATCTACTTGACATTTTGAGCTTATCATAAATGTAAATATTGATAAATATAAATACAAATCATGTTTCTTTCTATTGTTTATATAAAATTGGTAAGCTCTAGTTAAATGCTAAAATAAAAGACATATGCAGTTCTTTGAATTCATTATGCAGCATGACAAAGCTCAAAGTTGTGACGCCTTAGGGGACAATTTTTAAATTTTCAAATCATGAATACAAACAATCGGTACTTTCTCTTGAATAGATTCAAACATTGATATACATATAGAACATTCCTAGGCATATGCAAATGGGTTCAATTTAAAAAATTTAGTAAGTTACCTCTTTGCAATTGGATCAGAACATGTAAGGTGCACTATTTCCGTATGTGTTGAAAGAAGTATGCTTATAATGTGCATCAATTTTATGTGTGATGTTGTACATTGACATTTTTGACAATGCCATCATGTATTGACTTGATATTTGGGCAACCATTTTGGGCCTTGATTTGACATTATATATAAGGAATTCATTAATCAACTTAATATGCCTCACCATCTACTTATATGAATCTATCTAAAGAGTAATGCATTAACATTTTTTTTATTGCTATTATAAGACCAAGTTCACTTATTAAATTTGTTTGTAAGACATATTTAAATTATTGTAATAAATATTAAATTCAAATCATATTTAGAAAAATAAAAGTCTAAAAAGCATCTTTAACAAATCACCCTGCTAATATTCAAAATTATGACAAAGCTTTTTGTAGTGAATATGTTTTTTTTTTTTAACATTAGTATTTTATCATATTCCTATAAAAATTATGGTTAAAGTTTTTAGTTAGGCAAATAATTTATTTCTGTTTAAATAGAAACTGCACAAAGCATAGAAAATGATTAATATTAATAATTAATATTTATCTACTCTATAAAAATTAAGTGAAGTTAACAATAAGTTTGGTTTACAATATTTTTCTACTACTATTATACCACAAGCATACTACATATATTTATTCTATCATAGCTGAACTAATTTTCTGCCTTATTTGCAAGCTAAATTCCATATATGTCTTATAATAAAATTAAAAAAATTAATAATAAGGAAACTTATTCATCAAGAATCTTTAAAGCTTAGATAGCAAAGATTTTGAAAGATTTGACAAACCTTGGCTTAATAAGTCATAATTAGTGATCTACCTTTCCACCTCCACGCATTGCTGATGAGATCAAACAAAGTTGGCGTGATTGATGTTTATTACATTTTTCTATAAAACCTAGCTATCAACTTTCATTATACACCTATCAAACTACTTTAATTGCAAATATTTTTCCCTTAACCATTGGAAGGAAATCTCCTAGAATCTTACCTGAAAGGAAGAACATATCTATCTCATGAGTTCTCACCAAACTATGAAGGAAACTATAGTCATGAAGTATTCCAATCTTGAGTCACAATCCAAACCCCCCAAAGTCTTCTCTCAACTCCCTAACAAGGCCCACCTTGTCCCCTTTCTTTGGCTCCTCCCTATCTCAACTTATTTAGCTTTTTTTTTTCTCTCTATCAAGTCCTTATTACAATTTTATGTACTTTCTTGGTTCTAGAACATACTGTGGCATTGACAAAAATTATGCTTTATATTTTTTATTTATTATCATCATTTGGTAGGTTTTGGGTGTCTTGTTGGATATCATTGGTGTGAATTTTTAAAGTTGATATGGTTTGAAATAGTAAAGTGAAAAGTGTAATATTTACTTTTGGCGGATAGTGTTTTTATGATATATTATAACATTATTAAGTGAATGTTTTTTAGATTTTTTTTTCTTTTTTGTATTTTTGAAAAAAAATGGTGCTTAATAGTTAACAAGATTTGAGTGATTGCAAAAACTTGTATATTCTCCTATTGAGATGATATATATATATATATGGAAAATTAAATATTTCTTGAAGAATTTTGAGCTAATTAAAGAGAGGCCAAATTTAACGGGCTAGAATCGACATCACTTGTAAATTTCAATAACGTTATTGTGATTGTTGTCATTCTTATTTTTTGTGTGTTCAATTTACAAATTCTTATAATAGGATGTATGCTTGATTTTAAATTTCAGTTGATTACCACAAGCATAAGGGCTTCATTTGGGACAGGTTTTTTGTTATTTTCTAAAGCAACTTTCTAATACAAAAATTTTTTAAACTAAAATTTTTATGCTAGTACTAAAAAGCCGTTTTAGAAAGCTGTATCAAATGAAGCCTAAGTTAGATATTTATTCAATTTCATCCTTTAATTAAAAGAGAATTTATGAAAAATATTCTAAATTAAATTTGATTGTAAATAATTTATTAGACATTTCATTTGCTTTGAAATAAATGCAACAACATATAGTTAATAAATCAACTATTATATTAGATGTATCTTAAAATAAATCTAATAACATAAAAAAATCATTCAGACAAGTTTAATTAAGATTATCTTAACCCATATTTTCCAAATATTAGATTAAATTAAACAAATAATATTGCACTTAATCAAATAATTTCCTACCAACTAATACTATAAATCAAGCTCTCACATCTAGAAAAAAAAAAATAATGATGTAAGATAATAATTATGGTTTATAGGTTAGGCCTAATTTCATTTTCTCATTAATTGTTCATATGTTTGCTTAAAATATGATGCATGTTTAGCTAGCTAGGTTGATGCTTGTCTTTCCTACTATGGTTTATCTTGTGTCTCTTCCATTGGAAAAGTTTTGAAATGACTCATAAAATAATAGCCTATCATATTGCCTAGAGATCATATTTATTTCTATTGTATTGTTAATAGGCTTGAAATTCTAAAAGCTAGAGCCATAGTAATATTTATATTTTATATGTGGCACTCAGTGAGGTTTTGGTGGGGAACATGTTTTATCAACTTGGCTACTAAAGTGGAATATCTAGCAAATTGGCATTTAGTATAGTTTATCTGGTTCTTTTTATATGTGGAGATAGAAATTATTCAATAGATGTTGCAACTTATTATGCATAATTTAAGAGAGAGTTTTTTTTATCAATAATTTTTTATGTTTTTTATCAATTAAATAAATTAAAAGAATGAAAAGAGAGAAAGTTATTATTTATTTTTTAATAGTTACATAAAGACCTTATGTACAATTGCACATAGTCTAATAAAAGTATTTAAATATGAGTTAAAGCAACAACAAAAGAAAAGATGATGTAATAGAAAAAATAAAGGGCAACCTCAACTAACTCAATTGTTAATTTCTCATTTTTGTCCTTCTCATGTATGTTATGATACAAACGAATGATACTTCAAAAACAAATATATCTATTGCAGATATAGACATTATCATGTGATTGAGCTAGCTTTTTCCCCTGGCATCAATCTGCTCCAGACCGCACTTATAGTTAATAATTACAACAAGGTGCTCCATAGGCTGAAAAAATACTCATTATGTCCTAATTTCTTTAACTTGACTCAATCCACTTCATCATAACCACTGATTCTTATCTATTTTAGTAGTTTTCAAAATTTATTTTAATAAAAAATTAATATTTAAATATCCTAATTTTTCACTCTATTCTACTTTTATATGTCTAATCACATGCAAAAATATTACATCTATAAATCGTTTTCTAAATATATATATATATTTTTACATATTAAACCTCCTCAACATACTATTTGACACATTATATCCAAATAATCTTCTATTTCTTTCAAAATAAATGTAAATGTGGGCCACTTCACCTTGAATTTGAAATAAAAAAAAGAAAAGAAAAGAAAGTACAAGAAGAAAAGCCTAATGCAAAGATACTTGCCCTATAGTAGACATGTTTTAATACAATCCTAGTATGGCAAAGCACATGGGATTTCCACTTTCATTGCATGGGATCCTCACCATACTTTTTAAGATATAATTAATTAACACTCTAATTAACCAATCTTCTTCTTAAATTAAAGAACAACCTCATTGAGTGTCCTATGGGTCAAGAGCATTTTATTTTATTCTTGTCATTGTGGTCTCCACCATGCAATTAAAAACTCAACCAAGGTCTTAATCAAGCTTTTCATAGTTGCTGATCAAGGGTAATTAAACAAAAATATTTTTCAGCAATGGATAGCAGGAAAGATCTCCAGTATCTTAGATAAGGCCCACCAAGTTGGCTTGTGAAGAAAAAAATAATCACCTAGATGAGACATTAAATATAATTTTAACATAGAATACCACAGCAGATGATCTTGCCAAGTTGTGAAATTTTATTTATTTATTTATTTATTTTATAATATGAAAAAACATCTTAGATGGACTCAGACATTAATTAATCTCCTCCTTGAAGATTATCGTAAGAGTTGAAATGGGACGACAGATACTCTATTAATAGTTATTAGTTACTTCCTTAACGATGTCATAGAGATTTCACTGTGTTTATAGTTGTTCTAAAAAGCGTGTCGTCATTGTGATATACATCGTTATTATTAAGGTTATTATCATAGAGAAATCTATAATAATACTTAGGAATGTCAATATTTAACACGAAACTAAAACTAGACTCAAACTTGATCGGAAATTTTAGGATTGAAGCCGACCCGATTTCAAAATGGGTCGGGTTTGGGTTCCCGAACTCGAGCCAATTGAAAAAATGGGTCGGGTTCGGGTTGACCTAGAAATTGAAATCAACCCGGGTTAACCCAGTAAAAATGAGTCGGACTGCCCGCGTTGCATGGAGCGAGCTTTGTGCCCGCATGTCGATGCCCGCGCTGATCGGGTTTGATTGCCCGTGTCGTGTCGAGTGCCCATGTCACATCGACTACCAGCTCCACCATCCCCCGTTGTTGCGTCGAGCCGTTGATGCTTCACCTTGCCTGTAGGTCAGGTCGGGTCAACCGGTCGGCAACCCACACTTGTTGGGTCTGGGTTGAGAAACCTAACCTATATGCAAAAAGAAGGGTCAGGTTCAGGTTGGGTCAACTAGTGTCAGGTCAGTTCCGGGTTGGACCCTAATCTGACCCATGACTCGATTATGACAGCCATAATAACAATAACATGGCATACCCATCGATTGAATAAATCTATATAAAACACTTAGAGTGTTTTATATGTTAATCTTCTTTTTATTTTATTTACTCTCAGTGATTGACATTTAATCTGGCCTTTGAAAATAGAAGGCCAACAACAAGCATCCTTCTCTTTTTTTTCTTTATTTATTTTACTAAAATCAATCACTTTAGCTAATCCATGGGGATTAAACTACCATATGTATGCTAATAATTGATCCAATATCTACTTTTATGATATGTTTTGAAAATGGAAGGTATATTAAGGATCCAAGCAACTGAAGCAGACACTTAAAATATTGCCCAATTATTCCAAATGACACTACCTACTGCATTAAACAAATAGATAGAGGTTGGCTGGATTTCACTTAAAGTCATGTGAAGTGATTCCATTGCATTAATCAAATTAAATAATTATATTTTCCAATAACATGAGAAACTAAGCCTAGAGTACTATGGGTCTAGAATGTTTACTATATTAAATAAACTTTTAATTAATTAAGCCATGAAGAATTCTAATTAATGACTTAATTAATTAGTATTATTAGCTAATCCATGGATTAATTTAGTTTGAGCTACGATTGCGACACTTAGGCATCTAAGCACTGAGCATACATGACATAGGATTCCATGACAGGTGTTCAACAAGTGGATAATATCATGTTAATTAATAGTTAAAAAATGGATTAGAGGGAATAATTTGTTGATTAATAGATAATTATGTGTTTAAGTGTTTCATTAAACAAGCAATTGATTGATAAAACTAATTAAACCCAAAATAAAAGGCGTTGGTGGATGTGAATATATTTATGTTTGGTTGTTATTAGTAACATCACTACTGCAGCTTGAAGTCTTCTTTTAGCTATTTCAGAAATTTATTAATTTGACATTCTTTGCAGAAGTTACAACAAAAATCAATATTTTAGGAACCCTTGAAGAATAATACTTGGCTTTTATTATCACAACTCTTTGTCATTGGTTTTGTGAGATATACTCCAGTGACTTTCTATTATGTCTTCCGTTTAAATTTCGCTCTAATTTAGGCTTTGTTTGGGACGGCTTTCTTATTATTTCTTAAAATAGCTTTTTAGTACATAAATTTTAAAGTTGTTTTAAGAAGCAATAAAAAAGCCTTTCCGAATGAAGGCTTCGTTTGGGACGGCTTTCTTTTTGCTTCTTAAAGCCGCTTTATAGTTCAAAAAAATTAACTTTTGTACTAGAATGCTGCTTTAAGAAGCAGTTAAAAAGCTGTCCCAAACGAACCCGAAGTCTTAGATTATTATTTATTTTTCTTTTTCATCTAGCTTAATTGGAGGTGGTTTAGTATGTTTTTATATGTATTTCATATCGACTGTTGGATTTAAATTTACTTGTGGTTGACATCAAGGCGTTACTGACAAATACAAGGCTAAGAAATTATGAGACCATGAAATTATTTTTTATGTTAAATAATAGATGAACATATTGAGCTCATCCTCTGACTTTTTATATGTAGGTTTAGGTCAAAGTTCAATGTTATAATAAGCATAATCAATTAATACAAATAAATCTTTCTAGCCTAATAAGATAGCTAACGGTCGAGTTTCAAAAATATTAAATTTTTTTAGTCCCAAATAATATAGCTAAAGGGCATGCATGGCAATTAGTGGTTATTAAAAAAATTTATATCAAAATGGAACATATTCAAAGAAATTTTTTGGTGATAATAGCAATTTTTTTTTTAAAGCCCTAACAATGTGAATAAAAATGGAATAGATCCTGGACATTGGTTTTTCATTCATGGGCTATTTGGTTGGCTAAAAAAGGAATGCTATGCAAAAGGAATACTTTTGAGTTGTGTAGATTAGTGTAAAGTAAATTCAGGATTTTTTTTTTAAGTAAATGAATGTAGTGTAAAATTTAAAAAAGATGGCTGGTGGTGGGTGAGGGTGGCGGTGCTGGTGGTGGTCGACACGTAGCGGTGGTGGCCGATGCGTGGCAGTAGTGGCCGCCAACAGGTGTTGTGGCCAGCGGTGGTTGCCTAAGGTGGATGGAGGTGGCCGGCGGCAGTGATTTGTGGCAGTCAAACGAGCTTGCTTGCAATGTAAAACGTTCTTGATCAAGATTGAATGAGTTTTGTTTACCTCAGAATTGAACTAGAATGATTTACACTACATTTATATTACTATACTTTACATTCCTTTTTCATCCTACCAAACTTTAAAATTGTCAAAACCTATGCATTTGGAATGCATTATACCCTACATTATTCCAACCAAACAGTCCCTCAACTGATAAAATTTAGCTTAGTTAAGCTACATCGTTCGAGCATATTTGTTTTTATGCACGATATATACACACACACATGTGTTTTTGTGTATGTGTCTAACTCAATTTATTGTATTTCATTTTAAACATTATTGTAAAATTAAATAAGTTTCCTTCTACTAGCTAATACTTTGAATGCCTTGTAAACATTTAAAGCTTAACTGAAGCCATGAATTATATTAAATTTGGGGGAATGGAGAATTTTGGCTAGTTATGTGTGTATTGTAAATTAAATATAATTAATATTATTATGATTTAGCTTTTCTTTTCCTGAAATTTATAATTCATTTTGGACAACTTTCTTGCTATTTTCAAAGCAACTTTTTAATACAAAATTTTTTAGTTCAAAAAATTTTTGTACTTAAAAGCTGCTTTAGAAAGCATTAAGAAACTTATCTCAAACGAAGCTTAAGTCACTTGTTCGAGAGGAAAATAAAGAAACTTTCTTTTTAAGTTTGTAATGAACAGAAAATAGGAACAAAAAACAGAAATCCTATACTTGGGAATGAAGCAAGTTTGGTAATTTGGGAGGCTATTGAGTTCTCACCCACCACCAAGTTCAATAAATTTTCCTTATAAATTTGAGTAAGAGAAGCTCCTCCCACATTTCATATAGTTGTTGAGAAAAGTAGGTAAAATATCAAAACACTTTAAGCGCTTTTGAAAACTAATTTAAAGAGAAAGATAGCACAATGCTGAGTGAGTGTGGGCCCATTTGGGTATCAAAATTTTATTAGAAAAAAAAAAAAAAAAGAAAGAAACCCTATTTAGGATTCTCTCCTTTTCATCAAAAAGGATAAATCTTGAAGTAATTTTTTTTGTTATCTTCAACTTGTATTGAGTTGATATGACTCAGCTGCTTTCTATTTTGCATTAGATTCATTAGGATTTTGTTTGGAATAGCTTTAGAATTGTCTTTGTGGTAAGAAAAATTATTAGTTAAAAATAATTTGTTTGAAAGACAAGACAAAATTTTTTATTTTCTTCAAAATATTTTCCTTCAAAATTTTATTTTTGGATAAAAGGAGCTTTAAAAAGTGAAATAAAAAAGTTTGAGCAACTCCAAACAAAATCTAAGTTTGAGCTTTAAAAATTTTTGCACTAAAAAGTTGCTTTTAAAAACAGTAAGAAAACTGCCTCAAATGACGTCTCAATATAGTCTTCTGTATAAGAGAACTGTCAAATAGAGAAAAGAGAGTAAATAAAAGCTGATGTTAACAAACAATATGCATCTTCATACAAGTGTGCATATATTTGTACAAATTATGTATACTCATAATATTCATATATTTATATTTATATGGATATATGTATATCTATATTATGATAAATATATTCTATGATTTATATGTGACTTTCAATTATATCTTATGTTCATGAATAGCTCGTGTTCAACTCAATAAGTTAACAAGCTGGACTCTAACAAAAAAATTTAGCTCGTTTGCTTAAAGAATCGTGCCGAACGACACTTGAGCTCGCACAAACTCAACCTGTTTACGCGCCTAATTCGAAGTTATTTTGCCTTCACCATCAACAATAGGAGCTGTTTGAGTAGCTTTAACATCTAGCTTCTCATTGTTTGAAGATTAATAACACAACTGGAACCACAAACAATAGGTTCAAACATAACAGTCACAGGAAAGTGAAAGAGATTGAGAACAGATATACTAAAAATCTTATAAAGGTTTTCATTATGAAATCATCGATAACAATAAGGGGAGAAAGGCATGCCACTGAGCTTCGTTTGGAATAGCTTTCTTAATATTTTCTAAAATAGATTTTAGTACAAAAATTTTTTGAATTAAAAATTTTATACTAAAAACTCCTTTATAAAGCAGTAAAAAAAGCGTCCCAAACAAAACCTTAATTTAAGATCTTAATGTTTAAAAACTTTGGTGAAGGCGTTCCAAAAAACAAAAGATGAATGCTGCTAAGATTTAGGAGAAATATTAGTGTAACAATCTTTTCATCTGAAGGCAAGAATGCTATTTCTTCTAAAAAAATTTCAAATATTCATAAATTTACTGATTAAGATTTTGTTTGGGATAAATTTTTTATAAGTGTTTTTTAAAATAATTTTTTAATACAAATATTTTTTAACTTGAAATTTTTATTATAAAAAACTAGTTTTGAAAGAAGTAAGAAAACTGTCAGCCGAGGCAAATCTTACACTATGAGTTCAAGTACTTTTTCAGAAATCAGATGCTGTTTTTCTGGCTTTTGGATCATTATACAACCACGAACAGATTGTCCCTATTCTGTTTGAATGCTTTTAGATAAGCTGTTTTCCTAGTTTGGTAAAGGAAGCATACCACTAAGTATATACTGTTTGTTTATTATTCTGAAAATGGTGGAGCATTGTTGTTCAGATTAATGCTAGATGAAAAGTTATCACATGGCAGTCAGCAGAAGTGATGATCATTCTATCAGATTAAAACCAGTGGTACCACACAGCTCTTCTTGGCTTGTTGGTTGAGAGCTTATGCTTCCAACTAAGAGGTCTTGGATTCGAGTCTTTGTGTATGCGTTGTGTGTGTGAGTTTGCCTTAAATGACCTAAATGTCCCAAAAAAAAAAAACCAGTGGTACCTTTTCAGACTCAACTGGATCTTCTCACCTGCCTTTGTCTTGTTTTCTGTTGGAATTTATGCTGTGATGATTGCAATTTGCAATTGGTTTTGAGGTGGAGCAGCAGCTCATTTGTCAGTTCAGCAGAGATATAAATTATAAATATGTGATTATTACTATAAGTGAGTATAATTATACATATTTTGCTATGTGCTGTTTCCTATCCATTCTATTTTTACACACAAAAATTAAATCTATTGTGGTTAAATATTTGTATATTTTTAATATTAATTTTTATTAATATAGTGTATGGTTTTGTTTCTTATATTTGTAGATTTAGGCTTCGATTGTGATGACTTTTTTATTGATTCTTAAAGCAGTTTTTTAGTATAAAAATTTTAATTTTTTGTAGTAGAAAGCTATTTTTAGATGCAGGAATAAAACCGTCCCAATCGAAGCATTAATTATATGTTTCGCTTCATAGGTTTTGTTCAAAAAAATTAACTAAAAAGCAATAAGGCATGCCTTTCTAAAGAAATTTAAAAAAAACTTGTCTTCCTTATACATAGATGAACATGAGCACATGACACAATAATGCTTACAACTTACAAGACACAACAACACTTTCAACTTAAAAATAAAATAATACAACCTTAGAACACAACACCTTTCAACTTATATAAATTATGAGAAGAATGATACAAATGAGGCGGGAACCATGGAGAGAGAAGAAGAGGTAGAAAACTGAGATGAAGTAGTAGAGGGAAAGGGGAAAGGAGTCTAGCTTGCAAACTCGAAAAACCTGCAGGTTTTACAAACAAAAATTCATCATATATATCTCTCTTTTCACAAGAAAATCAACCACAATTTATAGAAGAAATAAGAGGGAATATCATTTAATAGATCACATAAATATGCGCCAAATCAACCACTAAAAACCACCAAACAACCTACATTTAAAGCCTCATGTATAGGAATCAACAATGTAGAAAACGAGTAGCCAATAACATGTTAGGCCAATTCACCCTGAACCAGCCCAGCCGGCCCTTAGGTCTACAAGAGGCGGAAGTTCCTTCATCTTGCCTACCCATATGGTGGGCCCCATGAGTAGGGGTGTCAACTTTTGACCCGACCCGAAACCCGACCCGGAAAAATCCGGGTTTGGGTCAACCCGTTTGCTAAACGGGTCGGGTCCGGGTTCGGATTTTTGACCCGTTTAAAAAACGGGTCGGGTTCGGGTTGACCCGACAACCCGCGGGTCAACCCGAATTGACCCGTTTTGCAAATCAGATGCTCAGTCGCGTCCCGTCAGGCCAGCTCGTCCGCGTCGCGTCCTCGTCAGGTCTCGACTCCCACGAACTCGCGCTCGTCCAGGCGTCCAGCTCGGCGATCCCGCACACCCGCGAAGCAGCGCCGCAGTGGATCCTGCACTGGCGCACTCCCGCGAACTGGACTCCGCCGCTGCAGCCTGACCATGCGAACTGGACTCCGCCGCAGCGGATCCCGCACTGGCGCAGCTCCCGCGAACTCGACCGCGTCTAGCCGCACTCCGCACCTCGGCGGATCCCTCCTTCAGCCCGCACCAGCTCCGCTGTCCGCTCTGCAGGCGTGCTCGCGAGTCCGAGTCGCGACGTGGACTCCGCCGCTGCAGCCTGCCGCTCGCGATCCCGCACAGCCGCACTCGGGTCGGGTCGGGTCAACCCGGCAACCCGGCCGGGTCGGGTCCGGGTTGAAATGTCCGACCCGTTTGTAAAAACGGGTCGGATTCGGGTTGACCCGTTTATATACGGGTCGGGTCGGGTTCGACCCGAACCCGGCAGGTTGACCCGAATTGACACCCCTACCCATGAGTCAAATTGAAAGGAGGGGGTGGTTAAGGCTTGGGAGGGAAAGTAGATTAGGAAAGTTTTTGTATTAAAGAGCATGAGATGCTTATGGAGGCATTATGTTTTGATTTGTTATCAATTAGGGTTCTTTGATGATTTGCCCTATAGCTTCTCTTATCTAGAGATTTGGGAGAGATGATCCTCCTCTCGAATTGAGGAACTCTTGTATCTTGTTTTCATTATTGCTTGCCATTGATTTTCCGACCACAATATATCGTTTGGGCTATTTTCACCTAGATTTCGCATTTATCTCGCTATTTTTCACCAATCAGTGATAGGTTTGCTTGCGAACTCAAGTATTACCCTTAGGGTTATTTCTGAACTCAAGTATTTCCTATTAAATTGGTATCATAACAAGTCTTGAAATCATTCATGGGCTGATTTTGGCAAATTCCTGCGGCATTATTTGAATTGGGAAAAGAAAAAATTGTTATTTTTGTAATTCAAATTTAGAATTTTTAGATCTATAAAAATTTGGATCGAGATGTCGGCCAAGAAAGTAGATGCACTAGAAGAAAGGCTTAAAGGGGAGATGAATCAAATCAAGACAACGGTGGAGGAAAGGATTTTCACCATCGAAGGACAAGTAGCTGATCTTTGGGACATGATGAAGAAAATTTTGGAAATACACAACAAAATGGCGGCTTCTGTGGCAAAAGGAGTGGAAGGAAAAAGCATGAATTTTAAAATCCATAGGGAGGAAGATGAGGTGTAAATCTTAGAAGGAGAAAGAAGAAGAACCCATCTGGAGCCTATCTAGAGGGAAGAAAGAGGTGGATATGGGGAATAATAAGGCCATCTCCAACGGAACTACTCATTTTCCACTTCTAAATGTAGTAATAACCATATCAAATAGTAATTCATATCCAACCGAACCTTATTTCAAACACCAAAAAAGAATATTCCATGTAGATTCTTTCTCATCCTCATTCTCATTCGAAAAAATATATTTTTGTGATTAGCTAGTGCGACTTTAATATTGACAGCGCACTATTCACAACCGTAAAAATGTATTTCTTTTTGGCTTTCAGGTGGAGGTTTACGGTAGTTGCAAATGGACATTTGTGGTTCGGTTGGATGCCATAAAAAAATTGTCCCAAAAAATTTTTTAATGTCTTTCACTATAGAAAAATCACCCATTTTTTATGAAATTTTTTAGCGGTTAATTTTCCGGCAGCTTTCCGGCAGTTTTTTGATGGAAAACAATGAGACAACTTTTCTAAAGAAATTTTCCAGTGGTTTCTTTCCCACAAAAATTTTCCGACAAATTTTCTGGCGAAATTTTTAATTTTTTTATGGAATTTTAAAAATTTAATTAAATTGATTAAAATTTAAACAATTTAAATGATTTAACAAAAATGATTAAAAATAATATTAGCTATTTAATTAATTTTCATTTTAAAATTAATTAGTAAATATTAATTATGATTTTATATTAAATTTCATTTTTTATAATTAAATTAATTAGTATAATTAAGTACCTTTTGATTTTGTGTCAATATATAGTTTAAATATAAAAATTTGACATTAAAAGCGTATTTGCATGTCCAGCAATTCGGTTGGTTGTTTGAGATTTTTTCAAACCCTCCCGGGTTCAAATCACCTGGCAAGTGGGCTGGCGCGGGAGTGGGATTGCCGGGGCGGGAAAGTGGGCTTCCGGGCGGGCTGGCACGGGAGACTAAGCTTTCGGGCAGGTGGGCTTCCGGGCGGGCTGGCACGGGAGACTAAGCTTTCGGGCAGGTGGGCTTCCGCAGGCGTGGGAGCGGGGTGGCTCGGGAGAGACTGCTGGGCGGGAAAATGGATTTTTTTTTTATTTTTTTTAATTTAATGGCGAGCGATTTAATTCCGCCTGAAAGCCGCTGGAATTATTTTCCTCCAAAATTTATTTCCTATGCAGGTTTTACCGGCAAAATGTTTTCAGTTGTAAAACCACCAGCAAAGTCGAAAACAACCAGAAAATGATTAATTTCCACCGGAAAATTTTGGCGGTAATAGATGATTTTCCTGTAATGTTTATTGCTAGATTATTTAGTTTAATTAGTCTACAAATTGGAGAAGTCCAAGATATTCTATTATACATTTAATAATTCAAGCTCTTCATCTTGATGAATCTAAATTCTACAATCATAGTCATGTACCCATCAATTTCGTACACATTTGTAATGGGCATATGAAAATATCATATTAAATATAGAGAATATTGCATCATTCCTTCCACCATATCTTATTTCCAAAATGAGATAGTACTTATAAAAATTTTCTTTTTAATAATCATTCACAAGTATTATTTGATAATTAATTTCTTAGAATAATATTTTTATAAATTCTTATCTAATGATGTCATATTATAAAATATTTTAGGATGAAATCATTATGAAAAAAATATTAATAGGTATTTAAGTATAAACATTATTGATTGCTTAAAATTTTGTGAAGTAGAGAGAGATTTATATTCTAATTTTGCACAAAAATCTTCATATATAGATAAAAAACGATGATCATAGGAGATACTATGATAATGGTTAAAGTGAAAAACAAGGAATTAAAAAAAATATGGCAATGATGGTCGGGTTGATGGTGGTTAGATGACAACAATCCAATAATAATGGTTTGACAATGATGGACGGATGATGGTGATCAGACGATGAAGAATGGACTATGATAGTCGAGAGGTGATTATCAGATGGCTATATTTGTCTGATGATGACAATGGCCAGATGATGATGATCAGATGATGACTACAAGTGATTATAGGCATGAAAATGTTGAGTAGAGCTTTAGAGTTATTCAAATCTCCTAGCTCTCTTAAATATGAAGTCTAGATATATTTTATATAGAGAATGTGAATTTATTTATAATATTTGTAAGGTGGGTAGTTTGGTACATTTAGCTAAAATTTTATAATACTCCATCAGACAACTCCTATTGAATTGTTTGATCATAGACTATTTAATCAATATTTAAGTGCCTTAATAACCTTAAATATTAAGTGATCTTAGGCTTGTTGTATTCATCCCATCGAGTCCCTTGAATTTACTATAAATATATCAAATTTGGAGATCATCCAATCCTTCAATCAATGCTCATAAGTTTTCGACTTTATTTTAAGTGCTTAATTTGGGATCATTTAGACTTTGTTTGAGACGGCTTTCTTACTACTTCTTAAAGCAATTTTTAGTATAAAAATTTTAATTTTTGTACTAAAAATTATTTTAAGAATCAATAAGAAAGCCGTTCCAAACGAAACCATAGACTAGGATCAAATCAGTTTTTGTATTGTTGGGTTTAATTAACTTGACAAGATGTTCAGTTTAACTATAAGTTTGCCAAAATCCAAGTATGAAAGATTTTGAATTTAATTTAAAAATTTTCAATTCAAGCAGAGTATTAGTATTCATACCAATCAAATAAAATTTGTTGAGATGCATCAAAATTAAATAATTTCTATAAACTATTCTATCATAACTTTTTTGCCATTGCACTTAGGTCTATGATGATTTGTGGTGAATTTTGTTACTATGTTGTGATTTACATTTTGTTTGGGACAATTTTCTTAACAAAAGAAGTTTTCTAGTATAAAAGTTTCTTGAACTAGAAATTTTTGTACTAAAAAACTATTTTTAAAAATAGTAAGAAAGCAATCCCAAACTAAGCCTTAAAGTCAAATGTAAATTTATGAATATGTTGTATAGCAATTGCATAATGTTGAGCATCTAAATCCATATGTGCATGCATGGATCATTCTTAATTGACATTATAAGCCTCATTGCTTACAGAATCTTTAGCATAAATTGCATTAAGATTTATTCAAATGGAAGAGCTTTCAAAGCAAAACTTGACTTTTCTCTTCCATGATATACATAAAATCAAAGAGTTGAGCATCTTGACCTTTGTGTTTAAAGTTGTAAGCCTCAAGATTGGTTCTTTTCTGGTGCGTGAAAGAACAACCTTACATAATAATAAATTACATTAATCTCTTTCATGAAGTTCAACAATTTTAATTGTCACAATATGTTATTATAAACCCTTGTTAATTTAAGAATTTCTCTCAATTTATTATGTAAGTTATTGAAGAATTTTGTGATCTACATTGTAATTATGAACCATATGAATGTAAATTACATTTTATAATTACATGGTGATAATTTAGACTTCGTTTGGGACAACTTTCTTTATGCTTTCTAAAGTAGCTTTTTAGTAAAAAAAATTTCGAATTAAAAACTTTTGTATTAAAAAAATGCTTTAAAAAATAGTGAGAAAGCTGTTCCAAATGAAGCCTTACTCATAGTATAGACTTTTATTGTGCTTGAGCATCTCTAATCTCCTAGGGTTGTGAATTATCTGGCTGACTTTACTGTCTGTTGAATCATTTGCATTGCAAAATTACAATCTTTTGAAAATATTGAATCTTCATTTGTCAAATATCATAGTTGGTATCAACCATATTTTAACCCTTTGCTTAGATCATCAATCACAATCTTGAAAGCTATCTTTACGACTATTAAATTGCATACACTACCAAAAAACGCGCTCTTTCGCAGCGGTTTAGCGCAGCGGTTTTAAAAACCGCTGCAAAAACTGTAAATTTAAATAGAAAATTATCTATTTTGCAGCGGTTATAACCGATGCTATTTGCACCGGTTAAAACCGCTGGCAAAACCCAAATCTTATTTTAAGTAACCCGATCGAAGCCCTAAATCCTCAACTCCTTCTTCTTCGTTCGCGCGAACTGGCCGACTCCGGACGAAAATCTTCTTCTCGCGAATCCCGACCGATCGGTGCTTAATCACTGTGAGCCTCTTCGATCCCCTTCATCCTCTTCTTCTCTTTTTCTTCTCATTGTGTTTCTTCATGCATATACTTCGTTTGCATCATTAGGGTTTAAGTTAATCTACCGTAGGCGTAGCTTTGTCGTTGGTTTTTAAACATGATTCCTTATAAATTTTGCTCATTTGTTGATCTAGAGTTTGAAACCTAGCTTAGGACGACTTGAGAGCTGAAAGAGGAACGTTGATATCGCTCGAGCGTTTTGCATGTGCTGATAGAAATAGAAAATGTTAGAATCAGAACAATGTTATATTTCTGAAATTGTAAAAATGTAAACATAGTTGACGTTAAAGGAGATACATCTCACCCGTTTTTAGGCATAAAGTGTAGAATTCTTAGGCAAGGCTTGAGCCTTGGAAATGTTGTCTTTACATCACTTTTACTTCGTTTGGAACCACTAATTTCTAAAGCAGTTTTTTAGTATAAAAAATTTTAATTCATAAATTTTTTGTTGTAGAAAACTACTTTAAAAAGTAGTAAGAAAGCAACCCCAAACGAAGCCTTTGTGTCCTTTACTATTTTTTTGAATTGCATAAAGTTCTAACCTGTTTTGCATAATTTATATTCATGTTAACTTTAATCTATAAATATTTCCTCTTGATCATTTAAAATTAATCTAATTTATTTCTCTTGTGAATGTAGATCTTCTACTTATTGTAGAGCATGTAAAAACAATGTAAATCCAATTTTTACATTATTATATTTAAGTGATGCTACTTCCATCACTTTTTATTATAATCATTAATCAGTCTATCCACTATCCTTCATAATTTAGTCACATGTATATTATAACATTATTATTTCTATCATGATTAACTTGGTTACAACATAGCATCACTACCAAAAAACGCGCTCAAACATATGATTTAATTTGAATATAATCACTACCAAATTAATGTGGTGACAATTAGTTGCGATCAAACATATGTGATCGCAAGTCATATTTGTAATATTGTGATCGTCAGCATAAATTTTAACTTATTAATTTATTCTAACTCATAGAAGACAAAAGCATAGTAAGAGGATGACAAGTATTAAATTATTTTCCTTCTATTTATGTTTTATTTATGGTGGGGTACTCTAAGCACGTGTTATAAATTATGCAATTTCTTATAATTTTCATCAAAAAAAAAAATTCAAATTACATTGCATTGGGTGCCTTTCACTCTCTATTTTATTCGAATTTTTTTTTTTTTTTATGTAAAGCTAATTTCCTATTATAATCTTTTGTTACAACCTAAAAAAAAATTGTTGTGAAGATTGGAAGAGAATTAGAAGCTTTGAAAAGCAAATGTTGGAAAAATTTTAATGAAGCGGCCCATGCTGATTAATTATTTTATTGTAATTTAGTAATTAAATAATTTTTAAAATTTTATTGATAAAAAAATAGATAATTCATTAGAATATTTATAAACTATTTGATAAAATAAATAAATTAGAACCACCCACTGATCATCTTTCTCTCTTGTTTTGTATTAATTTTTCTCTATAAAAAAGCTATCTCAAGCAATAAGAGAATTGTAGAGGAAAGAGAGACAAAGCTAGTTTTTCAGAAGTTTAATCAAATTTCAAACGCCATGGATCAAGATATTATTAGGATTTAGCATATAACTTAGAGTTTGTCGTGATTTGCATAATTTAGAAAACTCATTGATGAATTCAAGACTTGTGTATGTAATTTGTGTATGAATTCATCTTAATTGGCTTAGATGTCCCAAATAAAAAAGGTTAAATTTCATATGAGATTGAAGATTATCATTTTGTTGTCAATTTTGATAAATGCCTTAGTGTTGGTTATATTTCATTCGCTATGATTTCTCATATTTAATGTCTTTATTGTTTGCTCATTAATATTTTGCATTTCATGTCAATCAATACTTAGATGAATTTCAAGTATTTTTATTAAAAAACAATATAGATTGTTCTTTTGGTAGGAATTGATAGTATTTTAATTAGAGATTGCTTGGTCTCAAGTAGATTTAGGGTTCATTTGAGACAACTTTTTCAACGTTTTGCTTTTTAAATTTAGAGTTTAGGATAATTTCAATTGTTTATTACTTTCTTGTTGTTTTCTCACTATTTTTTAAAAATATTATTGTTGAAAGTTGTTTTGTACAACTAGCGTAGCTAAGTTACTTTTTGCACAACAACTTCACAACCAACTTTATAAGAACTTGTAGCCGTCCCAAACAAATTCTTAAGCTTTGTTTAGGATATCTTTCTTACTGCTCTCTAAAGCAATTTTTTAGTACAAATTTTTTTGAACTAATATTTTTTATTAGAAAGTTATTTAGAAAGAAGTAAGAAAGTTGCCCCAAAAAAAACTGTAGTCTTACATAGATTAAGGCTTCGTTTGGGAAGACTTTTTATTACTTTTTAAAACAGAGTTTTAATACAAAAAAATTAAAATTTTGTTTTAAAATGTAATAAAAAGCCATCCTAAATGAAGCCTAAATCTACTCCTAATCAAGTTGTTTCTAGTTTAAAGATCTGAACTAGAAGAGAAAGAAAGAAAAAAAAAAGTAGATTTAGGGTCTGTTTGGGATATGGTTAACAATTAATTTAAGAGAAAGATTGTTAACGTTTTATGTATATTTTATTGAGTGAAGGATTTTGAAGCCATTTTGTATGAAGTTTTTTATGCGCTATAGTAATTTTCGTATATATATATTATTTAATTGAAATAATTTTTGCTATCAATATTTAACTTAGATGATTATATTAAGCATAATTCATTAATCATCAAAGTGGTCGAATTAAAAAGTTTTCATAAATATTAAATTGCTGAGTGCTATAAAAGTTGTTATGGTAGAGTATATATTTTATATCTTAGATTTATAAAAAAAATCCAGCATGTATAAAAAAAGTTGTGAGAAATCAAAATTTTCTTACTTGAAAAATTCAAAAATAAAAAAAAACTTTGAGGCTTGGCCCAGTTAATTAAATGCACTAAATAATAATAAATAATTAAAAATCTTTCATTCCTCTTAATTGAAGAAGATTGGATTATAAAAATTTGAAAATAATTTTCTAATTTCTACTATATGGATTATAGAAGTTGAATGTCCATAAGCGGGTAGCTAAACCCAAACAGCAGAGTTAGATGTCTATATTCAAGAGAAGATAATCAAAATGATAAAAGTCTAATCATTGTGGGGATAATTTGAAATGGTGGCGGTCAATATTTCTAAAATAATCTAGAATTTTTTAGCTCTCTCAGATCTCGAATCTTTCCTTCCTATAGTAAATGAGGCGTTATTTATAGCCTTTTTAAGAGGGGACATTTTGATGAATTTGACTAGAATCCAAAACATTCCATTATACGACCCAAATTGATCTCCTTCATTATAGATTAATTATCTATGATTTAGGGTGCAAATGATGTATGAATTGAACAATCTTTAGCTCATTGGATTCAACACACCGAATTGCTCAATTTGAATACAAGAACGCCAAAATTGGAGACCAATTAGTCCTTCAGTTAATATAAGAAGTTTTCAAAATTCTTCGAGTACATGATTTGAACTCATTTATAATCAGATTGGATCATTATGGTGTCGATTAGTTTGTAGATATGTTCAATTAGCAATAAGTTTGTCAAAATTGGAGTGTGGTTGGTCATGAATTAATTTTTAAAGTTTCTAATTCAAATGATGCCTCGAACGATCAATTGAATTTTTTGGAAATATATCATGTGCCTTCTTATTTTTGAACGTTGAGGATCGTGTCATCCAAAAATATATGCAAGCCTTGAAAAACATTTTAATGAAAAATTCTTACTATGAAAATATTGCAAGGCACAATCGCCCCGTGGACGTTAACGTCTACCTCTCCTCAGGGGGTCATGAACCAAGCAAAAAATTTTAATTATAATTTTAACTTTCCATGAATTTAATTCATCGATTCATGTAAAAAATATTAAAAAATTATGCTTTGAATTATTCATATCTACTTGAATTTTATCATAGAGGCTTACATCAATCTGAAAGTTTTAAAATTTAGATAAGAATGTCAAAAATAATCCCAAAAATGTTAGAATACGCCATACATGCCCAAAATTGAGGCTGAATTTGGCTAGGCTAGCTTGCCCGACTAGCCACCACAAACCCACCACCAACGATGACACTAGAGCATGTTGGTAACAACCCATTCCTTTTAGTGACAGTGTTTCATCCCAAATTAGCTTCCTTATAAATAAAGATTTATTTTTTTTTTAAGTTTTTTGGATATTTTGTCTCAAAGACAATTTTCTAGCACATAATAATTTGACATTGCTTGTAAGAATTGTAGACCATTTGATTTTTCAATTAATGTTTAGAAGCTTTCAAACATTCTTGAAGTTCTTGAGTTGAGCTCATTTGAAGTTGGATTGGATCATTTGCATAGTTGAAGAGTTTGTCTTATCAAGACATTAAGTTTGACCATAAGCTTGTTCGAATCAAAGTTTTGATGGTCTTAAATTTAATTTTCACAGTTTTTAATCAGATATTATCACGAGATTAATGTTGATTAATTGAATAATCTATAGATGTATCATTTTTCATTATTGCGTGCCAAAATATTCACGATGGTAGAGAAATAAGAAGTTTCATGTCTTAGCTTTTAACGAAGATCTAGATCACGTAAAGAAAAGAGAGAGAGTGGTGTAGCAATCATAGCATTAGTTTCGTTTACGTGGAAAAGTTATGAAAGGGAAAAATTATGGGGCTTGGCCTAGTTAAAATGATTCAAATTGTTTTTGTTATTGATTATAAATGTTGCCCTTCCTAAGGGGAAGTCGTTAGCTCATCGTAGCAAATACATAATATATAAAACATATTACATAGAAGAATCCAATGATAGGAGAGCTATTCTCGAGATAACATTAGCCTATTTGTTTGGTTTGTAAGATAGTAGTCAGATGATGGTAATTAACGGGATTGCATTTGGGTGACAGTCGAAGGGACCATAGTCTCGAAATTGAGGTCGGAGAAATCGTAGTTGGGCGATAGAGGTTGGAGGGACATATTCATGTGATGCTGCTTAGAGGGACTATTGTCAGGAAATGATGGTCAGAGGAATTGTATTCGACTGGTGACAGAATTTGGAAGGACCTTAGTTGGGTGATGGAGGTTGGAGGGACTATAGTTGGCGAGTGATTAAGTTCAGAAGGACCATAGTCGAGTGACAGTGATTTGAGAATCGTAGTCGACAAATAATAGAAGTCGAGCTTGATGTTGAAGAATCATAGTGACAGTGGTTTGAGAACCTTAGTCGAGAGATAACAAAAGTCAAGCATGAGGTCGAACAATCATAGTCGGACAATGGGGGTCTGAAGGACCATAGTAGGTGGGAGACGAAGGTTGGAAGGACCATAGTAAGTGGGTAACAGAGATCAGAAGGAGCATAATTGGGTGAGTGAGGTTGAAAGTGTCACGTGTCACTCCCCGGGCTCTATAGTGAAAGAATTTCTTTTTTCCTTTTTAATCTTTATTATGTTGTGAATTTATTATATTCATTAATTAACCATTGAAACTATATCAATATTAACATCCATAGCTAATTAATTTCATTACAGAGAATTAATAAATCAAGAGATAATACATTTTGGAAGATATAGGCTAGATAAATTCGTAGAAATCAAAATCATTAAAAAAAAATAAGCGGATATTTTACTTACAATGAATTGAACAATATCCATAACAAAAATGATAGATAAAAATTACTTGAAGGCCTTTTTCTCTCCTCATTCCATCTTCTTCCTCTCCCTTCTCTTCTCTTCTCGTTTCCTTCTAGACTAAGCATTTGAAGTGAGGATGAGAAGGCGGTGTATGGATATTTGTAATAAAATATATTTAAAAATATTATTAGTGGCCTAACACCGCAACAATGCATGTCAATTTTAGAGTTATTAAAGAATAGAAATTTTGACACCAAAGCAGTCATTTTTAGCACCGCTATGCTCAAAAACCTAGCACCTTGGCTCTCAAAGGTACAACTGTTGCACAATAGTTCAAGCATAAATTCTATTTTTAAATAACTTTTATTTTTCAAGTGCTAACAATCTACTCACCTTCGCAAAATGTCATCCTTCTTATTTCTATATCAATTAATTAGAAAGAGAGAGTATACTAAAATAGAACTATCAAATTCAATCGAAGAAAATATCAATATTAAAAAATCTATATTGGATCGGGAATCGCATTAAATCACATCAAAAGGATGGAAGCTTAACTTATATAAAATAACATGAAATCAAACAAGTGTATCTCATGCATTTTAGAGACCTCTATCACTGACTTCAAATGTCTACTTTCACTCAACACATATCCTTGTCCATGTTCAAAGAATGGAAATTATGTCATTCAATGCCCATAATCACCGTATCTGAAATATTGTCCTGTCACCCTGTAACATGGTCCCACATATCGCCTTTCACACCAAATACACTACAGAGTGGTAGGAGCTTTAATATTTTTATCGAACCATTTATTAATACTCTCCCTCATCTTCTTATAACTTTGATAAGCCTATTTCATCAATCGATCGCTCACCATTTGAGCAATCATATCAGTAAACATTTTCATATTGGAAACATCTTAGTGTAGAGTTCTGAGTTCTTATCTTTTCCAATTGAATCTATTTGAATTATCAATAAACAAAACTTAAATTTCAAAATTAATATGTCAAAACATAAATACAAAATAAATTCTTCAAGATAAAATAAATTTATAAGCAAACTTAAATAATGTAATCAATAATATAGTTTTTATCACAATCAAATTATTTCACTATCATTATTCTGATACCACATTTTTCATGCCCTAGCATTTATAGTGAAATAATTTCTTTTTCCTTTTCAATCTTTATTATCTTATCAATTCATTCTATTCATTAATTAGCCATTGAAACTAGATCAATATCAACATCTAGAGTTGATTAATTTCACTACAAAGAACCAACAAACAATTGAAAACATAATTCGCATTTCTATAGTCCAGAATTACATCATAATTGTATAGTCCAAAACGATATATACAATATATATCCACTATGGCTATAAAAGAATCCATAAACTAAAGAACTAAAATAAAAAGCTACACTAGAATCAAAATATGTATACATAACCTCAAGCTGCAAGCTCGTTACCTAAAACTATTTAAACCACATATTGTGCGAATAGCTCAGCAAGTAAGTAAAATCTTACAACTTAAATCAATGCAAGAAGAAGTGAAATAATATGTTGTAGATCATATAAAGAAATCTATGCATCAATATTTATGCCAATTATCTACACAAATTGCTCAATTTATAATACATTACATCATATTCGACAGTATCAATAATAGTGATCCATATCAATAATAATGATCAATATCATCAAGAATAGTAACAAAATTAATAGTAAATAATACTAATATAGTGTAAGCTATGGTATCAATAAGTAACAGTGATCGGTATCAATAAAAGTAATGAGAAATTATTCAATAATCAATATTATATAAACAATCATCAATATTTTATCAGATATTCATATGAGGGTATATTTCTCCTCCACTTATGACTCCCAATAAATCTCCAGCTCCTTATAACTCTTAATCATTACTCTAATCGTTGCTATGAATTTGTTACTCTGGAAGTGTTATATCATTGTATCATTATAAGGTTATCATTTCATATATCTGATATCAATTAATACCTCCTTTTCTATCAAATTAATATCATGATCAATGCAATACCTCCTTTCCTTTCTCAATCAAAATAGTATTATATTCTAATACATATCAATCATTTCACCATGTCGTATTGTTGAATACATTTTACCAATACAATACATTATTTTCACTTCAATTTCAGAACATAATTTCACACACATTTCATAGAAAAATTTCTATACATAAATTTAATTGATGAAAATATAAGAAAATTATATCAAATTATTCAAAATGATCAAATCTATAACATATCAGAAGTTATATAGTGAAAGATTATAAAATCAAAAGATAATACATTTTTATAGATTCAGGAAAGATAAATATATAGAAATCAAAATTTTTAAAAATAGAAGTAAGTGGATAGTTACGTACAATGAATAGAACAATATTTGTAAAAGGAAAAACATACAAAAATGACCTGAAGGCCTTCCTAACTCCTATTTCCCTCTTATTCCTCTCCCTTCTCGTCCCCTTTCCTTCCTAGCTAAGCATGCAAAGTGAAGGTGGGGGGAGGTGCAGGGATATTTATAGTAAAATATATTAAAAAATTTTTATTAGTATCCTAACACTATAGCGCTTAGACCTAACACTGTAGTGTTGCATGTCGATTTCAAAGTTACTATAGAACAAAGGCTCAGGCACCATAGCAGCCATTTTTAGTGCCATGTTTCTCCATACCACAGTACCTCGATGCTCAAAGGCATATTGTCGTTGTGTTGTAGTTCAGGTAGAAGTTCTATTTTTTGTTAACACATTTCATTTTTTTTTTGGGTTCTCACATCACGCCCCAAAATCTAAATTTGAAAAAAAACACATATTCCATCACTTAATTAAATTACCATATAGCCAATTTTTGGAGAGTGTTCTGGTTTCTAGAGCGAGTGTCCTAATTTTTAGGTAGAGTGTGATTTTAAATTTCTCTTTGCCTTGGTATCAGCCTGCAGTATGATAGCATATGGTCTCCATCTATCCACTGGTGGTTCTCTTGTGAATCCTTTAGGAAATCTTCAATATTCATTAGGTAGTTCTTAGGTTCCTACTCGTTCAGGGTTGAATGCTTTTGTTCATTCGTGTGGAGAGGTCTTCAATGGTGCTTCTGCAATTTCTCCCTTACTGGATGTTCGTAATAAGAAATTTAAGGAAAAACCTTTGGGGATTAATGAAGGAGGGTTGTCTTATGTTGAGAAGAATATTCTCATTATTAGAAAAGGTAAAAAGGTTGTGATTAAAAGTGGAATTAGAAGGGTGGCAGTGAAAAGAGGCATCACTTGGAAGTGAATATCCTCTTGAATAAGGATTCTAGAAGGTGTGATTTATGCAGAAACAAACCTAAGAGAATAATCCTTATTAGCCCTCGAGAGAAAGTTTTCATCTCCACCCCTAGAAGACGGACACTTAGTGAGTCTGCTCTTCTTACTAGAACTGGCCATTACTAAGATTTGAAGGATTAGAGAAGGCTATTGAAGTGAATAAAAATGAATTCCAAAGCCCTCCAATTTAAAGAAAAATGATCTTTCGTACGTATGAAAATAGTTTCGTACAGTACGATACATGGGTTCATACGTATGAAAAGAAATTTTGTATATACAAACGAATACGTTCAAAAAGAAATAACTTTTCGTAATCATGCAAGTTACGATGCATCCTTTCGTACATGCTTTTTGACCATACGATCGTATAGACTAACAAATGTTTGTCCGGGATGATCTGTTATTTAAGATTATTTTAATGACGGTTAGATTCGTCCCCCCACATTAAATGACATATGGTTTGTATATACAAACTATGGGTTTGTACGTACGATCAATTATAATAACTGATTCTGCCCATATAACCGTCTACATGAGTACATACGAATGAATACAGATCGTCCGAGATGATCTAAAGATCGTACAATATGATATGTATTGGAAAAATAAAACTATACGCAATCAGTCCAAACCAACGATGGATATGCTACATAATTCGTACAGGATGAAAATAATTTCAAACAGTACGAATATAACACTTGGAAAAATTTGCACAATCGATCATAAACATGAAATTTGATGTGAAAGCATTTCAAAATTAAACAAAAAATAAATAAAAAAACACAAAAATAGAAAATTAAAATAAAAAACACAAAAACAAAAACACACATAAACACATATCAAGTTTGCAAAAGATTTTTAATTAAGCATTCAAATCAGTTACACCAAGCCTTATTCTTAATGTGCTAAAGGTATCAAAGGCTAGTGGTTTTGTAAAAATATCTGCAAGTTGATTTTCAGTTGAAACATGATTCCGTTCAATTTCTCCTTTAGATACATGATCCATTATGAAATGATGCATTATGTCTATATGTTTGGTTTTAGAATGTTGAATAGGATTCTTTGAAATGAAAATAGAACTAGTGTTATCATAATAAATTGGTACTGTGCCTATTGAAAATTCTAAGAATCCTAAGACAATCAACTATTGTTTCAACCAAAGATCTTCTGTCACACAACTTCCTAAGGCAATGTTTTCACCTTCAGCAGTAGATAAGGCTACGGAATTTTATTTTCTACTAGACCAAGAAACTAAAGAATTTCTTATAAATTGACAAGTTCCATAAGTACTCTTTCTATCAACCCTACAACCTACAAAGTCTGAATCTGAATATCCAATTATTTTAAATGAAGAGCAGAACTTAGGATACCAAATCCCTAAGTTCTGAGTTTCCAAGAGATATCTCAAAATCCTTTTCACTAATGTCAAATGTGATTATTTTGGATCTGATTGAAATCTAGCACACAAACAAACACTAAACATAATATCAAATCTACTGGCAGTCAAGTAAAGCAATAATCCAATTATTCCCCTAAATTTATTTTGATCAACAGATTTTTCCTTTGGGTCCTTATCCAACTGAATTGAGAAACTCATAGGTGTACTAACAGGTTTAGCATTGTTCATTTTATACTTTTTAGGATGTCCTTAACATACTTCAACTGAATAAAAAATATTTCTTCCTCAATTTGCTTAATGTTAAAACCTAAAAAGTAACTCAAATCTCTCATTAGACTCATCTTAAATTCACTATTCATTATTTTAGAACAATCATCACAAATATTTTTATTTGTAGATCCAAAAAAGATATCATCAACATAAATTTATACAATGAGTATATCCACTCCCAATTTTTTCAAAAAGAGAGTGGTGTCCACACTTCCTTTTTCAAAAGATCTCTCAAGTAGGAAAGTGCTCAACCTCTCATAATAAGCACTAGGTATCTATTTCAATCCATATAATTCATTTTTCAATTTAAAAATATGATTTGAGTATTTTGAATTTTTAAAACCTGAAGGTAGTTCAACATAAACATCCTCTTAAAATATCCCATTTAAAAAAAGTACTTTTAATATCCCTTTCAAATAATTTGAATCCTTTAAAATAGGCAAAGGCTAACAAAATCCTTATTGCTTCAAGTCTCGCTATAGGGGCAAAAGTCTCCTCAAAATCAATCCATTCAATCTGATTATACACCTTAGCTACCAATCTAGCCTTATTTCTAACAACAACTCACGAGTCGTTCATTTTATTCTTGAATACCCACTTAGTCTCAACTACACTTTGATCCTTTGACCTTGCAAAAAATTCTCAAACATCATTTATCACAAATTGATTTAATTCTTCTTGCATTGCCAAAATCTAAAATTCATCCGAAAGTGCTTGATTTATATTTGTGGGTTCTATCATTAAAAGAAAAGCATAATAATTGACTTCTTTGCTTAGTACATGCCTAGTCCTAACACCCCCACTAGGTTCACCTAAAATCAATTCCTTATGGTGGTTTTTAAAAAATCTGAAATCTACAGGCATCAGGTTTTCTAACTCCAAATTTTCTTCCAAATTAACTTTCTCAATCCTTTGGGAGTTAATTTATTTTTCATCCTCTTCCACATTTGTCTATTCCAAAATTTTAAATTCATCAAATACAACATGTGTGGTCTCCTCAATTATCAAATTTTTTTTGTTAAATACTCTATAAGATTTTCTAACACTAGATTATCCAAGAAAAATTTTTTCATCTGATTTTGGATCAAAGTTTTCTAAGGCGTATTTTCCATTATTATGTATGAACACCTTACATCCAAAAATATGCAAATATGATAAATTCGGTGTTCTCCCTTTAAGAAGCTCATATGGTGTTTTATTTAATTTTGATCTGATATTCACTCTGTTCAGAACATAACATGCAGTGCTAACAGCTTCAGCTCAAAATATTTAAGAAGTGATTATTCTGCCAACATGTCTCGAGAGGCTTCTATTAATGTTCTGTTCTTTCTTTCGACTACCCCATTCTACTGAGGGGTTTTAGGTGCAGAAAATTGTGATCAATTTCTTTCTCTTTACAAAAATCCTCAAATTTTATATTTTCAATTTCACCGTCATGATCACTTTGAATAATTAAAATCTCACATCCTCGTTTCCTTTGAATCCAAGTCAAAAAATCTCTAAACTCCTCAAATGATTCACTCTTATTAAATAGGAATTTAACCCAAGTGAATTTAGAAAAGTTATATACAATCACAAATTTGTATACCTTCTCTCCTAGACTTATAATTCCAACTGGTCCAAAAAGATCCATATGTAAAATCTCCAAATGTTTACTAATTCTAATATTCTTATTGGACTAAAAGAGGACTTCACTTGTTTTCCTAATTGGCATGCATCACAAAGGTGACCCTTAGTAAAGTCTAGTTTTTGTATACTTCTAACAAAATCTTTTTGGTAATTTTCTTAAAATTTTTCATTCTAGAGTGACAAAGTCTCTTATGTCATAGCCATGACTCATCAGAAATAGTTTTCAAATAGAAAGAATTAAGAGTTTTTATATAATTTAAATCTAGCTATAAACATTGTTTATCCTTAAACCATGAAAAATATCATTTCTATTTAGGCTTAATATGTAGCTAGTAGGAAAAAAATTTAATATTGTATCATTTATCATATAGCTGGCTAATACTCAACAGATTATGCTTTAAGCCTTCTACAAGCAGTACATTATCTATGAAAAAATTTTGTAGGTTTCCAATCATACTTGATCCAACCACCTTCCTAGTTGTGTTATCTCCAAGTATAACCCTGCCTCCACTTCTAGCTTCCAACGATATAAATTGCTTAGTGTCTCTAGTTATATGCTTTATGCAACCACTATCCATGTACCAAATGCTCTCATGAGGACTTGTATGAGAACGTGCATGCAAAAATATCAAATGTTAGACCTGGGAACCGAAACAAGTTTGGGTTCTCTTTTATGCAAAATAAAACTAGATGCATGTATGATATGTCTAGGTTTATGCATCTTAAGTTTTCACACTAAATGAGTTTTCCTATTCAAAGTACATGTGTGTGTTATATCTCCAAACATGCCACAAGAATAACATTTAACTCTACGAAAAGGATTTCTCAGTCTTCTATAATTACTTTGTCTCTTCCTGGGTTGTAAAAATTTTGGATACAAAATAGGATTTGTAAAATCTTTAAGTGTTAGTGGTTTCTTATTTTCCTCAAGAGCTTTTACTTTTAATTTAAGAAATGTGTATAAATCTTTTAACACATTATTACTATAATTCAAATAATGCTCTTTATTTTTTGATTCATCTTTAAAATTCATTAATTCTTTTTCCAATTGAGCATATAATGATTTTAAGATCTCATCTCCTTATTCAAGTTATCAAATTCATCAAGTAAGCTCATATGGTTGTTATCTATCAATACAAGATCTTTCCTAAGGATTTTATATTCTTTTTGCAATTCTTACATTTCAAGATTTAGACTAGCATGCATTTTCTTAAGCTTCATATATGCATCATGAATCCTTTCATAAACTTCTAACACTTCAGCATAGGTTAAGTCACATACCTCTTCTTGATCTGACTGATCAAGATTATCGACCATTAAGCACAAGTTGGTGACTTCCTCCTCCTATTCAGTTTCTAATGAATCCAAAGCTGTGTCCGCCCAAAAAACTCTTGGGAATCTCTTCTTTCCCTTCTTCCTATTTGGTTTCTCCTCTGCCTTCTCCTTGCTAGGAGTGGCTTTTAGGTTTGGGCAGTCTGACTTTATATGTCCAGGTTTCCTACACTCATAGCAAATCACATCATTAGAAATCTTAACATTCCTATTGAACTTATCTCTGTTCCACTGTTGGCATCTCCTCTACTTCCTTTTAAGAAAGCTCCTGAATTGTGTAGTCATTAAAGCTATGGCGTCCTCATCCTCAGGTTGCGATAGATCACTCTCTGGCTCCTCTACTTTTAGTACAATGTTCTTCTCCTTTCGTTGTTTACCTGCATCAACCTTCCTTTGACTCACTCCTTACTCGTAGGAAATTAGTGAACCAAGAAGATTATCAATATAGTAAACATTCAAATCTTTAGATTCTGTAATTACAGTTATTTTAGTATCATATGTAGTAGGCAAATAATAAAGAATCTTATTAATCATTTCAACATTCGTTAGTTCCCTACCTAATGCATTTAAAGAAGTGACAATTTGAGTAAATCTTGTATACATTTCACAAATGGATTCATTGTGTTTCATGTGAAACAATTCTTAATCTTGTAACAAGATGTTCATTCTAAATTGTTTTACTTCATTTGTCTCTTCATAAGTAATACAAAGTCTATCTTATTGGTCATTTTCACTTTTGCAAGTGGAAACTCACATGTAGTCTTCTAACTTAAGTGCACAAAAAAAACTGTTTAAATATTTTGTATTTAACTGTGCTAAGTCACGTTGTTCTATAGTTCATTTTACAAAAGGTGTTTCAACTCTAATACCATCAACTAATCTAGTTAGTTTTGTATACCCTTCTTGAATGAAAAATTCATATACGATAATCTAGTGACTGTAAAAATATAGACATGCATATTTTTCAAAAATTGAAAGGGATGTTATCAAATAAAGGAGGTCTAGTGATCGAATACCCTTTAGGTGTGTTCCGGTTTCCAAAATTAGCCATGATCATTTATTAAATGGTAATCTAAACTTATGATTTTGAAATAAAGCTTTGATACCACTTATTGATTCTTGTTGAATCTTGATTAGGTTGTTAAACCTAAGCTAATGTCCTAAGGCTAACCAAGAGGGGGGTGAATTGGTACTTTTAAAAATTACTTCTTGGATTTAAATATTAAAATCATTGATTTACAAAGTGAGTTAATTAAAGTTTTTAAAATAAAACTTTTCAACCATACAATAAAAAACTTGCAGAAAAATAAGCAGCAGAAAAATAAAAAACATAAAGGTTTATATTGGTTCAGTCAAACACGACCTACATCCACTCCCTGAAGACTCCCTTTTTAGGTATTGCACTATTACCAAAAGTGACTTTTCTTTTTCTCACACAGCAAGGTGGAGAAACCTTTACAAAACTCTCTTCCACCAATCTCTGGTATGGCAGATAACCATCATCCTTTCACACCCTCCAAGTGTAGGCAGAGTACCTTCATCCTTTCACACCCTCAAAGTGTCGGCAGAGAACTGTTATCCTTTCACACCCTACAAGTGTAGGTAAAGTACCTTCATCCTTTCACACCCTCCAAGTGTAGGCAGAGTACCTTCATCCTTTCACACCCTTTAAGTGTCAGCAGAGAACCGTCATCCTTTCACACCCTCTAAGTGTCGGCAGAGAACCGTTCGCAGTTCACACTCTCTAAGTGTAAGTAGAGAACCTTTATCCTTTCACGTTTTCCAAGTGTCTGCAGAGAACTGGATCTTTCTCCAAAAATCTTCTCAATGAGCAATCTAGAAATACAAGAGGAAGAGTGAAAAACACAAATCACATACAAAGATCATTACCTTTAAGTAACCTTGTGAACCCTTCACACTCCACTAGGAAGAAATCTCTATCAAACACTCTTTCTCACTCTCTCCTTCAATTTCCCTTAAAAAATCATGAAGCAAAGACTTACTCGCCTTAGTTTTAGTGGACCTTTTATACAAAAGACACGAAAAACTATCTAGAAAAGTGAATTTTTCAATTTATAGCATTCACGATCGTACCGTATGATTGTATGTTCACACGTATGAATAGTTCAAATACAAATGCATACGAACCTATTGTGAATCAGTATGAAATCATCATCATCCGGTATGAACTAAGTTCGTCTGGGACGATTAGAAAAATTTTCAAGTTCGGCTGTACAAAATGTCAGGACGAAATGAACGAGAATAGACCCGAGACGTTCGTCCTGGTACGAACCTGGGATCGTCCTATATGATCTTCATTTGAGAACATAATAGAGGCGTTCATCCCTGTACAAAATTTAATATTGTCCCGTATGATCTTCGTCCGAGAACAAAACAAAGGCGTTCATCCCTGTACGAATTTTTAGATCGTCCCGTACGATCAAGACTTTGAAAAAATAATTTTGTGCTTGAATGAATCTGAGATGTTCATCCCTGTACGAAAGTTTGATCATCCCGTACGATCAATTCTTTAGAAAGAACCTGAGACCTTCGTCCTTGTATGAAACTGGGATCGTCCCGTACGAAACATACTTGGAAAAAATAATTTCTTTTATGTTCGTTCCATTGCTCATTGGGAAAAAAATAACTGATCAAATTGTCCCGTATGAAGTAATATCGTACAGTATGATCAGTTTAAAAATATGAATTTTAAAACTCTTTTCCGGTGTGTGTGTGTGCTCAGTTACTTTATAACAATCACACTCTCTCAGACTCAATAAAATGAAAAATACAGACTTCAAACACAATAAACTCTATACTGATCCTGATTTGAATTCTTCAACAATCTGAATTATAATTTTCCTGAAATATTAGAACACACAAGAGTAAAATAATTCTTCCAAAATGTGTTAGGAGAAATAATAATCAAATCAATAATATTTAGAATCATAAAAAACATACAAGTTGTAAGAATATCAAACATGCAAAACTAAATAGCAACTATCTCAACACATTGTGGTGGTGGTTTTGAATGCCACATTGCTTAATAAATAAACATTATAGCACTTGTAATCCAAGCACTACGACACTGATTCAATATAAACAAAACCATTTTTATTAAGAAATCAATTATGTTATAGCCAAAATCTAACATTAGAAGTTTTACAAATAATATATTAAATTCATAGAAAATAAATCATACAACACATAATAGAACAATAATAAGCATGAATAAAAATGGGTTTCCTACCAATACAATGCTAAATTTATGGTCTTCAGTCAGACTTGCCTAGATTTTTTATTTTGATTTGGGTGCATCACTACCACTCCTCAAATAGTTTCCAATAAGTTCTTTCTTTTTCTCTTTAGGGCTAACTTCAGTATTACTAGGTAATGAACTAAAAGGTCTACTACTAAAAGAAATTCTAAGCAGTCCTAATTAAGTTTCCAATTTATTTATAGAAGCAGCTTAAATTTATAATTAAGTTCCTAATTGCATAACTACCTCTTCCAAAGATGTCTTCATATTTCTAAATTGATTATTTTTATTAAATCCTTGAGGATAAGAAGGTCTATGATTCACAACAGGTTTTTGAGAATTATTCTAGTTTCCTCCTTGATTAGGTTGTCTAGAATTTCACTGATTATTACCACCAATATTATTTGATCAACTAAAATTAGGTTTGTTCCTCCAGCCTAGGTTATAAGTATTTGAAGAGGGATTATTTTTTTTTTCAATCAAATTCATATTTTTAATCCCTAAATTATGAGTATCATCAATAAATTCAAATTAGTCTCTTTCAATTGTATAGATGATATTGATTCTCAGTTAACTCCAGTATTATTTAATTTCTTTGAGATAGAAACTAATTGAGCAATAAAATTTGACAAAGCATCGGATTCATAGACTCTAACAACTCTCTTAGGATTCACCCTATCAATAAGCCACTCCACTAAAAATTATTTATAGTCATTTCCTCTATTAATTTATATACTTCCTTAAATAGCTTAGACATTAAACATCCTCCAACTACAGCATATATGATTGACCTAAGAGATCCTATTAATCCGTTATAAAATGTATAAATATTCAACCAATTGGCATTTCCTAAACATTTTTTAAAGCCTCTCCCAACTTTCATAAATTGACTCTCCTTCAAACTTGGCAAAAGAAGAAATAACATTTCTAGGTTTAGTAATTTTTTAAGATATGAAATAATTAGCTATAAATTTATGTACCAACTCATTTCAAGTGGTTATAGAGCCTAGGGGCAATGAATTCAACCATATTTTAGTCTTTTCCCTTAAAGAAAATGGGAACAATCTAACTCTAATAGAATCATCGCTGACACCATTATACTTAAATATTGCATAAATTTCTAAGAAACTGGCTTAGTATAGGTTGGGATCTTCAACAAGCTCTCAAATTGACAATTTTGATTCATTTGAATTATGGTTGGTTTCAATTAAAAATTAGTAGCTTGGATAGTTGGTCTATTGATACTCTGATAGATTCTTCTACTATAGGATTAACAAACACCCTAAGTGGCCTAGAATGGTCTTGATCTTGTATTGGGTCAAACATTTTCAAAAATAAAAAAAAATTGAATTTTTGCAAGGGACCTTTCTATTTCTGGATTAAATATCAAGAGTTCCTTACTATATTTACCATGCATACAACAAAACTACAACACAAAAATTATAACTAAATAATTAAATAGAAAACTTTTTTTTTATATTTTCAAATTTATTTTCTAATAGAATAAGGATAAAGGATACAAGTAGGTCTAAAAATGCACTTGTTTTAATAATATAGCCAAAATTATAATATGCATGTCATTTCCCTGGTAAATGTTCTAAAAACTTATGGGGGCTTATGGATGACTAGTATATGCTAGTTAGTGTGGGCTAGAATGTGACTTGTAAGGTTTTAAAATGTGCTTAGATTTTTTTATATACAAAATTATTATTTCCCACTAATTATGCAAGTATACATACCAAATTAACTAATAAAGTGATAGAGCGGAGTGTCGAACCCATGGGTAAGTGTTTTGCTTATTTGCACTATAACTACCACTACTACTACAAATGCACGACTTATCCTACTGAAGATAAAAAGAATTTTTTGAGTTTTTATCTCTGAAAGAAAATAGCATGCAAAAGAAAGTTCATACTTATGAAAATAAAGTGTTTTGGACTAATGAATGTATAAAATATAGCATTCTTAATAATACTCTAAAATGATGGGGTTTTTTTTTTTTTTGGAGATGTTGATTAGAGTATATTCATCCCTAGATTTGTATCGAGCTTGTATGAATGAAAAAGGAAGGTTTATGTCTTTCCTACAAATTTTTTTGTCTCTATAAAACCTAGATTATTAAAAAATCATTTATCTAGGCATACCAATATTTTATTTTAATACTCCTAATTATTCCAGCATTCCTTCATCGAGGCTAGACATCATATTTTAGGTTTTAACTACATGTTTGGCCATTATTTGTATTAAACAAAGAATGAAAGATATTAAAAGCATCAATACTTTTATTAAAGCGCATGAGTCTACTTTCGTATATACTATACTTACTATATAATTAGCACAAAACTAAAGAATTAGCCAAACATGGAGGAAATAAAAAGTAAACTCATTGTCATTTTATTCTTTGGATGAAATATACAGAAGAAGTAATAAGAAAACTATCATCTGAAATGATCATATGATCTTCTCCACACCCCTTCTCCAACCAATCACAGAGTTGCTTATACATATCAGCTACAAACTCCATAAATAAAATTATCTTGTATTTTTCTAACCTTCCTTATACTTTACTCTAAGGCGACATTATAGAAACATACTAATTAATAAGAATATAATTTTCACTACTGTAACAAAATTCTCTCATAAAAGAACTTAAAGGCTATTTCTAGTAAATACATGAATGGGTTCAGGCACCATAGCGCTTGACAAGCTAGCAACATGGTGGTAAAAATGAATTAGCATATCAGCACTGTAAAATCTACTCTACTGTTGTGCTAACTGATGTGGCATTGTTACTAGTTAAAATGATGCATCTTCTTGATGAGTCGGCATGGCTCCTCATGTTGATAAACACTATACCACCATGCTCTAAAATTTTGAGCATTGCAATGCTTAAATGAAGGATTCGACATTGATGCATTAAAAGGTACAATGCAACGCATTCATTTTCATGAAACACCTAGCACTGCAGTGCTGAACTTTTGTGTAGCAGTGGTATGTTATGTCGTCGCCTTTGCTATGGTTATGTTGTAGTGCTTGAACATATAGAAGATTGATTCTACAACATCAAAATCAATGCCTTGGTGTGATTGAACTCGATGTTGTAGTGTGATATAATTGGGTTCCTCGATGCTACTCAAAACTTTTTTTTTTTTTGCTATTTTCTAAACATTTCTATACAAATAGATTTAAAATAATATATTTTCATTAAAATTCAAACATAATAAATAATATACAATTTACATGTAACAAGTAGATATCAAATCATTCTTAATCAATTGGGCTCACTCTACCAACTTAGGGATATTAGAAATAAAATAAGTGGTTGTCTTTAACTATGTCACAGTCCCCAAAAATATTTGTAGCTATTCTCCCCTGGAGTGCTAAACAACTATAGAGCATACCTATCTAAAGTAGTAAAATTTTCCTCATACTGCATAACTATCCTACTCCCCTTAACCAACCTCAAAAAAGTCTCCTCGACCTGCTAACATGCAAAATGTGATACAAACCAAGTGCAAAAATACATCATAAAATTCTTTTCAGCTAATAAAATAATTCAACCTCCCCTAAAATTTCTCTTCATCTTGACTGATCTACAAGCACTCTACTTCCCCATCTAATATAAAAATTACTGATGCATGGTACCTTCCTCTTATGAGGACGTTGCATACCATTAGGCTTCAATCTCATAAACATCTATAGATGTTAGTCTACCTCAATAGATCTAATACCAAGAACTTGGCTCTATACTTCAGCCATCATGTAGGCTATCATACTAGCAAACTGTGAAATTATATCAGAACTAACTATTAGAGCAATACTATGTGCAAAAGCTAATTGACTGACACTCTGTCAATTTATCATATTTTGGTCTAGCAGATCCATACTCACATAGAATATATAATTGAACATATACGTACAAAAAAAAAAAAGAAATGAACACCTAGACACACTCAAACTACCCCACTTAACTTGTAGATCAATTTTTATAGTTTTATTTTATGATTAATTTTCTAAAACTATTGCTCTGATACCCTAAGAGATTGTCACAGCCCAAACAGATAAGACTCATTGGTGAGATATGTCCTATCATGTTGAGCTTTAGTAGGTGAAGCCTGAGATCTAATTTTGGAAAAAAAATAGATTTTCTTCCTTTATATATTTTAAAACAAACAACAAACTACAGAGCTACTAAAAATATCCAAAGTGCTAAAATAAACTCATCCACTAAATCTCATTCATTTCATCTTCAAAATGTATATACAAGATCTACACCACATCATATGATTATAGATAGTAGAATATAGAGCATAACATACAAAAGTTAGTCATGGCTATATAAAAATATCAAAATAGAATAATACCTATATAGACTAAAATCAAATCCTAAACAACTACTCAACTAGATCCTTCCCTTTCCCAAATCTTGAAAATAGAATCTAAAATCATAATGAGCTAAAAGAACTTAAGAGGGCAAAAAATACATATCTAAATTTCTAAATATTTCTTTTATTAAATATTTATTTAGTATTAAAAGTGAAACTTAGCTTAAAAAAATGCAATTATCAGAACTTTAGGGAAAATCACAAGGACTTCATATATCCTTCCCTATAAAAATTGTTCAATAATTCTATCCCTTATGCCACCCAATAGATATAGTTCAATAGCTCTAAGCCAACAAACATAGTTTAATAACTATGAGTAACATACAAATTTAACAATCTTAAAGCAGAATGCACATTCATTACTATAACATAACTTCCTCTACGCCTTTTAAAACTACCTAGAATCACCCCTTTTAATTTATTAGGCATTTATTTAAATGTATTATAATGATTAATACATAAAAATATATTTTAAAATTTGCTAAAATACCTTAATGGTTGGCAATAGAAAACTCTACTAAGTAAAAAATAAACCTTTTAAGAAAATAATCAAATTACCATAGATCATGTAGAATATTATTTTAAGACTTTAAATATGCTATAACATTATTTTTTGAAGTCTGGATTATTTTCTATTCAATAAAAACAATATATATTTCAAAATCCTTAATGCATGTAAACTCTCATAAATTATTCAAAATATTAAGAATCTCATTTTATATAACATAAAAAAAAGTTTAAGTGATGACAATTTTAATGGTGCAAAGTTGTTCTCTTTTTTTGTAATAAAAATATTAATTTAATAAAAAATTTAGAAAAACTTCATATTTTTGAAAACTAAGATAGTCATATTATGACCTACATCAATCCAAATAATTTTTAGAATTAGAGCGGCAGCTAAAAAAGACCTGAAGAGGCTCAAAGCCTTCTTTCTCTCTCTAAAATCCCTCTCTTTCTCTCAGTTATTTGGCTACTCAAAGAATGAATGGAACAACACAGAGGATTTAAATATTTTTAAGTGAAAAAAAGGCCAGTGCCTACTCACTCTAAGGCACTCCGATATGCTTTATGTTGCTTGTTTATTTTGTAAACGACAGCGAACACAATGTTGGGGTGCCATAAAACACAACAGCACAGTGCTCTAAGAAAAAAAATTTAAATTTCACAAAAATGCATTCAAACCCATGAAATCCATTCCAAAATACATACATACCTTTTTCATGCATACAAATAATTTTTAAACACATGAAAAACAGCTCAAAATATAGATATTCAAGAAATTGCCTCTTTCAAATTACGTAGAACTTGTTAACTGAATACTGAATCTAGAGGTATCACACTTAGACTCCCCTTCTAGTAATGTATTCACCCAAAGACTTTTTTTGGAGCTTTTCTCTAATAGCTACACAATCACAACATGGAGGACCAAAGGTGCACACTACAGGAAAACCCCTTATTACCGGCGGAAGAAATCCACCGAAAAACATAGATATTTCGACGGAACCATAGGTTTCCGTCGCACTTTTCGGCAGAAATTCATGCGCCGATTTTGGCCGCATCGATAATTTATTTCCGGCGCGAATATTGCGTCGGAAATTTCTCCGGCGCATGTTCCGACGAACTACCGGCGAAAAACGGGTCGTTTTCGCCCGCTGAAAAGCGTCCTAATTCCGGCGCCACATCCGCTGGTAATTAGCGTCGCATTATGCGCCGGCCATTACCGGCGGATATAACGCCGCAAAGTGTGCGTAGAAACCCACGAACTTTCTTGCGATGCAAAGTATACGCCGGTAAGTACCGGCGGACTCTACGTCGGTAATTACGCCGGTAGTTTCCGTCAGAACAAAGGCGCCGGTACACACGATATGATTCGTTGTATCATCGTTTCCGGTGAACTTCCGGCGCAAATTCCGCCAGAAACCTGTAGCATTGACAAAAAAAAATTTCCTTCTCAGCCAACTATCAAATTTCCACACCTGCAAACCAATACAAATAACAATTCCACAACAATTCAATTGCAACATTACAACATGTCAACAATTTCACCACAGTTTCACAACAGTTTATAACATTAAAAGAAACAGTTCAGTACTAACAATCAACTAAACACATCACATTAAAAGAAACTGTTCAATAAAAAAAGTTCATAGAAATAAACAAGTTCATATAAACTAAATTAAACTACTCTGACTCTGTGGACTCCTCCTCAGGTGGAGCTACATCTTTTCCACTCAGCTGCTCTCTCATCTTGCGTATTTCATCCAACAACTAATTGTGTTGCTAAATACTTGTTTGAACCTGTGCTTGCAGCTGAGCTTGAACCTGTGCTTGCAGGTGAGCCTGCCAATCAGCTTGTGATTTCCTTACTTGTTCTAGCTCAGCTTGAAGGGCACTTATTTGTTGAGCTTGTAAGGACTCATGCGAACTGGATGCGAAGCTGGATGCAGTAGAGGATGTCATCCCCTCGTATGCCTTAGCTTGCGCACCTAAGCCATATACTCTACCACGCTGCATTCCTCCGACGGCCTGCGACCATATGGGATACTCAGAATACTCCACAGAGCCGCCAGAAGAGCCCTCACCTGATGCGGCATGAGTCTCTCGAAGTCGTGTATAATCCTCCTGTAAAAGTATAATATAAATATATATAGTTAAACTAAAACTTAGAAAATATTAAACATATATAAAAATATACTTACATAGGCTTTTCTTGATCTCTCATCAATCCACTGTTGATCCTCCTGTCGCTTATGAGTGCGACTATGCAATTCAACAGGAGTTGGTTCTCTACTAAGCATCGCTTTCTGTTTGAATTAAGAGAATTTTATTAATATAGATTAAAGAACAATTTTAAAAAAACATTTAAAATTCATTACCAAACGACGCCTGTGCTCAGTATGTGGAACAGAGCCGCCTGTATGAAGTGAACTTCCCAACCCACCAACATTAGAAGCTCTGTTCTGTCGATTCTGATCCCTCTTCCTACTGTACTCTTTGCTGCCCCAAGCTGCATTTAACTCAACCCATATTACCTCTCCAATCCACAGTGGTCGCTTCCCAGACTTTCTAATATCAGTGAACATGTCGCGCATCCGAGTAGACCCACGCTTCTCAAAATTCTTTCTAATCCTGTCATTGTGTTGGGGCAGCCAACAAAACTCTTTCTGCAATCAAATACATATGATATATAATATATAAGAGTATTAGCTTAAGTAAAAAAGAATAAATCATTTAACATAAAAATTAAAACCCAAAAATACCTCTAACTCTCTGAACCACATCTCCCGGACTTCTTTCGGGACTTTCTTCTAAGAAACATAAGGAGCGTCAAACCTGCTCCGTATGATGTCCCGTATTTTATGTGTCGGTTGTTTTGATGGGTAGAACCTACAAAAATAAAGTTATATAAAACAAATATAAAATATAAAATAAAAATATTTGTTAGTTTAAAAAAATAAAAGAGAATGTACGTACGTGTCACCCTCAGGTGCTATCAACATTCTACCATCTGTCACCTTCTCTACTGCAGCTGCTGTCGAAGGTCCCGCTGTTGTCAAAGGTCCAGCTGATGTCGAAGGTTCAGCTGTTGTCGAAGGTCCAGCTGCTGTCGAAGCACCAGCTGTAGCGGGCTGATGGGGTGGTGGGGGATAGTATGGTGGAGCATATGGTGGAAATAGATAAGTAGGAGGGGCACCAACATACGGTGGGGGTGTGTAGTATGGATAGAAAGGAGTACTCTGCCCAGGATCTGGTGTAGGAAATCGGGGGTCTGTTGAGTAAAATTGTGGGCTACCGCTTCCATGAGTGGGTAAAGGCTGTGTATCAGGATGAGGCTGTGGGACCCTAATCTAGGTGGGCAAGAACTCTACTCTTTCAAAAATTTCTTCACTACTGAATCTTGGAGAAGGTTGAAACATCAACATTTTATTTTTAGTAAACGCTTCTTTATTTTGCCTGAAAGGATGACTTTGAGGCAAAAACATTCGATGACAATCGAACCAAGTGTTCTTCCTACCATACTTTAAAGTGAATGATTTTGTATTTTTCATACAATATGGACAAGCTAATTTGCCTGAAGTGTTCCAACCTGAGAGCATACCATATGCGGGAAAGTCATCAATTTTTCAAAGTAATGCTGCTCTTAGTGTAAAATTTTGTTTGGTGGAGATATCATATGTACTTACTCCCTCTTCCCATAATAAACTTAAATCATCAATCAGAGGTTGTAAGAATACGTCAATCTTCAATTTTGGATTATGTGGCCCAGGAATTATAAGTGATAAAAACATATAAGGAGTAGTCATGCATAACTCTGGAGGAAGATTGTAAGGAGTGAGTATCACAGGCCAACATGAGTACGGTGTAGCCGATTGACTGAACGGAGTAAAACCATCTGCACATAAACCTAATCTGATATTTCTTGGTTCTACCGCAAATGTGGGATGTGTACGATCAAAGTGCTTCCAAGCCTCTGCTTCAGATGGATGTGTGATAACACCTTCTTGTGGAATGTGATCATTATGCCATCTCATATGTGCAGCAAATCTCATGGATGCATATAGCCGTTGTAGTCTTGGAATTATTGGAAAGTAGAACATCCTACTAATAGTCACATCCTTTTGCTTCCTTCTATTTCTAGATTTGGGTTTAAATCTTGGTGCATTGCAATGACGGCATACAATTTCTGCGATATCTTCTTTAAAGTATAACATGCATCCATTCATACAACAATCTATCTTTATGTATGTCAAACCAAATTTGGAAACTAACTTCTTTGTCCGATATAGATCTGTAGAAATTAAATTATCTGTCGGATTGGTTTCCTTAAGCAGTCCAATGAATTGATTAAAACATTCACGAGCAACGTTATATTCAGCCTTGATGCTTAACATATTCACAGCAACAGATAATTCTGAGTGAGTCGTGCACCCTTTCTAGATTGGTTGCTGGGCAGCATGCAATAAATCATAAAAGTTTTGTGCCTCCGTATTCGATAACTCTTCTATATTTTGTTCAATTTGAATTCCAGTTGCATTATGAACTAATTCCTCAAGATTTGGACAGATGTTTTCAGCCTCAACAACATTACTACTTGTAGAAGGACCGCATTGATAATCAAATAGTGGCTCATACTCACCATGAGAAGTCCAATACCAATATCGTGGCATGAATCCTCTGCGATACAGATCAACAGTTACATCATCTGGTTCTAGGTGCACTAGATTTTTGTGTTTAGAACATGGACATCGAAACTTTCCTTCTGATATAAAGCTGTGCAGCTGTTTTGCTTGCTGAATGAAAAAGTTCACCACATTGATGAATTCATCTGTTAATGTCTTCCGACCTTGAGATAATCGGTTATACATCCAATTTCTTTGATTTCTAATATCCATAACCTATATATAAGAGTAAAAAATTAATGAATTTATATATATATATATATCTAATTATTAGATCCAAGATATCAACGCTACCTAAACCAAAGAGGCAAACCATAACCAATATAAAGGCATTCCCAAAAGGCTCGTTTGTTAAGTTGATGAACATATAGAAATTGAGCTCGTTCATACCTAGTTAATGCTTGTTTGTTTAAAGCTTGATAACCACTAAACGAACCAAATATGAACCAAACATAAACTTAAACTAAACATGAACACCCAATATTTTAAACGAACCAAACATGAACAAAAATAATAAAGCTCGAATCAAACACGAACCGAAATTGAACAAGCTAATACTAAACAAACTCAAACATGAACACTCACAAACTCGGCTCGGCTCGATTCATTTGCAGCCCTATCCATGAATATATAAAAAAGATATTAACTTAAAACAGATCATTGATGTAATCCAACTAAAATAGAAAAATATTTGGTCAAACCACCTTGAATTTGAACACAAGTAAAAACTTCTACATATATAACCTTAAAAACTTAAATATATGTATTATTAACGCTTCTCTTTCCTAAAACTCTCAAGAGAACTTCTCTAGAACTTTATCACATGTTTTCTCATCAAACCTCACAAAATATATGTTGCTTCCATAGGTAGTCCTACCCAGCATGAATCCAAATTGATTTTGAGAAACAATAGTATCATGCCGTAATCTATGCTCAATTACTCTCTCCAATAATTTAAATGTATGACACATCAACTTAATTTCTCTATAATTCATGCACTGTTGTACATCACCTTAATTCTTGAAAATAGTAAACATCACACTCCTTCACTCATTTGGCATCTTATTAATTTCGACAATATCATAAACAAAAAGCATCAACAAAAAGTATGCACCAAACTACATCCTCTAGCAAATGTCTAGTGATAACAACCATGACTATAGCAAAAAGATATGGACTTAAGGCTAATCTATATGTAATCCAACCAAAATCGCAAAAAAAATTCAAAACAAAAACCTTCAGTTATCCTCGGCGGCGCGCGACTAGGAAGGAGAGAGGCGGCGCGCGACTAGGAAGGATGCTCGGCGAAGTCCGGTGACCATCGACGGCGAAGTCCGGTGACCGTCGACGGCGAAGTCCGGTGACCGTCGGCGACGTCTAACCACGGCGAGCGACGAACGGCAACGGAGGGCGACGGGCGAAGCAATCGAAGTGAGAGAATGGAAGGAAAAGAATGACGGCCAGAGGGGTTCGTGTTCGCGAAATAGGGCTTTTACCGGCGGATGTTTCTCCGGTAATGGCACTAGTGACGTCGGTATCATTTTCGACGTCTAATCCGTCGGATATATTTCGTTGAGTTTAAATACGCCGGCGCAATGTCCGCTGGTAACATACGCCGGAACATTTCCTCCGTAACGTGCGACGGAAATGGTTCAGGCTTCCCTATACCGTCGGCTTGTCCGGCGGAATCGGCGTCGGTGAATTTACGGCGTATATTGCGCCGGAAACTTTGACGCAAACTTTACGTCGAGCAAATCCACCGGTAACTGCGCCGTTTATTACCGTCCAAATTTTCCGCCGGAAAATCCGACGGTATTCGCGTGTTTTCCTGTAGTGGCAGGTCGATAGGAATAGCCATGTGACCCCTTGAAACCCCTTGACTCCCTTAAGAAAACTCTCCCTCAACTTCACAAACTCCCTCTCCTAAGTGGTTTGGACTCTCTTACATGCAAGGAGATACCTCCCTCTTCCTCCCTCCCTCCCTCTCTATGCAAAAATATCTTTGAATACTCAACACAACCCATAGGACTTGTTTGAAATAATTAAAGAAGACTATTTAAATAAAATCCTAATTTTTAATTTAATACTTTTGATCGTACAGTATGATACTAAGATCGTACTACCAATTAGTTCAATTCCTATCATAGATCGTCATATAAGATATTTTTTTATAAAGTATGATTAGTTATATCAAATTAGAGATCAACTAATAGGAACCAAGGTTTGGCAAGAAAACTCTTAGTAGGGGTGTCAATTTCAGGTCACGGGTTGAGTTCGGGTCGAACCCGAAATTGACCCGGCACTATTCGGGTCAACCAGAACCCAACCCATTTTTGAAAACGGGTCAGTTTTTTGGACCATAACCCGGCCCGCTTTGGGTCCGGGTCAACCCGACACAACCCGAATGACCCATTTTCAGCAAAAAATTGCTATTTTTTTTTGTCAAAATGGGTCTATCTCCTCTTTTTCGGGTCAAAAATAGGTCAAAATCGAGTCAAACTCGGCTTGCCGGGTCAAAATCGGGCTTTTGGGTCCAAAATGGGTCAATTTTGGGTCAAAGTATTAACCCGAACCCAACCCGATTTTTGAAATGGGTCGAAATGTTGAACCCGAACCCGAGCCGTTTCGGGTTCAGGTTGACCCTAACCCAAAATTTTCGGGTCGGATTCGAGTCGAGTTTTCAGGTCGTGTCAAATGTTGACACGCCTAACTCTTAGATTGATCAAACTATATGATTAGGATCATAAAAAATGAAAATTAATTTGGTTTTGATCGAAATTCAATTCATTAATCTTGGGGATGAAACTAGGCATCAATCATCAATAACCATACAGTATAAAATCCTTCATACAGTATGATAATTTTGGTAGCATAGACTGATGCTGGAATTTATCAAAATAGTTAATTGTCATGTACGATTAAGGAACATACAATATGCTTAGTTATATTTCAAATTCAATTTATTTAATTTAATAAAACACTTAAATTATTTTTTAGATTAACTATTTATACAATACGATGGGGATCATATAGTGCAATTTAACAGATAATATATTTATTTAATTTTTATCCCCTCTTGTGAGTATATGTTTGGTTGTTTAGCCAACATACACCAAATAACTCAAGAAAAGAAAAAAGTATGTACTCTTTAATAATAAACTAACAGAACCTTAACACTGCACTATCTTGAGTATGCTTCTTTAATCTAAAGTAGTGTATGTTATACCTGAAATTATTAGTAACACACAAAAGAAATAGACAATATATAAAACAGAGACTCGTAAATGATCAAGCCAATAATATTAGTAATAAAAATACTAATCAAGCTTTTTTATTTCAACAATATACTCTAAAATGTACTTGCTCCTTGATGACATAAGGTCTTTCCCATGTGCATCTCAACTTCTCCATTGCAAAATATTGAGCCATGGTATCTACTTTGTTAGTACCAATTCTTCATCATGGACTATTTCCTCTTTAACATTCGTGGCATGAGATTCAACCTTTAAGCGAGTCAGAATCTTAGAGGACTTCAAGATGTTAAACCATGGAGACCCTTTTGTTAGAAATGTGGCCTTCTTTTGTAACTTTGATATCATATAGTTACCCCTTTCTTTCCAAGGCAATTGTTGCGAGTTTATTCTTGTACTAAATCTCTTAATCTACTAGAAAATTTAGTGGTTGATCTATTGGTATAACCATCATTGTTTTGGTTAGTGGAAAGACCGAGTAACTTGGCCAACATCACAGACTGGTGAGTATTTTAAACTTTTTTTGGAGGCATTGTTTCTGCAATCTTCTTAGATAAAATGTTCATCAATTGATCGAAACTTCCTCTTTTTAATTCAATAGGGAGGAGGAGTTGACACCTCAATATTGTTGGGATAATATTATATGTCATCATCATTCGATGTTCTGCCAGGCAACTCTACTCTTAAACAAGCCCTATGGACATGGCTCCATATACCATTCTTGCAAGTCTTTTCTCCATCTATATATGTCAGACATATGTAGATGATATCAATGACCTATGTCGGGGAACTTGCCAAATTTTTCTTGAGTGAATTGATGAATGGTCAGATTGGCGCATGTGAGTTAAGCATGTGTGAGTAACTCGACCTTATCATCTTTGGGATTGAATAGGCTGGCGAATTCATAATATTGTGAAGTTCATAGCCCTAGCGAGTTTGTGAATCTGGCTAGCTCAAGGTCTTAGAAAGTTGACAACTTTAATCTTTTCATCCTATTGAGATGCCATGAACCGAACTAACTCTTAAATCACTCTAGGAAAGCTGAGTATTTCCGACAGAAGATTATGAAGTTTCCAGTGGATTTCGAAAATTTTTGGTGGATTTCCGGCAAAAATGTCTTCGACGGTAAATTGCGCGTCGAAAAAACTTTCTGTCAAAAAAAAAAAATCGCTGGAAATGTTTTCTGGCTGAAAAAACCCGCCGGTAATTTTTTTCAGTCGGAAAAGAGCCATCGGAATAAATAAAACGGTTTTTAAAAAAATTACCGGCTCAGGTGAGCCCGCTCTCGCACCAGCGGGCCTGCTTCCACCCCCGTCCGCGCTAGCGAGCCTAGTTCCAGCGCTCAGGTGAGCCCGTTCCCGTCCGCGCCCGGGCTAGTGAGCCTACCCTGTCCGCGCCCGGGCTAGTGAGACCGCTCCCGCTCCCGCGCCCGGGTGAGCCCAAATGTGCATATCCCCCCTAAGAATCGAACCGAGGACCTCCCACACTCCCTGCCCGGGCGCCAGTCGGACCACTATGTCGTTTCTGCAAAATTGTTATAATATATATTTTTTATTTATATAAAACCCACAGAAAACTACAATTAAAACTAATTAATTTAAGTTACTTAAGTAACAATTAATAAAATTATGTTATTAAATTAATAATCAATTAAAATTGATTATTAAATTAATAATTAATTAAAATAAACTATACAATTATTAATGAATTAAATTATGAATAAATTATATTTTTAGACTCCTTCGAAAAATCCGTCTGAAAAGTCGCTGAAATTTTTGTTTGAAAAATTGTCGGAAATATTTCTAAAAAATCTGTCAGAAATCCGCCAGAAGTTCTTCCGTCGGAAATACACTGGAAATTATGTCGGTAATGGACGATTTTCCTATAGTGAATCATGCCTTGAAGATATTTGGGTATACAAGTAGACACACAAGGATTTTTCAAATTCCTAAAAATTTTTATATGGGGATTTTAATTTTAAATTAAATTATGATATCGAACAATCGTAAGATGAGAATGGAACGTACAAAGGCGAATGATTGCTAGAGATAATTAAGGCAGAAGAATGAGTTTGACTAAAATTTGATAAAAATAAATTCAAAAAATTTGAATTTATTTTAGAATAAATATAATTTATAAATAATCAATCAACTTTTTCATTAAATTCGTCTGAAATTAAATTTAAAAATCTTAATGAAAAGTTTTTAAGACAAAATGTTGTATAATCAAAATATACCCCAAAATTATTAAATTTATCATAAGATAAGTTTATTGGCCACATTCATTTCATAATAAATTAAATAAAATTGCATTAAAATTCATCCAAATTAACATTTGACCAGGTCAATCTCGAGTCTGTCATTTACTATTTAAAAATCTATAGCAACTGAATTTTACTTCAAATACTTTCAACCAATTTTTTTCTTCTTTAAATAGAATTATTCACAAAAGCTACGATTATGGAGTTTTGACCGAGTTTTCAGCATAATACGTTAGCATTCCCCTCCACAGTTCCTCAAATGACTTAATTTATGAATTGTCACCCTTCTGTTCGCCTAGCTTCCACATTCCCATCTCTCTCTCTCTCTCTCTCTCCTTCCTGCTCGCCACCATGGTCGAACCTGCTGGAGCTCAGTCCTTCCGTCGCCGAAGCAGAAAGCAAAGCCATCCCAGAAGCACATTTTATAATCCGATCAAAGAACAGTTATTAGAAGAAGAAGAAGAAGATCGCCATCTCTCTCTTCCCAACGCAGCTAACAAGCCAGCATCGCCTAAGAAGACGCGGCCGAATTAGGATGCCGACTTAAGTTTGCAGGAGATTTAAATGCGTAGATTAGGTTTGAGATTCACGATCATTTTATGTTCAATTACTGTTGCATGTCTTGTCGGAATATTCTTCGTCGTAGCTTAGTTTTTTTTTTTTTTTCTTTTCATGCTCGTAGAACAAGAGAATCTTTTTAGTATAAATGCGATGTTGATGTTGGTATTAATGAAAATTCTCATGCAGATTAGTTATAATAATGTGATGATACAGCAACGGCGGAGGGAGGCGAGGTCCCGCAGGGGAAAGTTGTTACGTCCGGACATAAAATCGGAAATCCGGACAAATATCGAGCGATATCGAGCACCCAAGTGACGTGGCGCTTTGTTATTAGTCTATGGACGCGTTCGGTGTCCGGAAACAATAATTACTCCCCGCGTGGGCATGTACCCAGCCCCCTCCGTGAAATTTAAAAAAAAAAATGTATATAATCTCTTACTGTTCGTGATTTTGGCCGGTTCAACATTCGCTCGCCTTAATAGTATCTTTGCTCTCGCGCGGCACAGCTCTTGTCTCGTTGCTTCTTCCTTCGACTTCCGCCAGTGCGTCCAGCCTGAGAGCTTTCAGATCGGTGCTTCTCAAAACGATGCGTCTTTGCCGACATCTTGTACCCGTTACTTTTTTCCTTCGGCTTACGCCATCTCGTTCCCTTCGTCCTTCTTTCGATCCGAGTCATCCAACAGTGTGTTGTCGTGGCTCGTAAATAGTCCGTCTTTGAAGGTAATATCCAGCATTGCATTGATTTGGATGTTTTTTACTTCTTAAAATTGATTTGAATGTTTTTTTTACTTCCGGCATCAGTCCTGCTGTCACCATTTGTTTCATCATCTTCTTTTCAGTTTTTATATTTAAGTTATTTTAATTTTTTTCCATGTGTATTCTGTGAAGGTTAAAAAAAATGTTGGTCATATTTAGGTTGTGATTTATCCCTATTTGGCTGTTTCTCATAGTTGTGTTAATGTGTTTCCTTGTGTTTTCTATTTTCTGGAGTTGTTGCATTTCAATATGCTTCAAATATTTGCGTTCGTGCTTGAAGGTTTGAATCTTCTATAAAATGCTTGCCTCATTAGATAGATTCCAAAGGACACGTGAATACAATTTTATCAACAATATAATGATCTATTACCATTATAATTATTTATGTAACATATCAATATGAATGTTAGGAATCATCCTGTTTACTTTGCTTATCATCATTATGCTGGACAATTTATTCATCAAAATATTTAAGAGAGGTTTTTTTTAATATCATATTTGACTTAATACTTCAAATGAGTTCTACATGTTTTAGGTGCCTTGACTTTGTACAAAGATTATGAAGAAATATTTTAAGAAGACCTCACAATCTTGTGTATCAACACCAATAGGGGATTAAAAAAAAAAAAAAAAAATAGGTCCCCTCTACAAAATTTTTCTGGATCCGTCACTATGATACAATTTATTATATCCTCGGATAACATCATCCAATATGATCATTATTTAGGTTTCATTTGGGATTTTTTTATTGTTTCTTAAAGCAACTTTGTAGTAAAAAAAATTATTTATTTTTACTAAAATATTAAACTCTTAAACCAAATTAAGTTCCGAGAATATTGCACTGGTTGAATATAAATCCAAAAATCTCAAGTTCAAGTCTCCTTAAAAGTCTAGTGTCAACCATATTTGAATTAATAAGCAACTGTAAGGCCACAATTTTTTAAAATATTTGATTTTTTTAATGTTCGCATTAGACTTTCTCAGCCTCTTATAAAGAAATTTTATTATAAAATAAAAATTCTTGAGTTCAAAATGTTGAGTCTAGTAATTAGGTTGTTAAACCTAAGTGAATGTCCCAAGGCTACCAAGAAGGGGGGTGAATTGGTACTTTAAAAAATTTTATGTCCCCTTTGAAATAAGTTGAACCGAAATGAAAATTTTTCTTTTAAGTTTTTCTAGAAAAAGTTTTTCAACCACAGAGTTTTTAAAACTGAAAATTAAAATACGGAAATGTAAAAACAGTAAAGTAAATAACACCAGATTTATAGCGGTTCGGTCTAAAACAAGACCTACATCCACTCCCCAGAGACACCCTCTGAGTATTGCACTAATACCAATAGTGACTCTCCTTTTGCACCTACAGCAAGGCGGAGAAACCATTACAACACACTCTTTTTCACCACTCCCCGGTGCGGCAGTGAACCGTCCGTCCTTTTACACAATCCCCAGTGTTGGCAGAGAATCGTCCGTCCTTTCACACTATCCCCAGTGTTTGTAGAGAACCGTCGTCCTTTCACACTCTCCTAGTGTGGGCAGAGAACCCTTCGGCTGTTCACACTCTCCAAGTGTAGGCAGAGAACCCTTCGTCTATTTACACTCTCCAAGTGTAGACAGCGAACCCTTCGGCTGTTCACACTCTCCAAGTGTCGGCAGAGAACCGGATCTCCTTGACAGATCTTCTCACAAGAATCTAGAAGGAAGAAAGAAAAGAGTGAAGTAATCCCAATTCACAAGTAGATATTCTTATCTTTGAAATCTAAGTGAAGCCTTCTCGCTCCAGTGGTAGGAATCCTCCCTTGAATGCTCTCTTCCACTCTCTCCTTGGTTATTCTCTCAAGAGGCACGAAGATCAAATGACAAAAAGATTGGGTGGCAATCTAATTCGGACTATTTATACAAAAGACAAGAAAAACTGCCCAAAAACTGCAAGTTTTCAATTCTGTACGCAGTGGATCGTCCTGGACGATTTTACTTAAACGATCTGAAACGACCCTATTTGAATATGTGTACGAAATGTCTTCGTATAGTTGATCGTCCCGTACGAACTAGGTTCTTCCGGTACGAACGATTATTACAAGGTCGGTTCTAGAAACTGCTGAAAACTGTTCTAAGTCGGTTAATCGTTTGGACGAGAATATGTTCGTCTGGACGAAATTTTTACAGAGGATTCATCGTCATGGACGAAAATTTTCCAGAGGACCAATCGCCATTGACGATAATTTAATTTCGTCTGGACGAAAATTTTCCAGAGACCCAATCGTCCTAGACGATTATTAATTTCGTCTGGACGAAAATTTTCCAGATGACCAATCACCATTGACAATAATTTAATTTCGTCTGGACGAAAATTTTACAGAGAACCAATCGTCCTGGACGATTGTAAATTCGTCCTGGACGAATAGGACTTAGAAAAACTTTGAAGCAAGTTCCTATTCGTTTCATGTGCTCAGAAGGAGATAACTGTCTGATCACCCAGTACGAATTGATATCGTCCCGTACGATCAGTATAAATTTTATATAATCTCCTTATGTGTGTGTATGTTTTTATTCACTCAAATTACAATCTCTCAAATTCAATTTGATTTCTAAGAAAAGTACAAGCTTCAAATTTTACAAAGTATGTCATGCTGAATTTAATTTGAAGTCTTCGTAGTCTGGAGTTTGTTTTTCCTGAAATGTTAGTACACACAAGAGCAAATACAATTCTTCTAAAAATTGTTAGGAGAGAACTACACATTTAACAATAATGTTTGGAATCATCAAAACTACATAAGTTGCAAAAATGTAAAGCATGCAAATAGCAATTATCTTAACAATCTCCACCTTTTTGATGATGGCAAAATGATTATTATTTATATGATTTCAAATTAAACCAATCTCCTAAACTCCCCCTGAATTGATGTATATATAAAAATAAGGAGGCATTTTGAACATAAAACACAATTTTTTCTTTTTCAAAAAAAAAATTTAATAACAAACTACAAGACAAGACCACACAAATAAAAACATACAAACATAATAATTTCTCCCCCTTTTTGACAACAATAAAAAGTGAAGAAGAAATAGACGAGAAATGTAAATAATTGTATGAAATTCATTTGAAAATTTAATCTAAATGGTGATTGACATAAGGTATGCAATTTAAAACTAAAAATATTAGGTCAATCATAGAAATTCATGAAATTTAAGAAGTGATATAACATTGTAAGTAAGAAGAATTTATCAAAGACATGATTCAATTTAGACATTCGAATATAGAAAATCATTACAAGAGAGATGTAAAAAAAAAAATTTATATTTCAAAGTTCAATAGAATATAAATGAACATAAGATCAATTTGAATTAAGAGATTTAAAGAATTTGAAAAGAAGAGAATTACCACATGTGGCGCTTTACGCATCTTTTTCAAAAATTTTGGGCACATTTTTGTGCATCTTTTGATATTGGGCTAATTTTGTGCCCCTTTTTCATATTTGCAAACCTTTGCGCATTCCTTTTGATTTTTGTACTCTTTGTACAATTTTCAAGAGTAATTGAGATCAAATCTTTCCAAAATCAATAATCTAAAATTTTAAATATTTCTAAGTGCATAAATATCACTTGAGCATAGAAATATAAAATAAGAAAACATCTAAATTGCAATAATAATATTAACTTTTATGTAGTCTAAATGAATAGACATGAATTTAAAAGTTCTAACTATAACAAGTTATAAATAATTTTTAAATTTAAAAAGACTAGATTTTCTAATGTAAATAATCTCAAATTATAATTTAATTTAAGCACTATTAAGATTAAATAAGACTTAATAAAATTCATAAAAATTAACCACATTCCAAAAACAAACCAAATTTGAATCAAGTACAACATGCATTGATATTAATGAAAGGATTACAAATTCATTTCATAATATCAAAAACAACAAACAAAAAAAATACATTGAACTTAAAAGTAAAGACAAACATAAAAACAAACACTGAAAATAAAAACTGACATAACAAAACATTTAGAACACACACGAGTACAACAAAAACAAAGAAGTTCATCTCTCATTCTCTACTGTTCTGGAGGAGAAGGAGGAATGCCGCCAAAAAGGTTGAAGTAGGAGGCCATCAACATTACATTGGTATTGATTTCATGTACTTCATTTCTAATGCTACCAATGTCTTGTTGTTGCTGCATAAGTTGAGCATCAAGTTGATCAAACCTTTGATCAACATGAGTCTTTAGTCTATCAAATTTCTCAATCAGATTCTGATAATCTGACTGAGGTGCAGAAGTTTGCACTCCTTCTTCTTCTTCTTCTTCTAAAGCACTGGCATGTGCTTTTTCTTTTTCTTTTTCCTTCTTGAAAAGCAATCTGAAGGAAGCATCATTATAGTACACTGGCTCTTCGTATTCATCATCAGAATGCACTAAGTTGTATTTCTTTTCCAAATGTATGTAACTAAGTGTCCTAATGAGATGTTCCTTTTTCTCTTCTGATCTGCATGTCCTATTTCTGAAAGCCCATAGAGATGATCTATGATAAGTTGGGCTTCGTCAAAAGGATGACATTCCATAATCAAAAAGGTTAGAACAGAAAGAAGATGGGTAATATTAATCCTATCACCAGCTTTAGGAATGATTGAAGATCGAAGGATATGCTGGATGATTCGGGCATTTTTGATCATACCGGAGACTCTAGCGACATGATAGTTAAGAGCATTTTGTCTAATTACCCTATTGACATCATACCATTTGAAAGTGGTTTCAGTCATTTGGGTGTGGGCTCTATATCCTTCAGTTCTTAAGTTCAAAAAGGCACCAATGTCATGCTTGGTGATTTCAACTTTTTGTTTGAAAACATAAGAACTAATGCAAGAGTGGTCGGAATTAAAACTCATGTTGGCTAGGAAATAGTGAAAGGTTTGTTTGTTGTAAAAGTGGACGAGAGAAAGAATGAATTGAAACTGGGTGGAGGCAAAAAGGTGCGATACCTTAAAGTGTATCTCGCTTTGAATTAAAATACGAGATGGAGTTATTTTGGCAGATGCAAAACGAGGAAAAGATTCCTCATTTGCCTTTGATAGGAAGTTTTCGGAGGCATTTCTTTGAGGTTTCTTCACAAACACCTTTTGTCTCTTGCTTGAGGAGGCCATTGATGATTTGAAGTAGAAAGGGATTGAAAGTGAAGTTTGGAGGTGTGATTGTTAAGTTAGAAAGCCTTCATATTTAAAGAAAACGATACGTTCGTCCTGGACGAAAACAGTTCGTCCTAGACGAAAATCATCGTTCATCTGGACGAAAATATTTCGTACAGACGATCCAATTCGTCCAAAATGTAACAGCTTTTCATAATCAACATAATTTATGATACGTCCCTTCGTACAGGCTTTTTGACTTGACCGATCGTACAGACGAAAATTTTTCGTACAAATGATCAAAAGTTAATTCGTTTTAATGTCTGTTGAAAACTGACCCCTACAATGAAACGACATCTGTTCGTCTGGACGAACCAAAAATTCGTACAGACGAACTTCACAATTAAAACTGTCTTATCCACTCAACCGCTGCATTCAATCATCTCGACGTTTGAGAAAAAAAAATTTTGTCCTGGACGATCGTCAGATCGTACAAACGATCTAATTAAAAACTGCTCTCAAAACGGTTAAAAATCGTGCAAACTGATTCTTCCACACATCGTCCAGTATGAAACAAAATTCATCCCAAACGATTTTCACCAATTTTTAAATTTTTGAATTTTAATTTAAGAAAATTAAACAAAACATTCAAAAACACAGAAAACATAAAACAAACCATAGACTTAAAAACAAAATCATTCAAAACACACAAAAATTCACAAAAACAAAAATAAAACAAAAATAAATAAACTTAGAAAACATAAATATCAATGTTGCAAAGACATTTTATTTAGGCATTCAAATCAATAACACCAAGCCTTGTTCTTAAAGTACTAAAGGTATCAAATGCTAAAGGTTTTGTAAAAATATCTGCAAGTTGATTTTCAGTTGAAACATGTGTGAGTTCAATTTCTCCCTTGGATACATGATCCCTTATGAAATGATGCCTTATGTCTATGTGTTTGGTTCTAGAATGTTGAATAGGATTTTTGGAAATGCAAATAGCACTAGTGTTGTAACAATAAATTGGAATAGTGCCGATAGTTAATCCTAAATCAATCAACTGTTGTTTTAACCAAAGTATTTGTGCCACACAACTTTCTAATGCAATGTATTCTGCTTCTGCAGTAGATAGGGCTACTGAATTTTATTTTCTACTAGACCAAGAAACTAATGAATTTTCAATGAATTGACATGTTCCAGAAATGCTTTTTCTATCCACTATACAGACTGTAAAGTCAGAATCTGAATAACCAACAATTTCAAATGATGAGCTAAACTTAAGATACCAAATTCCTAAGTTTTGAGTTCCTAGTAAGTATCTTAAAATCCTTTTCACTGCTGTCAAATGTGATTCTTTTGGATCTGATTGAAATCTAGCACATAAGCAAACACTGAACATAATATCTGGTCGGCTAGCAGTCAAGTAAAGCAAAGATCCAATAATCCCTCTATATTTCTTTTGATCAATAGATTTTCCCTTAAGGTCCTTATCCAACTGAACTGAGGAACTCATTGGTATACTAACAAGTTTAGCATTGTCCATTTTATATTTCTTGAGGATGTCCTTAATATATTTAGTTTGACTAAGAAATGTCCCTTCCTCAAGTTGCTTGATGCTAAAACCTAGAAAGTAATTTAAATCTCTCATTAGACTCATTTCAAATTCACTACTCATTGTATTAGAAAAATCATCACAAAGATTTTTATTTGAAGATCCAAAGATGATATCATCCACATAAATTTGAACAATGAGTATTTCCTTTCCAAATCTTTTTAAGAAGAGAGTTGTATCCACACTTCCTTTTTCAAAGGATCTTTCAAGTAGGAAGGTGCTCAACCTCTCATATCAAGCCCTAGGTGCATGTTTCAATCCATATAATGCCTTCTTTAACTTAAAAATATGATTTAGGTATTTTGAATTTTCAAAGCCTGGAGGTTTTTCTACAAAAACATCTTCTTCAATAACCCCATTTAAAAATGCACTTTTAACATCCATTTGAAATAATTTAAAACTTTTAAAACAGGCAAGGGCAAGTAAAACCCTAATTGCTTCAAGTCTTGCTACAGGGGCAAAGGTCTCCTAAAAATCAATTCCTTCAATTTAATTATACCCCTTAGCAACTAATCTAGCCTTATTTCTAATGACTACTCCTGAGTCATTCATTTTATTTTTGAACACTCACTTGGTTCCAACAACACTTTGATCTTTTGGCCTTGTAGTTAATTCCCAAACTTTATTTCTTACAAATTGATTCAATTCTTCTTGCATGGCCAATATCCAAAATTCATCAGAAAGTGCTTGATCAATATTAGTGGGTTCTATTGTTGAAATAAAGGCTGAATGATTGACTTCCTTATTTAATCCACGCCTAGTTCTAACACCCTCACTTGGTTCACCTATAATCAATTCTCTTGGGTGGTTTTTAGAAAATCTCAAATCTCTAGGCAAAGGGTTTTCTCTTTCTAAATTTTCTTTCACATTTTCTGCCAAATTTAATCTATCAATCTTTTGGGAGTTTTCCTCAATCTCTTCTTCCACAATATTTGGCTCTTCCAAATTTCCACTCATCAAATACAACATGTGTGGTTTCTTCAATGACTAAAGTTCTTTTGTTGAATACCCTATAAGATTTTCCAACACTTGAATATCCAACAAAAATTCATTCATCTGATTTTGGATCAAATTTTTCTAAGGCAGATTTTCCATTATTATGAATGAACACTTTGCAACCAAAAACATGCAAATGTGATAAATTAGGTGTTCTGCCTTTTAGCAACTTATAGGGTGTTTTATTTAAATTTGATCTTACATTCACCCTATTCAGAACATATCATGCAGTGCTAACCGCCTCAGCCCAAAAATATTTAGGAAGTGAGTATTCTGCCAACATTGCTCGGGCGGCTTCTATTAGTGTTCTGTTTTTCCTTTCAACTACCCCATTTTGTTGAGGTGTTCTATGTGCTAAAAAATTGTGATCAATCCCTTTTTCCTTACAAAAATTTTCAAATCTTTCATTTTCAAATTCTCCTCCATGATCACTTTGTAAAGAAATTATTTCACATCCTAGTTTTCTTTGAATCCAAGTTGAAAAATTTCTGAATTACTCAAATGATTCACTCTTATGAAAAAGAAATCTAACCCAAGTGAATCTTGAGAAATCATCTACTATAACAAATCCGTATACCTTCCCTCCTAGACTTACAGTTCCTACTGGTCCAAAAAGATCCATGTGAAGAATTTCCAAAGGTTTACTGGTCCTAAGATCCTTATTGGACTTAAAAGAGGACTTCACTTATTTTCCTAATTGACATGCATCACAAAGATGGTCCTTAGTAAAGTCTAGTTTTTGTATACCTCTCACCAAGTTCTTTTGGGTAATTCTCCTAAGATTTTTCATACTAGAATGACAAAGTCTCCTATGCCAAATCCATGATTCATCAGAAACAGTTTTTAAACAAAAAGCAGTAGGAGATTGAATAGAATTCAAATCTAGCATGTAAACATTGTTTACCCTTTTTCCATTAAAAATTTCTTTCCCATTTAGGCTTAATATGCAGGTAGTAGGTAAAAATTTCACATTATAGCCCTTATCACATAGCTGACTTATACTTAACAGATTATGTTTTAAACCTTCAACCAATAATACATTGTCTATGAAAAAGTTTTTGAAATTTTCAATCATACCTGATCCAACCACTTTCTTTGTGGTATTATCTCCAAGTGTAACCTTGCTTCCATTCCTGGCTTCTAGCGTTATGAATTGAGCAATATCTCCAGTCATATGCTTTGAACATCCGCTATCCAGGTACCATATGCTCCCACGAGGTCTTGTGTGAGAGCACTCCTGCAAAAATCTCAAATGTTAGACCTGGGAACCCAAACTAGTTTGGGTTCACCTTTAAGAAATTTATAATCAGATGCATGTATGATATGTCTAGGTTTATGCATCTTAGGTCTCCACACCAAATTAGATTTCATCATCAAGGTACATGTGTGAGCTATATGTCCCAAAAATCCATAATTATTACATTTAACATTAGAAAAAATATTTCTAAGTTTTTTCTTCCATGTGATTGTCTTCTAAGGGATTTCATAAATTTAGGATAGTATTTAGGATTTGTAAAATCTTCAAGTCTGGGGGATTTCCTATTATCCTCGAGAACTCTTATTGTTAGTTTGTAAAATGAATTCATATCTTCCAAGATTCGATTGGTATAATTGATTCTATATGCTTTGCTCTCAGATTCATCCTTAAAATTCTTAAATTCTTTTTCAAGTTCTGCATAGGATGTTTTTAAGTTTTCAAAATTTTTATTCAATTCATCGTATTCATCAAGTAGTTTTATGTGGTTGTCATCTATTAAAGCATGGTCTTTCCTAAGGATTTCATGTTCCTTCTTGAGTTCTTCCAGTTCCAAGCTTACACTAGCATGCATCTTTTTTATTTTCCTATATGCATCATGCATGTATTCAGAAACTTCAAATAATTTATCATAGGTTAAGTCACATACCTCTTCTTGATCTGAGTGATCCACATTGTCTGCCATCAAGCAAAGATTAGTGACTTCTTCTCTTTTTCAGTCTCAGATGAGTCTGAAGCTGAGTCTGTCCAGAAAGCTCTTTGAAACTTCTTCTTTCCCTTCTTTACCATTGGTTTCTCCTCTACCTTCTTCTTGCTAGGAGTGGCTTTAAGTTTTGAGCAATCAGTCTTGATATGACCTGGTTTCCTGCATTCATAACAAATTACTTCATTAAAAACTTTGTCATTTCTATTAAACTTACCTCTGTTTCATTGCTGGCGTCTCTTCTGCTTTCTCTTTAAAAAGCTTCTGAATTGTCTAGTCATCAGTACAATATCATCTTCATCCTCAGGTTGTGAGTATTCAGTATCTGACTCTTCCACCTTTAGTGCAATATTCTTCTCCTTTCGTGGTTCACCTGCATCAATCTTTCTTTGACTTACTCCTTGCTCATAAGCAATGAGTGAACCAAGAAGATTGTCAATAGAATATATGTTTAGATCTTTAGACTCTATAATTACAGTAATTTTAGCATCATAAGCAGTAGGTAAACATCGAAGAATTTTATTGACCATTTCAGCATTAGTTAATTCCCTACCAAGTGCATGCAAAGAAGTGACAATTTGTGTGAATCTTGTGTACATGTCAGAAATAGATTCATTAGGTTTCATGTGAAATAATTCATAATCATGTAACAAGATATTGAGTCTTGACTGCTTAACCTCATTTGTCCCTTCATAAGTTATACAAAATCTATCTCATATGCCCTTTCCGCTTTTGCAAGTGGAAACCCGCATGTAGTCTTCAGATTTTAAAGCACAAAAGAAACTATTTAGACATTTGGCATTTAATTGTGCTAAGTCACGTTCTTCTATAGTCCATTCTGCAAAAGGTGTTTCTACCCTAACTCCATCAACTAATCTAGTTGATTTTGTGTAACCTTCCTGGACTAGTATCCACATGCGATAGTCAAGTGACTGTAAGAAAGTAGACATGCGTGTTTTCCAAAAATCAAAAGAAATATTGTCAAATAGTGGAGGTCTAGTGATAGAGTAACCCTCAGGTGTGTTTCGGTTTCCGAATGTAGCTATCTATGTTAATCAAAAAGTAGTTCAAAATTATGATTTTGAAACGAAGCTCTGATACCACTTGTTGAGTCTAGTAATTAGGTTGTTAAACCTAAGTGAATGTCCCAAGGCTACAAGAGGGGGGGGGGGGTGAATTGGTACTTTAAAAATTTTTATGTCCCCTTTGAAATAAGTTGAACCGAAATAAAAATTTTTCTTTTAAATTTTTCTAGAGAAAAAGTTTTTTAACCACAGAGTTTTTTAAAATTAAAAAATTAAAATGCGGAAATGTAAAAACAGTAAAGTAAATGACACCAGATTTATAGTGGTTCGGTCTAAAACCAGACTTACATCCACTCCCTAGAGGCACCCTCTGAGTATTGCACTAATACCAATAGTGACTCTCCTTTTGCACCCATAGCAAGGCGGAGAAGCCTTTACAACACACTCTTTTCACCACTTCCCCGGTGCGGCAGAGAACCGTCCGTCCTTTTACACAATCTATCCCCAGTGTTGGCAGAGAACCGTCCGTCCTTTCACACTATCCCCAGTGTTGGCAGAGAACCGTCGTCCTTTCACACTCTCCTAGTGTGGGCAGAGAACCTTTCGGCTGTTCACACTCTCCAAGTGTAGGCAGAGAACCCTTCGTCTATTTACACTCTCCAAGTGTAGGCAGCGAACCCTTCGGCTGTTCACACTCTCCAAGTGTCGGCAGAGAATTGGATCTCATTGACAGATCTTCTCACAAGAATCTAGAAGAAAGAAAGAAAAGAGTGAAGTAATCCCAATTCACAAGTAAAGATTCTTACCTTTGAAATCCAAGTGAAGCCTTCTCGCTTCAGTGGTAGGAATCCTCTCTTGAATGCTCTCTTCCACTCTCTCCTTGGTTATTCTCTCAAGAGGCACAAAGATCAAATGACAAAAAGATTGGGTAGCAGTCTAATTTGGACTATTTATACAAAAGACAAGAAAAACCGCCAAAAACTGCAAGTTTTCAATTCTGTATGCAGTGGATCGTCCTGTACGATCGTGGATCGTCCTGGACAATTTTACTTAAACGATCTGAAACGATCCTATTTGAATATGTGTACGAAATGTCTTCGTACAGCTGATCGTCCCGTACGAACTAGGTTCGTCCGGTACGAACGGTTATTACAAGGTCGGTTCTAGAAACTGCTGAAAACTATTCTAAGTCGGTTAATCGTTTGGCCGAGAATATGTTCGTCTGGACGAAATTTTTACAGAGGACTGATCGTCCTGGACGATTATTTATTTTGTCTAGACAAAAATTTTCCAGAGGACCAATCGCCATTGACGATAATTTAATTTCATCTGGACGAAAATTTTCCAGAGACCCGATCGTCCTGGACGATTATTAATTTCGTCTGGACGAAAATTTTCCAGAGGACCAATCGCCATTGACGATAATTTAATTTCATCTGGACAAAAATTTTACAGATAACCAATCGTCCTGGACGATTGTAAATTCGTCCTGGACGAATAGGACTTGGAAAAACTTTGAAGCAAGTTCCTATTCGTTTCATGTGCTCAGAAGGAGATAACTGTCTGATCACCCAGTACGAATTGATATCGTCCCGTACGATCAGTATAAATTTTATATAATTTCCTTATGTGTGTGTATGTTTTTATTCACTCAAATTACAATCTCTCCCTTTCAATTTGATTTCTAAGAAAAGTACAAGCTTCAAATTTTACAAAGTATCTCATGCTGAATTTAATTTGAAGTCTTCGTAGTCTGGAGTTTGTTTTTCCTGAAATGTTAGTACACACAATAGCAAATACAATTCTTCTAAAAATTGTTAGGAGAGAACTACACATTTAACAATAATGTTTGGAATCATCAAAACTACATAAGTTGCAAAAATGTAAAGCATGCAAATAACAACTATCTTAACACAAAGCACGTATAATGATTCACAAATTTGGAATTTGAACTTAGTCCTTTGTTGTGAGTAAGCAGAGTTGATAAGGTTTGAATAATAAATAATAAGATTATTTAAAATCTTAATGATGGCTAGGTTGAAAGTGAATCTCAACTAGATGGAACAACCTAATTTGCTAAAATGCCCCCACATTTTGGCAAATTATTAGGTCCGGTCACCGGACGTAGAGATACATCAAGATACTAATAAAATATTATTTTAAGTTAAGCGCATCAAAAGCGCAGGTAAAGCGCATGTAAAGTGCAGGTAAAGCGCAGTAAAAAAAGCTCAGGTAAAGCGCAGGCAACGTGACAAGTTTTAATTGAATGTCCTGACCTATTTTTAGGTCCGGTGACCGAACCTAATAATTTGCTCCACATTTTAAAGTTACCCTTTTGGGCCTTAAGTTCTGATAAAAGCTAAAACTCTAATAATTATTAAAATCTTATATTTCAAATAAATATAAATCACCCAAAAAAGTGAAGAAAAAAATCATTCACCATCTTGAATAATTTGTTGAGGCGGATAAATTTGAGAGAATCTTAACTCATAACGAGAGAATGTATAGTCAAGAATATCGTTAAGATTTATTTTAAATAATATCTTGCTAGTAAGGACATGACACGTGTCTTCAACCAATAGTTTTGTCACCAAATGTCACAACGGGTAAATGATTATGAGTAAAGCTCTATGACAGGGTGGTCTTGCCATTAAATAATATCATCATATGGTTAGAGTTAGATCCCATATATATTTTTTAATGGCCCCAAACCTCTTGAGTAATGAATCATAGGCGATGCTTGCTTTATTCAACTATGGGTTTTGTGACCAATCAAGTATATCCTTTAATGGCTCCAAACCTCTTGAGTAATGAATCATATGATATACTTGATTGGTCACAAAACCCTCTACTAGCAAATGATTGAAAGAATCATGGCAAGCCCAACCATGATCCCATAATTTTATCATCCCATATTGTTATAGTTCATAGTGTACTTAGTCAAAGGAGATAGTCGACCTAAGCCAACCGAAGGATCCCATTTGGAAGCCATAAGTTGCTTTATCCAGTGGTACCTTAAAGACATAGGATGAGTGTTTGACTATCCTTCCAATCAATGTGTTAAAAATTAATCATTTTGAGCTAACATGCAAACATTACACAGTTGCTTATTAATTCAAATATGGTTGACAATAGATTTTTAAGGAGACTTGAACTGGAGATTTGGATTTATATTCAACCAGTGCAATATTATCGGAACTTAATTTGGTTTAAGAGTTTAATATTTTAGTAAAAAAATTAAATTTTTTACTAAAAAATTGCTTTAAGAAACAATAAAAAATCATCCCAAACGAAACATAAATAATGATCATATTCGATGATGTTATCCGATGATATTATCCGATGATACAATAAACTGTATCATCAGATTATTATAACTAATCTGCATGAGAATTTTTATTAATACCAACATCAACATCGCATTTATTCTAAAAACATTCTCTTGTTCTACGAGCATGAAAAGAAAAAAAAAACTAAGTTATGACGAAGAATATTCTGACAAGAGATGCAACGGTAATTGAATATAAAATGATCGTAAATCTCAAATCTAATCTAGGCATTTAAATGTGCTGCAAACTTAAGTTGGCATCCTAATTTGGCCGTCGTCTTCTTAGGCGATGCTTGCTTGTTAGCTGCTTTGAGAAGAGAGAGATGGCGCTCTCGTTCTTCTTCGTCTTCTAATAACAGTTCTTTGATCGGATTATAAAATGTGCTTCTGGGATGGCTTCGCTTTCTGCTTCGGCGACGGAAGGACTGAGCTCCAGCAAGTTCGGCCATGGTGGCGAGAAGGAAGGAGAGAGAGAGAGAGAGAGAGAGAGAGAGAGAGAGAGAGAGAGAGAGAGAGAGAGAGAGAGAGAGATGGGAATGTGAAAGCGAGGCGAACAGAAGGGTGAAAGTACACATATAGTTAAATTTGTTTGAGGAGCTGAGTACTAACGTCTTATGCTGAAAACTCGGTCAAAATTTCATAATAATAGCTTTTGTGAATAATTCAGTTTAAAGAAGAAAAATATTGGGTGAGAGTACGTATTTGAACTAAAATTCCGTTGGTATAGATTTTAAAATAGAAAAAGATAGGAACTTTTACTTGGTCCGGTGAACGGACGTAGAGCTACGTTCGGCCGGCATTGAGATCGCGCCACGTAGCAGGCACAAAACCTCGGACCCGACCCGGCGAATAGTGGGTATGTCGCACGTGCGTTTATTAAATCCATGACAACTCGATATTGCTAGGTATTGCTAGGTATTTGTCAATTTTGCTCGACAATAACGAGAAATATCATTATGCGAAGATAAATACCGAGCAATACTGAGTAATACCGATCAATATCGAGCAATACAGAATTTTTCTAGAAAAACTCGGTATTACTCGGTATTGGTCTTCACGGAGCGGTATTTCTCGTTATTGCCAAGCAATACCTAACCTTACCGAGCAATACCGAGTAATACCTAGCAATACGTGAACATAACATTCCCGGGTTCCGGTCCAAGTCAAGTCGCTGAGCCGCGCGGTAAAGAGTAAGAGCACGTGGCGCGATCTCAATGGTGACCACACGTAGAGCTACATCCGGTAATCGTACCTAATAATTGTTCAAAAGATAGACTCGAGATTGACCTGGTCAGATGTTAATTTGGATGAATTTTATTGCAGTTTTATTTAATTTATTATGAAATGAATGTGATGGATAAACTAACTTATCTTATAATAAATTTAATAATTTTGGGGTATATTTTGATTATACTACATTATTTTGGCTTAAAAACTTTTCATTAAGATTTTTAAATTTAATTTCAGACGAATTTAATGAAAAAGTTGATTGATTATGTATAAATTATATTTATTCTAAAATAAATTTAAATTTTTGAATTTATTTTTATCAAAGCTTAGTCTTTTTTTTTTTTTTTTTTTGTCGTCAAAGAATGGATGATGCAGTACAAGGGAATTATAATTGAAGGGGATAACGTCAATGTTATTAAGTATATTCAGGATGGTCTTAAGAAGATGAATGCGTGCAAGGCCGGCATTAGAATAGAAGTTTTTTCTTTCATTAAAAATTTTCACCATGTCGTTTTTAAGTGTGTGAATAAGGAATGTAATAAGTTAGTTGATGTTTGTGCTAATATTGCTCTTAGTATGTAATAATTTTGTTTGGGATGATATTAGTATGGATCATATTCCTCCTCATTTTCTTCAATTGTTAAAGGAGTGTGACATTATTAGTAGTTTATATAAGGCCTTTTTTTTCTTTTAATGCTATTGTTATTTGCATCTTTCAAAGTAATGCATTGAGATGAGTAAAATATACAATTAATCAATCAAAAGTTTTATTGCACGAATCACAAAAAAAATATAATGATTGAGATATATCTAGAGTTTTAGACTAAGTTTTTTATTAACACGTAGGCCCTTTTGGTGATTTCCCCTAAAAATAAATAAATAAATAATATACTAAGTTTAGATGAAGACCGAAATCCCCTCTTAAAAAATAAAAAAATGCAGGAATTTTTTTCAATCAATTTTATCTTTCAAATACAAAGCTTAAAAGGAAAAAATAGAAACAAAACAAAACAATGTAAAAATAAAATAAAATAAAACACAATCAAACGTGTCTTAAAAGTACCATCAACTTGAAATGTAATATTCTTTTAATAAAATTTTAAAAAGATGTTTTGGATAGAAATAATTTGCTTTAATTTCTTACATACTTGATTTTTCAGCTAACTAAAATGTTTATTTTTTATTGATATTTAGAATTATTTATGCAAAATAAAAGCTTAGAAAATTATTAATAACTATTAAGAATTATTATTGAGAGAATGAAGATTATGAAAAAAATTATTGTCTTCTTTTTATAATTATTAAAAATATTTTTACGAGAATTATTTATAAAAATTATAAATTACATATGAAAGTTTATTATTAATTTTGTGGCAGTTTTACATGAAATAAATTCATTACCATACCACCATGACTTGGATAACCAAGAGAAGAAAAAGGCATATGCCAATTTTCAAACTTGAATTTTGGAGCATCCATGAAAATTATTTATTTTAAAGCTTTTCAAATTCTATTATGACATGGGCAATAACAATTAATCCCACATGATCTCATTCTTGTTAACTCAAACAAGGAAGGAAAATTGAAGATGCAAGTTTTCAATCAAAGTAATAATAAGGCTAATAAATTTTATCATTTTTATGTATTGGCTGATGCCTTTTTTTCTTTCTTAGATTTATAATGGCTATAAGCCTATAAATACCCATGTTGTCCTTAACATGAAATAGAATGGAAAAAAAAATTGTTTTCTTAATGATTTTGTTCTTAAGTACATTGCTTGATGATCTTTTCTTTTATAGGATTTGGTGATACTTCCATAAAATTATTATTGGGAGTCATATCCAAACTTAAACACTTGATCATCATTTTTTTAATTAAAGCCCACTCAAGGGTCTGTGTGTTAATATCAAATAAATATTACAAGTCCTTAACATGGATGAATAACTAGCTACAACTTGAAAGCACTACATTCAAAACAAAAAATAAAATACTAAGAGCCATAAATCCTTATCTAATTACAATCCACAAAAAGAAAACCTAGAAAATTCTACGATAGGCCAGTAGCCATCACCCAAAAAATAGAGATCATCAAAGATTTGTAAAATGAACATGAGCAAAATCACCAAACAATCAGAAGCAGCACACAGAGGAACAAAAGTCTGCCTAGAGTATCAACACCAACAACAAGAACCAAAGGAACCCTAAGAGTACTGATCCCCACAATTGCACAGCACTTGACCAACAAGATAGAAAATTAGTTATGGTGGTTATGATCAGCCAGAATAAAGGGCAACCCAAATACATAGCCATGCAAAACCAATAAACAAAGGAAACAAGCTAGAATAACTCAAATGCCCAAACCAAAAGTAAAAAAAAAAAAAAAGCACCAATAATAAAAAGAACCAACGACCACAACAAAAAAACATAAAATTCCACCACAACACTAAGAACACACTAATACATGCACAAAGCTGAAAGTGAAACTAGAGATTAACAGAACAACACAAAAATAGACTAAAAGAGCAAAATAGACCCAAAAACCCCACCAACCTAGCAATAGGCCAAGAAAAGGCACCCGACAACAATAAGAAAAATTAATGTAAGGAAAAAACAAAGCATCCAGCCTCAAAATACCTCTAATTAACCATATGAAGCTCGGAACAATTATTAAAAATCAACAAACCAAAAATAAAAGATCCTTTCTTAGAAAGCCAGTTAGCAGCACAATTACCTTCCCTCCACATATGAGTAATCTTATAGACAAACTGGAGCAAGATCTTCATAGTTTTTCAAAATAAACAAATAAAGAAGCATTATTGCATATTTTAAAAGAAATCAAGTCAACTAAAAGCTTGGAATCAGATTCAATCCAAATATTTGAGATACTATGACTCATGCAATTATTTGAACCTTATAAAAGAGCTTCCATCCCAACAAATAAAATATTGCAACTTGGAATATTGGAAGCAAAAGCCATCACAAAGTTTTCATTACAATCATGAATAATACCTTCACAATAAGAGCCAATATTAGAAACAGATTCAACAATATTGAGTTTAAATTGATGTATGAGAGGTTTAATCTAGTAGAAGACATTTGCAAGGCCATGAGTACAGCATTACCCCCAATATTAAAAAAAAAAACTAGAAGACGCTTTATTGTCCCTGCACTGATAAGGCTTCAGAACATTACCATGATATAATTGAAGAATTTTATCCTTAATCAGATTAATAATACTCTCAGCGTTCATCTTAATCCCATTGTATTTGAAACTATTTCTCTGTTGCCACAAGAACCAAAAAGCCAACATAGGGATAATGGTGATAAAATGTCCCTTGGGTCTTCTAACAAACCAATCCATAAGAAGGTCGTAGAAGTTTGTGTATCTATATCTCACATTAATATCCAAATTGGTCTTCAAAATATGCAATACCTTGATAATAATATGGTCCATAGATTCAACATAGGAGCATCATTGACTTTTGGAAGTGATATAAAGACCTTTATTTTTTAGATTCTCATCAACATAAATAAAACCTTTCAAAATCCTCCATATAAAATTAGAGATATTAATAGGGGTCGAAGAATTTCAAATTTTACCGTAGATGGCATTCTTATCTCTTCTAATTCTAAAATGATTCCAAACATCTTTTAATTTAAAATCACCATTGGTGGAGAAGGTACAAATAGGGTGATACATCATGTTAACATTAATAGAGATGTTACAAATCATATTTATAAGATGATTGGGAATAAAATTGGCAAATCTTTCTCTATACCAACAACCATCTCGAATGAAGTAAGAAACTTTAATTGAAGAGATAGAGCGAGTGTTGAGAAGAAAGTCAATAGAACCAAAACCCAACCAATTATCACAATGGTTATTAATTAGAACCTCCTCAAAATGATTGACATCACTTTCGGCTCTAGCAATGTTATTAAAAATGTTGCAAAAAATATTCTTATTCCACCATCTTAACTTTTTCTTAAGTCTTTTAAGCTTAAGAGAAAACACAATCATGTCCTCAAACCCCTCATAACAAGAATTAGGAGCCTCCCAATTAGATTTAATCACTTTAAAAAAAATTAAGAGAAAGCAACCATATGCTTTGAAATCTTAACACTCATAAAGAGAGGGGCATGGTCAGAACATGTTATGCTAAGATGCTCAATTTACTTGTAGCGGTTACAAAATCGCTGCATGACTGCTATAGTTGCAATGTACACTTAACCACCAGCAGAATTATTCCGCTTGTAAACCCTTCTATTCCTGTAGTGAAGAAAGCTAGCACAATTTATTGAGGACAGTTTTATCTTCCACTTCCCTCCATCCTCCTATGTCTACTTGGTTTAGTATTGTATAATATTAATATAAGAATTCACATTAATCAAAGTAGTTGTTTGGTTGACAATATGTATAGTGTTTTGTATTTATTTTCTTTTTTTTTTCTTTTTTTTTTCTTTTTTTGGATTTGAGATGAAGTAAAAGAAATACAAAATAAAATTTTGAGGGATTTCAAATACTTAAAATATCTATTTTTCCAGCTTTTGTAAATTACTTAATTTGGAGGATTTTTAAATTTTATGCATTATGCCATATTGCAACTCCCACGAGTCACCACCCACAACCAGCCTTCTACCACTTGAGGCCCCCGCTCGTGCACTTGTGGTCAACCTCGTATATATTTCAACACATTTAAAATTATCATTATAATTAAGTATATATATATATATATATATATATATATATATATATATATATATATATATATATATATATATATATATATTCAATCATTTGATTTAAATCTAACCAAATAATTTTAATTAATACCTCTAAAAAATATGCTTTTATTTTTTTTAATTATATTCATTTTAAAACTATGCTCACTACAAGCATTTATTTATCTATCTAACACCTAAATATTTTCAAAGCATATATTTTGGTGTTTTTCCTTTGTTATCTTTAAAAAAATTTCTTCCACTATGGCTTCTCGGTCTTCAACGTTGTATGATTGAACTCACACACACTACCAGAAAAAAAGGCTACTGCAGCATAAAATTTGAGCTTTCCCGCCAGTTTTAACCGCCACAAATTTACTTGCAGCGATTACAAAACTACTGCATGACCGTTGTAGTTGCAGTGTACACTTAACCACTAGCAGAATTATTCCGCTTGTAAACCCTTCTATTCATGTAATGAAGCAAGCTAACACAATTTATTGAGGATGGTTTTATCTTCTACCTCCCTCCATCCTCCTACGTCGACTTGGTTTAGTATTGTATAATATTAATATAAGAATTCACATTAATCAGAGTAGTTGTTTGGTTGACAATATGTATAGTGTTTTGTATTTATTTTCTTTTTTATATTTATTTCTTTTTTTTTTTGGATTTAAGTTGAAGTAAAAGAAATACAAAATAAAATTTTGAGGGATTTCAAATACTTAAAATGATTATTTTTCCAGCTTTTGTAAATTACTTAAATTGGAGGATTTTTAAATTATGAATTATGCCATATTGCAACTCCCACGAGTCACCACCCACAACCAGCCTTCTACCACTTGAGGCTCCCGCTCGTGCACTTGTGATCACCCTCGTATACATTTCAACACATTTAAAATTATCATTATAATTAAAATATATATATTTCAATCATTTGATTTAAATCTAACCAAATAATTTTAATTAATATCTCTAAAAAATATGCTTTTTATTTTTTTTAATTATATTCATTTTAAAACTATGCTCACTATTAGCATTTATTTATCTATCTAACACCTAAATATTTTGAAGGACATAAAAAATATCAGTCTCGTTGCATTTTGTGAAGTATGGAGCCTTGGATTTTTTTAAATCTTTAGAAACACAATTTGACTATACATTTCTGGTGATATAATTTGTCCTTTGCCAATGCAGCTATTGTTAGGAAGGGATTTAGTAACAGATATGAATAAGCCCTATTTAATACTCTTGAATTTGGTGCATATATTGTACTAAATCTAAGAGCCCAAGTAGAAAGGAGTTTGAAGGATGGAATCAGAACACTGGAACTTGAGAAAGTCATAATCAGTATTTTTATGCTTAGAGAAGAAGCTAATGTGATTTATTAGTCACTAATAGGCTAATAATTTTAGTTACTATCATGTTGTTGGGGCGTCACCAGTAGACTCCATATTGATATGATGGAAATGATCAAGCATTCTAGTAGAAGTGGAAGAGTAAATATGGTGCTTAAAGTAACATATGGCAAAGAACATGTTATGCCTTCATAAAATAAAGAGATTAGGGATGGCAGTTATTTGTTAGAGTGATATCATTCAAGTATTGACAGTGATGATGATGATAACATAGTGCACAATTCTATTAGTGATAAATTTTTAATTTGTCAAAAAGGAGATTGTACACCCATGACGACCTGCGCAAGTACCCGTTCGCAGTTGTCTTGTAGGTTACATTTGGGTCGAGCAGAAGGAGTCCTCTCCTATCCCGGAACACTATGTTCAAGGGACTCGCTCAAGAGCTAGAATGGAGCTTACTACGAAAAAAACAGGCTTTCACAGTAATTTTTAGGACCTACTGCAGCGGCTTAAGCACCTACTAATTTATTTGCAGCAGTTTAGTAACTACTGCAAATCCGTTGTATTCGTGTTTGCTGGAAAGACTTTAGTAGAGGTTTTATGAGTGATGTTGTATGAAGGCTTTAGCTGCGCTTTTAGCATGTGTTAAAACCATTGCTAAAATGTAGAATAAAAAAAGATCTGCTAAGAGATGCCCTAGCCACCATCTGCTCTCCCGCTCCTACCCTGGCTTTCCTCTCTTCCGTGCTTCTCCCCCGGCTCTACAGACAAGAGAACCTTCTCTTCCACTTCATTATGGATTCCTTTACTCTAACCTTCCCTCCATTGTCATGTTCCTCTTTTAAAGCTCCGCCAGTTAATCCCCTTCAAGACTGGTCCAACATTGTGAACCCCTCCAACTTCCCCTCGAAAGATATCCCGGTCTCTCTGTACAATGAACCAGATGATGTTGTTGTTTTTCCTAGAGCCAAAATGGATGTTGCTTCGGAAGAATGGAGCATCTCTCCCGTGGGTTATTCGGTAGGTCGCAGACCTATTAAGAAGCTTTACTTGTAGCTATAAAAAAAGCTTGGAAACTCTAAGGTATGTTGCAGTTGTTCAATCTAAGTGAAGGGTTTTTTTCTTCTCAAAGTCTTCTCCTTAGTTGATTATGAGATGGTGTGGTCTAAGGGGGTATGGTTTCTATTGGGTGTGGTCTAAGGGGGTATGGTTTCTATTGGGCAAGCCTTTCATCCTTCAAAAGTGGTACCCAAAATTTAGACCTCAAAGGGATGTTTTTAAAACTATTCCTATATGGATAAAAATCATGGATCTCCCGTTGTGTTGTTGGAATTCTGAAGGGATTTCACGAATAGCCAGTAAAGTCAGAATCCCGTTGGCCGTTGACGCTCTTACAGCTCAAAAATTCCGGTTAACCTATGCGCGTGTTTGTGTTCAAGTGAATATTAAATCTCCTTATCCAGATATTATCCCTATATCAGTTGAAGATGAAATCATCAACCTAAGAATACGTTATGAATGGAGGCCAGACCACTTCTCTCTGTGCAACTCTCTATTGCACTCCACAAACTCATGTCCATCCAATCTGAATCCCCAACTAGCTGATCCCCCTGCAGGAAGGGAAAGGAATATGAGCAGACCAGTCCAGAGGACAAACACTACAGGAAAAGAAGCCGTTAACAGCGGACGAAATCTGCCAGTAATAACAAAAATGCGCCGAAAAAAATTGGTTCCCGGCGGATTTCCAATGAAAATTTCTCTGTAGGTAAATCATGCGTCGGAAATTTTTACCATCATATTATTTTCGCCGAAAATATTTTTTGGCCATATTTTCGGTGGAATATTTGCATATCCCTACATTTTTTTTTTTGTTTTCATCTTCCGTCAATTATCCATCGGCACATCCGGCGGAAAGGTTTTGACGAAAATACCATGGATATTTCGTCGTAGATAAATCGATGGTTCTCTACCATCAGATATTACAGTCGAAATAATCGTCAGCATTTCCATCGGATATTACCGCCAGAAAAGACTTATTGTCTTACCGACAGTTTTTCTGCTGAATATATGCCCGAAATCTGAAGCATAAAGAAAAAAAAAACTTCCTTTCTTTTAAAAGTGATTTCAACAATTAAACCTTCATAAAAGAAAATATAACACAATATGCATTTATACATCAAATGCTGATCAAGAACATCACCAATTATGTAATTAAACATGTCCAAACAACAAATAACTAAACATGTACATAATAAACATAAAGAAGATGTTCAAACATCAAATATATATATATATATATATAAACATGACAAAAAAAAACAAATAAAAACATATGCCCACATCAGTAAAATAGATAAATAATATCTACTCTGATTCAGTTTCATACTAAGCTAATGTTGTACTCCTCCCACTACTCATCTTCTCCCTAATCTTTCACATTTCTTCTAACATTTGGGCTTGCTGTTGATGCATATGCATCTACTGCCGCTGCACTTGCATCTGTCAATCAGCTAGGTCGTCGAAGCAGCGAAGTCAAACAGCGTGAAAGGGAGAAAGTTACTTGCGAAGAAGGAGCAAGTCGAACCGCTTCGAAGGAGCGAAGTCGAACAGCTTTGAAGGAGCGAAGTCGAACGGCTTTGAAGGAGCGAAGTCGAACAGCAACCAAGGAGAGAAGTCGAACAGCGAAGGAGCGAAGTCAAACATCATCGAAGGAGCAAGTCGAACCACGATGAAAGGAGCGAAGTTAAATACCGTCAGAGTGAAGTCGAATAGTATCGGAGCGAAGTCGAACATCAAAGTTGAACAGCGTCGAAGGCGTGAAGTCGAACAGTGAAGTCAAACAACATCGAAGGAGCAAAATCGAACGATCAATGATCGAAGGAGAGAAGTCGAACAACATCGAAGGAGGAATGAAGGAGGAATAGTGTCAGAGGAGCGAATTCGAACAAAGCAGCGAACAGAGGAAATTAGAAGGCAGCCCTAGGGGTTCGACTGATATTAGATTATTACCGGCATTTTTTCGGTGGACAATCCGACGGTAAGTTTACCGGCGGAACTGTTTTCGTTATTATTTTGATGTGCTTTAGTTAAGCAGACACAAAATATGCCGGTACATCTGCCTATAATTACTGGTGGATTATGCGCCGGTATGGTTATAACACTGATGCATAACCGGTTTATTAGCCACCGGTAACGTAGCGACGGCCAGGCCGCCAGAAAGTCCACCGTAAAGTTTTCGGCAAACATTTCCGCCAATAATTTTGTTGCACTTTCTGGCGTATATTTATCCTCCAACAAATTTTGATGGTAATAGAGCATTTTCCTATAGTGCAAGTCATGTCAGACCTCCCGTTAATTGCATTCCTCAGCCGCCCCCCAACCAACTATTCCACATTCTTCCTCACCTAGCTCTAGTGGTACTAGCCATAACCGGGCTCTTACCTCATATGTTACACAACCTATTATACTATCATCTCCAAATGCTAAGGCATCCATCTCAACCTCTCTTCCCCTCCCCACCTCAAATATGTTGCCTGACTCTACCAATCCAGTTCTAACTTCTCATTTGGGACCTATGCTTCCTGATATACCTGCTAACCCGAATGATGAGATTCCTTACTCTGTTCTGGTTGGTCAGCCTACTGATGTCACAATTCCTACAATTACCCTTCCATACATTCCAAATCTAAACTCCCCGACAGAAGATGGTTTAGTTCACAACATAATTCCTACTTTGACTAATTTGGTAGTCAAAAGAATCATTTCTCCTAATAAATATGACGCCCTTATGCAACCTACCATAGAGGACTCCTCTCTGCTGGATACTTCAATGGAAGATCTCAGTGCACAAAACCAAAAGCACTCGCAATCTAATCATAACACTAGTAATTCCCAGTAGTAGCCTAAAACCAGAGGTAAGCATCCTAAGATGCCTACCTCCTCTTCTACCAAATTTCAATGATTTTGCCAACCATTGCGTGTTAGAATATTAGGGGCTTTAACAACCCTAGTAAAGTTCTCATATGCAAGCAATTAGTGAAAAAAGAAAATCTAGATATGATTTGTCTGTTGGAGAATAGAATCAATGTCTCCTCGCTCAATGACCTGTAGTTTTGTAATGCTCACAAGGTTTTTCTTTATGAAATCAGTTTTCACAATTTTGATTGCACTAGATCTGGGAGGATTTGGCTTAAATTGTCCTCTTTGAAGCTCAATTTTACGCCATCCATTTGCACTCCTCAATTGATTAGTGGTATGATTGATGTTGGTGCTTCCACCCCTTTCCAACTTTCAGTGATTTATGCTTCTAATGCCCTCGAAGAGCGTAGGTCTCTTTGGAATCATATTAGACAGATTGCTCTGTCAACTACTGTTCCCTGGATTGTTGTTTGGGACTTTAACTATTGCATATATCAAAATAAAAAAGCTGGAGGCAACCCCCTCCACTTTAGCAAGATAGGGGAACTTCAATCTTTGTGTTTCGACACTAATCTCAAAGATATTGCTTCCTCCGGGCATTTCTTCATGCGGTTCAATCAGCAAGCTATTAATCCCATTCACATTAAGTTGGATAGAGTATTGAATAATGATGCTTGGTTTGATTCCTTTCCTCGTTCCTATTATCTGGTGGGGGGTCCTCTTTGCTCGGATCACTCTCCTATTATGATTAAATACCACTCCTTACATTCCAAGCAACATCGTTTCCAATTCAAAAATTACTGGACTAATATGGCGAGATATTGGGATATTCTTCTCAAAGTCTTCCTAGAATCTGCAAAAGGAAATCCTTTAGTGGATTTTTGTGCCAAATTGAAACAACTTAAATCTCTTATTAAGAAAGAGTTCTGGTTTTCTTTTCTCTCTATTGAGGCATCCTTGAAAGAGCTTACTAGCAAGCAACATGATATCCTCTCTAGGTTGGATGATGACCCTAATAACGGGAACCTTCATGGCATGCTGAAAGATCTAAACTTTAAAATTGCTGAACTTTCTTCCTCTTGGTCTTCATGGATCATTCAGCGGGGTAAAGCCAAATGGTTCACTAAAGGTGAAGATGACCTAAAATTTTTGTATTTAAAGATTCACATGAGGAAAAATCACAAAGGCATCATCAATTTAACTGGGAACTCTAATCCCATCGGGCACGAGGACATTACTCAACATTTCCATAACCTTTACAATCATTAATCTATTGCATCTCCGGACCTTTCCTACTTTTTCATGGGGTCCACCATTCCGCCTCATTTTTTTCCTATTCTTATTGGTCCAGTTACTGAAGTGGAGATTAAAAATGTTGTATTCTCAGGATGCTCAAATTCCTCTCCGGGTCTGGATGGTTATAACTTCCATTTCTACAAGCCTGGTTGGCATATTATTGGCCCTCATCTTTGCAAAGTAATTCAATCCTTCTTTAATAAAGGATACATTACTAGGAAAGTTAAGGCTACTGCTATTACCTTAATCCATAAAGGCAGCCATGCAGAAACCATTTCGGATTTTAGACCGATTTCTCTTTGTAACACATTGTACAAGATTATTGCAAAAATTTTGGAAACCAGACTCAAACATATTATGCCTCTTATCATTCATCCATCTCAAGCTGGCTTTATTAATAAGAGAATATGGATGGATAATGTGATTCTTGGCTCATAAATTTTGGGGTTCTTTAAGAGGTGTGGTAGATCCAATTACATGTGTGCAAAACTAGATATAAAAAAAGCCTTTGATTCTGTATCTAGAGAGTTCATTCTCCTAAGGATTGCATAGAAAGGAATTCCTCATGAGTTCATTGGGTGGATTAAGGCTTGCATCATGGATGTTCATTTTTCCATTTGTTTGGATGGAGCTTTGGAAGGTTATATCCCTTCCACCTCTGGGATTAGACAGGGTTTCCCTTTGAGTCCCTATTTATTTTGTTTTGTTATGGATGCTTTTTCAAGCCTACTAGATTCTTCTTTAGACGGAGAAGGTTTTGAACCTTTTAATATTGGGGATTTCAAAATATCGCATCTCTTATATGAGGATGATGTTTTGGTTTTTGGCAAGGCTACTATTCATAATTGCAACACTCTTACCAATGTGCTCAACAAGTTTGCCTCTTCTTCGGGTTTGGTAGTCAATACACATAAAAGCACTCTCACCATGCATCCTAACACTCCTCACTCCACTGATATCTGTGCTGCACTCAATATTCCCCACACTCAAACCAAAATCACCTATCTTGGGATCCCCATATCTAACAAAAAGCCTTCCATCCTTGATTTCACCCCCTTCCTTGATGTTATTAATTGCTAACAAGCTTTCTTGTTGGAAAGCAAAACTACTTTCTTTTGCAAGTAGGTTACAATTCCTTCGATACACCATTTGGAACACAATTGCTTATTGGATTTGTGGAGCTATTATACCTAAGAGTTGTTGTAAGCACATAGACAAACTTGCTGATAGATTCTTGTATTTTGGCGACACTACCTCTAAGAAGGTCCATCTTATTTCGTGGAGAAACACATGCAAGCCTAAGATGGCTGGAGGTTTGGGTCTCCCTTCATTGAATGCTATTCGTTTGCACACTCTTGCTCCATTATCTCTAGAATGTACAACTTTCAATCTCCTCTTGCCATATGGTTTTTTCACAACTATCACTCACCTTGGAAACTGGCGGTAACTTTGCTTCCCCATGGTGGAAACTGATTTGTGACTCTACAGTTAAAACAAAAAGGTGTTTTGTTTTCAAAGTAACCGAAGTCTCTTCTATCTCCCTAAAGTGGGATCAATGGTGCAATGGGGCTTGTTTATCTGATTTTCCCCATTCCTCTGATTTGTTGGACTTATATCCTAATGATTCTAAGTTGTCGATTATTTTGTAGTCTACTGATTATGAAATCTCTATGGTTGTCAATGACCCAATTCATAAGCTGATTCTATCAATTCCTATACATCAAGAAGGTGTGGTTTTGCTTTAGAGTAAAGGAATAAAAGGTAGATATAGTGATTACATAAGTGAATATTACTTTAATGAAGGTGAGGTTAGATGGTACAGTATATTATGGCACAAGAATTTTGCTTTAAGATTCTCTATTTTTGGTTGGTTAAGCATGGTTGGTGGCCTTAAAACGTCTGATGTTTTGATCAAGAGAGGCATTCCGGTTAATCCTATATGTAGTCTGTGTCATGCTAATGCGGAGAGTGTATCACATTTGTTTTTTTAGTGTGATTACACTTACTCTATTATTACCAAACTTATCCCCTCCTTAAGCTCCTTTTTACTGCGCCCCAACCTTCTGTAGATTGTTAACTTACTTGGGGATGGGAACTTTACTTTGGAGGGTAAGCAGTCTTTTTACCCTTTGCTACTTTGGTGCGCTATTTATTACATTTGGAGGGAGAGGAACTCTAGGAAATTTGGTAATAAGCATTGTTGTATTACCACCACCCTTCTCCTTATTATCAATGATGTCACTCAAAAAATTCATTCTTGGAAGAATGGGGATAAATTCAAAGATAAGCTTAAGGCCTTGCATTAATGCTCCTCTTTGGCTGGTTTTGCTATTTCAGAGATTGTTATGTTGTTGGATGGTATCGGGTTGCCACTCGGGATGGATATCTGGTAGCTTTTGGTGTAGTTGTAACTTCTTTTTATTTTGATATGGCACTTTGGGAATTCTGGATGGTTGGGATGGCCCCTTTATGGCCTGGCTTATTCTGTTGGCAAGGTTTCTATAGGTTTTTGTGCTGCTTGACTATTTCATATGGCTTCGAGTTTCCTTTCTGAATCAGTTATGCGAGAATTTTGCAAATCTAAATGGGAGTTTTGATGCCTTGGACGATGATGTTGTCCCATCCTGGCATCCCTTTGGATGGTCTTCGGGCAACCAAGGGAGCCACTACATTATGAGAACGTAACAATTTTGTGAGAGTTTTTTCTCAACCTGAGTCCAGGCATTTCTTTCTTTTACTCTTTCTCTTTGGCTTTTGATATAGGTTTTTGGTTCTACAGGTGTTGCTGCTGCTCTCGAGCTCTTGCTCCTTTTTGTCCTAGTATTGTTGCTCGCTTGTTTTTATTTTCTCTTTTCTTATATGTAATTGGTTCTTACTTTTTTAATCATTGAATGGGCTTTGCCCCTAATTTCCCAAAAAAAAAAGTATAATAAATTAAAAATATATAATACAAAAATATCAAATTTTGTGATCAAATTACAAATATCAACAAAATACTATACAAATATAAATTAATATTTAGCTCCCTCGTCAATATTTCAAACATATTTATACTTACACAACGCATCACTCTAATCTATTTTTGATAAACTGATACATCTTATTCTGTCTAAATTGAACCTATGATCACTCTATTCATGCTTTTCTTCCCTAGGATCGACATTGGATTAAACAGCGGATGCTCCAGCACCTCAAGAAACTTGCTTTGAAATAAGATTCAATGACCAAAACTTAAAATTAAATATCTGTATTTCATCCTTCTGTTTAGCCCAATTCTCTGCCTTGATGCGCTTCTCTAACCTCAATCTTTGATGAATAAATTATCATAATTTGTCATTGGATGTTTGGTGATACTTTTGTTTTTAAACAAGTTGTGTATAACCTGTAATTCAGACTCTTGATTCAAGCAAAAAATTAAATGAACAGATGGAATTTCATCAAAAAAAGAGAATCAAATACAAAAGTAGATAAATTTCTAATACATACACCTGAAGGTTAAGTTGGGGATGCTGCCAAGAATATATTTGTATGGTTAGCAAATGATCGAACACCTGGTGTGCCTTCTTGGAGGAGTCAAAGAAGCTGTCGTCGATTTAAAAAGTAGAACAGGATTAACAAATCTGAAAAGCAAAACGAGACAAAAAAACACTTCAGCTTTCTTTATTTTCTTTTTTTTTTTTACTGAAGTTTGGCAAAACAATGTGTATGTAAAGCTCCAAACTCAAACCCATTCTCAAGCAAGATTTGCTTACCACCTCTTGATATGTCAATCATTAGGCATGTGTCCCAAAACCGCTGCTAAGTAATGTTTTCTTTATGCTTTCATTTTAGTAGTGTATATATATAGCACTAGAGCACGAATGACTAACTTCGCCCACATCTTCCAAGCAGTCGCCCTCCCTGGTGGGGGCGATCTCAGAAGTTCCTCTCTTAGTCAAATAAATCGTTATCCATCCTAGACAAAAATAAGTCTCCCATGCAAGACACATCAACAAGTAAGCTAACTGCAAAAATCACCCTATAAGACATCTCATCAAATCGACCTCATGACCACATCTCAAGAGCCCTCGCTACCAATATCCTTGTACATCTTGTTTGGATAATAAATATTTTTTTTTTCTAGATCCACATTCTCTTTCTCTCGTATTATGACTTTATAATCTTTACCTTCAAGCTCTTAGTCCATAGGTGGATTGAAGTACGACTCGATATCATCCACTGGACAAAATAAAATTTAACAAAGATGATAAATCTTTATCAGCCAGGCACATTTCATAATTCCATCAATTCCAAGCAAGTCCTTCACATCCATAGGTGGAACCACATTTATGTCAGGGTGGGTAACTACCCACCTTGGAAAAAAAAATTTCCTCTTTATTAATATACCTATATATTTTGGTAAAATTGCCCACTCTCAAGTAAAACTTTTGCCCAATTAAATCAAAATTTTATGATAACTCTTAACTCTAAATATTCTTTATCTTAAATTCAAATGAGATATAAATTTAAAAAGAAATACTTTTATTATTGTATAATTGAATCATAAACAAAATTAAAAATATTATATTGAACAATATTGATATATATATATATATTTATTTGGATAGAAAAATAAATCATTTAAATTGGAAAATTCACAATAATTTTTTTTAATAAATATTATGGAATTATAGCACAACTTATTTTTTTTCTTCAGAAAAAATTTATTCATTTAATAATATTATTGTTATTATTATTGTTGTTGTTGTGGTGGTTATTATTGTTATAATATTACTATTTTTATTATTTAATTACTTCAAATCATCATCATCATCATTATTATTATTATTATTATTATTATTATTATTATTATTATTATTATTATTATTATTATTATTATTACCCACCCTAAATAAATATGCTAGTTTTGCCCTTGTAATCTAGCCCCTGTAATCTCTTCTAAATCATTTTGAACAATTTTGGAGTAAAGATTAAAGCTAGTGATAGAGCTTGAGTCATAGCTACTTATGCGCATCGAGGATGGTCATGAATAATACAAGCATCATTAAGTTACAAATGATCACGATTTTGGAGTAAATATTAAAGTAAAAGAATTAGATGTTACACATTATGATCGAGTGTCAATAGAGCAAAAATTAATATTTTACATCAACTTAGGTGGCTCATCAAATAAAGAATATTGTAAAGAAGAATCCAAATATCTCTACAAAGCATATTAATATTAACTTAAAGACCAAATATAAATTATCATTACCATATATGAAGTTATGATGTTTATAAGAGCAGGGGTATCATATTTAAATTGGTAAGAAATACCTACATGTAGGTACTTATACTTAGATAAGATCTTATTAATAGAATTTTGAGTTCACATACCATATAAGCATACAATATTCTTGACTATTCCTTAAAGATATTTTATGTTAACGTCAAGATCTTCAATGATGGTTTCCTTACTATCTATATGCATCTAATAGGACTTCATGCTTGTCATTTGAAACCAAAGTATTTAGGAGTATTACTTGATATGAATTTTTATATAGCAATAATATGCTTTATACTATTGCTTTGTGATGGTCGAGAATAAACGAAAAAATATGGAAATCTTATTGTTGACCACATTTTTTATGAGGTTTAACTAAATCACATTCAAAATCAACTCAATCCAAACTTGGATTAAATTCAACCCAAATTAAACCCAAATCCCTTCAATTGGTGGTCACCTAATGGCTATCATTTGACCCCTCCCACTGTATCAATAGCAATCACCTAAATGATTGTCAATGAGATGATTATATCAAATACAATCAACCTAATCTAAAATCGATGCCAAATCCAAAATTTCAAACCAAAAGTCAAGGCCAAAATCCCTTTTCTCATAACCTATTTCGAGTGGTTTTTCAGTCATCTCAAAACCAAACCAAATGACCCTGGGATCAAGTTTTTTCAACTACATAAGATTAGACATGCCCTATGGTCAACCTCAAAATTTGGGAGTAATTCAAGCTCTCTAACCCCCAAAACTGAATTGATTTTCTAATGTTATAAAACCTTCAAACAATTATAGCCCATGCCACAGAATCTTGCATCTTGTGAAAATTAACCAAGAGAACCTCTCCAAAACCTTTGAACATGCTCACGATCATTTTTATGACATGTTAAACCCAAAAATAAGCTTTTGGTAGATCTAGATTGTCCATGGTTAACCATTGGACCACTTGAACCCAAAACCCCAAAAACCCCTAAATCAAACCTTATCACAAACTTCAACATGACTCATTCATTATAACCTTTTGAAACTCTTCCAATGCATTTAGAATATCAATTGGGGTGTATTAAACCAAACCCAAGGCTTGGTCAACCTTGGTTGACCAAGTTAACCATAATTAACCCAAAGGACCCTTAAGCCATTCAACATACATTATGAACTTAGCGACCTCCTCTTAGAATGAGACCTCTCCAATAAGTTTGAAATGTCATTTGGAAGTGAATGAGCCTAAACTCAAACTTTGGTTAATTGTGGTTGACGAAATCAATCATAGTTGAACAAATAGCCCTTTAAAGGTTCAAATATATATTTCATGCAAGAAGATCTCCCTACTGCATAGGACCACCTCCAATGAGTGGAAAATATTAATTTGAACTTGTTGGACCTAACCCTAACCTTTGGTCAAGATCTGTTGACCAATTCAACCATGTTGACCAAATTAATCCTAAACATAAACCTAACTCAAAACCAAAGCTCTAAGCATCACCAACCCAAGCTAAAAACCTTGGAATCACTCAATATGTCCCTATGACCCATCCATAGTAAACCCAACACATATATAGGTCCACTTGGGCTAGCCACATGGCTAAACCAAATGTTCAAGAGAGGGTTCTCTTGAGCTAAAATCTAACACAAACCAAGGATTGCACTGGGTCTCATTTGATCCAAACAACCTATCATTTGTGGCTCACCCCTTGGATCCACTTGGGCTAGGAATTGGGCTAGCCCAAAGTGACTAAAATCACTTTGGATTGAACCAACTTTCAACCTAGGTTTCCCCAAGCCAAGAACAACATTTACATTGGGTTACCCTAGGTCCCCTGCACCTACCATGGTCATCCCAGTCCCTGGGATAGCCTGGACTATAAATTGGGCTCACCCAAATTGCTTAGGAATTGCCTTCCAAAGCCACATTGCACAATTGGACTTCAGCATATCCAATTGACCCATGGATTGGATTCAAAAATGTTCCAAACACCTTCCTAATAAAACCTCTCCTAGGTAATGGATGGAGGTGGCCAAAAAAGGTGAAGTCAACCCCTAGTGTCCCCCTTCACATAAACTAGAGCTTGCCCTTTCTCAACTTGAGCTCACCTCCATCTAGCTCAGGAAACTTTCTCTTGTTGTCCCCTTCAGCTGGCAACTTTCTAGGGGCCGGGGTCTTCTAAAGCAATCTCGACCATCCAAACTCAATGGAGAGGGCTGAATAGGGCACTCGAGCTCACCCAATGTTCCTAAGAAGTAAGCTTGGGCAGGCCAGGGGTTCTTCATTATTACATATTTATCTTCTCTCCTTATTAGGCACCTCGCTACCTGCGGGTCATAGTAGACTACCTGACTTATTAGGGTTCAACTCTGTCTCAGATATATTATGCATCTCTAGGAAAAAAATATTTTAAGGTTATTTTTTAAAGTAAATAACATGTCATATTAACATATAAGGTAAATTAACATGCATTGTATTAGAAATTAATTAAAATTAATTAAGATTTAATTGTATTAAGCATAAACTCATCTTTCATAAGAATGAATTCAAGATTCTAAAGCACTTAGGTGGTTTAACAGGCTTTCTAATTCAGGACGATGTAATTCCATAATTGCATTTTGTTAGTTAGGTTTGCATCGTTACAATGTAATGATCAAACTTAGATCTAGATTTTGATGACCCAAAATCTTAAGTCCCAGACATTGGAAATTTAATCCTAAATTTCTAATAACAGATCAACTCAAACCTAAGCTTTTTAACATCCAAAATTTAAAGCCCAACATATAATAGGCCTGGGAACTTCTGAATAGTTTTTAAAATCCCAATATGCTACCTATATTTCATCCTTTGGCCTAAAAAAAAGTGCTTAAAGTTGATATAATCCCAATTAAAATTACAACAATATTCCTTTTATATCACTTCTCAAAAAATCCAAAATAAAATTTCTACCATTATTCTAATCGAGAGTATTCATAGGAAGTTCAAACTTCCCGTGGGCTCTGAAAATTAGGCCCCGGCCTCCCCTGCGTAGGAGAGTTTTAACGATGTTTCGGGTCAAATTTTTATAAGGCAGATTAACTTTGGGATAAAGCACTACCGAGAGATTTCGCCCTCATTTTGTGAGGACTTTATAATCTGGTTCAAGGTTTCCCATAGGTGCAAGCACCTATGGTAAATTATCCCTCTCATAATGAGAGAGCACTTTCGATTAAGGCTAGTCATTAAGTAGGTATGAAATACCTAGCATATAGTAGGAACATGTGAAATTTTTTTATGTAGATTTATAAATTTATTATTTTTATACTTAAAACGGATGGTGGGGGAATGATGATGAGCCCGATCAAGATCCCATGGTTCCGTTGTCCTGGGCCATCGTGGTTCCTAGTCTACTTAGTCAGAGGAGGTAGTCGACCCAACCTGACAGAAGGTTCCTTGTCGGAAGCCATGGGTTACTTCGTCCAAGGGTACCTTATAGACTTGGGGTGGATGCTTGTTTAAGGAGACAAATTTTAGTCAAACTTAGCTAACAAAAGGCTTTGTTCCTTATTGAGTGCACCCTATGATTCATTATTCAATGGGGCTTTTAACCATTGGAGAACATACGGGCTTTGACTGTGACCGTGATATAGTGGTGCTATTTTGTAGTAAAACCACCCGGTCAGAGTGCACATGCCATGTCCCTGCTGGCGAGAAATCATCTGAGAATGAATTACAATAATACATTCAATTAGACATTTTGCACTTTGTGAGTTGAAGTTACTCTAAAATTTATCATCCTTAATAACTAAAGTTGAAGTTACTCTAAAATTTATCATCCTTAAAAAGGGGCATGTAGATGTACAAATAAAGTTGAAATATAATAGTTATTCATATATATATATATATATATATATATATATATATATATATTATATATATATATATATATATATATATATATATATATATATATATATATATATATATATATATATATATATATATACATATATATATATATTAAGCAGATAACTATCTTAATAGATATTTATATTTTTGTGCATGAATGTAATGATAATTTTCTATAGAAATATAGGTAGTACAACACGATTTAAGTGGAAATGTGTACAAGTCAGAGAATAAAATCATAATTTTTTTTTAAATGTCATATATTAAACAAAATATGTCAAATAATATTTTGAGATAAACTAAGTGGAGTGAGGCAACATCTTTAAATTTAGAATATACTCATACATATTTAAGATAAAAATAATATTACATAAATATTGCAGTGAATTATGAGCATTTTTTACATTCCGGACATAATTGTGAAGTCCATTTTGCGAATGGACAAGATTTGGGCAATGTCGCATAATTTATTTAGTGATTAGACGTTATTTGGGTAATTTTTGCTAGCGTCATGCTCACTAACAAAGTTTTGCTCTATCAAGTTGCATACGAACAACTTCTATTTGATATATTTGATGTCCTGAATGCATCGATGTGATCCATTTGGTAATCGGGCAAAACTTTAATCATTTCATTATGATCGAGGCACTCAGATCTTTGTTCTAAACAATGTCTTATTTGATCATCACATCCGTTGCTTGCATTGATCGTGCTACATATGTAGAGGTCAACACTTCCTATGATGTAATTAACTACAAAGGCTTGCCTTTGTAGAAGATTAAAGACCCGAGATAAAATAAACTCCATCCCATTTAGTTCCTAAATAGAATAGGGGGAAATTTTTGTTTTAGAAAAATTAAAATCAATGATAATCAATATCATCATATTTAAATAGTTAATGATAAATGATATTTTCTTTTATGGGGAAGATATATCCAATTTATTTACTCTTTCCCACAAAGTTTGCAAACAACAATATTTTTAGGCGACTCCGCTGGAAAGTCATCTCTCTCTACATATTTAATAAAGGTAGAAATTTTATTACATTCGTAGAATACTTATCTTAGTTCTAAGTTGAGACTACCATCCTTCCATTGGTCCCTCGACCCATTTCTTTCTTGGTTGTGTTAGGCCAACATCAAAAGGAGATGAAATAATAAGTAAGAGATGTGAGTGAGAGAATTTGTAATAAAAATAAAGATTTAGCATCTCATCCTAAGTCAACTGGTGATATCAGAGAGTTAAGCTAACTCTTCTAGAATATTTTTATATCAATTTTATGAACCTCATACTGGGTAAAAGCCCAATATGTTAAGTTTTAAAATTTGAAGAAAACCCAATTAAATTCAAAATCCAAATTCTCTCCCAAAATAAATAAAAAACAATAAAATGAAAATAAATATTGGATTTCATTGTTCTATGTTATGTCACTTTTTCTTGTAGCTTAACTTATACAATGAGATCCTAAGTTCATAAAATCACAGATGATTTTCATGTCTTATCACTATATGTTAGGTTACATTTTTTGTAACTTAATAAATATAATAAGAATCAAAGTCACTGATAATTTCTAACTACCGTTTAAAAATGAACTAATTCAAATCATTTCTCTTTTAATTACAGAAAAATTCAAATGGCTGGAAAGCATCTTCTCACTCAATAGAGATCTGATAGTGGAAGAAGTGAGATATGGGTATACAATTTAGTTTGGAATTGGTTTCTAAACTCAAGAACTATTAGTGAATGGAGGAATAGTGATAAAACGTATCTGCTGAAACCAAAAGGATTTCCCTCTAGTAGAGCTTGCTTTAGGGTATGGGATTGATTCCCCATCCTAAAAATGGAGGCTGATGTTGCCTTACCCCTTGCATCTTCTATTAAGGAGGATGCAAAATTGAAATTAGTGGTAGTAACTAAGAGAACATCAATATTTGAAATGAGATCATGTTCAATGATCTTCTATACTAAGAAAAATCAAAAGAAACATTATCTGAGAAGAGAAAGAAAGAAAATCACCAAGGCTAAGTAAATTGTCGAGTTGAGGGCTTTATGAGAAGTAGAACACGAGGCTATTGAAGAGTTGCCTATCCTAGCTTCCTCCCTTCTCCTAAATGGAAATTGCTTGTACTCTCTCTTTATTGCAGTGGAAGAGAAGAAAGTAAGCAGGATAGCCCACTCTCCACCTTGCCTAATTAATTCATACATGAAGAAGACTCCTAAGGAGAAATTGGCTGAGAGAAAGTCGATATTGAGGAATATCATCCACACCTACACCTCCCAGGCAGGTGAAATAAAAGTGGAATACTTTAAGCATATAAAAGGGATGCTATAAAGGAAGAAAGAATTGAGGTGAGGGTCCTAACTCCCCAATCATCTAGAGTAACTAAGAAGTATGTGAGGAAACCTACCATGTTCATTTTAGTAGTTGGTTACCATTGGGAACACTAACAGCCATCAACTAAGACTTAGGAGATCATCCTTATTGAATTAGGAAGAAGCCACCATCATAGTAGTAGGTCACCCATCCATACTGTAAAGTCTCCAAAGATAGCCTTTATTATTATTAGAATAGAAGAAAAGAAGAAGACAGCATAACCTTCCTGTGGAAGGCAGAGAACCTGGTATCCTTTTTCACCCTCATGTTGAAGGCAGAGAGCCTGGAATTCTTTTCTTCCTCTAGGAAATAGTAGAGAACTAAGAATCCTTTTCCTCTCTCCTAGAGCTGGCAGAGAACCACGACCTAGTGTTATAGAATGTCTCCTAAGATTCTCTAAAGGACCAAGGAAGAAGCTTGAAGAATACTGGGAAGAACCTTGCTTGGAGTAACCTTGTGAATCCCTCACAACTCTCTATCACAAATAATTCTCCCTCTCCTATCTCCCAAACCACTCGTTAACTCCCTCCCTAAGCTTCCTCTCAAGACACTTAACAGCAAAAGCCTTTTAAAATATCACCAAGTGAGAGTTTAAATAGAGAGCTTCTCAAAAAGCCCAAAATTTCAATCTTCCGACTCTAATCGTCCAGTACAATCCAATATCATCTTGTACGATTAGTTCAAAGTACTCCTATTAATACTGTACATGGAGACATATCATGTATGACTAATTCAAAGAGTTAAACTGATCGTCTAGGATGATTGAAAGCACCATCTAGTACGATTAGCACAAAACAACCTTTTTAGACATTATGAAATATATTTCTATGTATGATCAGTTCAAGAGTTTATACTAATCATCCATTATGATAGGCAATGATAAATTTTCGTCATATGTAGAGCTTGGTTCATACAATACAAAATTGGGGGTTTATCTTATATGGTTAGTTAAAAAAACTATAGCATTTCCTCTTGGATGATGGGCTACAATAAGTTATCATCCCATGCATCAATCAGGTCGTACAGTATGGTCATCACTAATTATCCCATATGATTGGATTGAATAAATTAATCATAATTATTCTCCTAATCACATGATCAATTTAGGCATGATTGTCATATATCGTATAGTACGATACATATCGTACAGTACGATGCATATAATAAAATTTAAATTATAAAATATTACCTAAATTATAATTAGCAGTTATTTTCATGATTATAACTAATCATCTTGTGATATGGATCATACTAGATGATTAGTTTAATCAATCTTACTTATTATAGGTGCCATAATTAAGAATTTTTTGGTTAAATGATCATCTAGTACGATATAAATTGTAATGTACGATTAGTTTAAAAAACTCAATTTCTTCCTAACACACTAACTCACCCTCTTGAGTGTGTGTGTGTGTGTGCAAGGTTAATTAGCTTTAGGATCCACCAAAAAATATAATTGGCTCAAGAAAGATAAAAAGTACAAAAAGACTGAAAATAAAGACTTTAATCTTAGTCTACCCAATCTTGAGCTAATCAAAGCTGCAAGTGAACAATGGACCTAAATGTTAGTGAGTATGAAAAAAATAGATATGCAATAAATTTAATTAGCATTTTGAAAAATCTAATAATATTTGTTATCATTAAAATCACAAGACTTTGGTCCAGATTTAAAATAATCTCCCCCTTTTCGATGATGGTAAATATTATTGGTTTATAATTCAAGAGTGCTTTTATATTCTCTAAGCTCCCCTTCACTAAGTAATTTTTTTCAAATATAGGGGAGGTGTCATTTTTTTTTTAAATTTTAAAATGAAAAATAACACACAACAATAGAACACATAAAAAATTAATAGAAAAATATAGAATTAAAATTTTTAAAGAAAAATACAAGTCACCAACACATGCTACGTCCCCCTTTTAACATCACAAAAAGAGGAGGAAATAATAAGAAATAAACATAAAACTAAAAAAATAGCAAAAGTATAATGATCACAAAAATAGAAAAAAAAAATAGAATAAGGATGGGTCCTGATCAGGTGGAGATGGGGGAGGTGGTTGTTGGAAGTACGAGTCGATCGAGGCAAACTAGTTTCTAAGCCATATCCTGATCATGCAGTTGCTACTGCTGGAATATGCACTGATCAAAGTGAGAAATCATTCTCATGTAGCTGCTGATGCTCAACTACTTAGGAGTCAAAATAGAGCTCTAATTGATCAAACCTCTGGACCAGTAGATCGTACTAAGATTGCTGGCGGATTGAAGCATGTGCTAAAATAGGTCCTCCCTCTTCTACAATCGGCTCTTCATCCATATAGTGAATATTATGATGATGAGCATTGTGAAGGGTATTGAAGGAGCTATTGTTATAGTAGACCAGGAGGTGATTAGGTGATTTAGGAAATTGGAAGTTATCCTTGGTTTCTAGGATAAATGCAATGAAATGTTGTAAGGCTAGATTATACTTTCTCTTGTAGCGGGGATCCCTAATGGCAATCAAATTTTCAAGATAACAGATAGTAAGATCAGCTGCATTGAAATTAATTTGAGTCATAATGAAATAGTTTGCAAGAGAAAGAGCAGGAGTGATGTTGATTTTATCACCAACTTTAGGAATGACAGAGTTTCTAAGTGATAGATGATTTGGGCATCCTAGAATAGAGTATTAACTTGGGCTATGTGGTATATAATATTGAATTCCTGAATAGTGGTGTTGGCATGTGTCCAATCAAAGTCAGTAGTTTAGGACACAATGTGAACTTTCTCACCAGTAGTTGAAAGGTATAGAAAGTCATGGAGGTCCTGGTAAATTATTTCTCATTATTGATTCTAAAGCTTGCAAAAACCTCAAAAAAATAGTTTAGAATTGAAAGGATAAGTTGAAGTAAGATGAAATTGAGAGTGGTATGGGCAAAACGTGATAGTACTTGGAAGTTCATATCCTCCTATTTGATGATTTTGGAGGGAGTAATATCAGCAGTCTTATATAGGCCTCTTCATCAGCGGCCTCAAGAAATCTAGGATCTACTTGGCATCAGGAGGAACTCCCGATAAGTGCTCGAGAGTGCTTTCCACCAGCCATTTCCAAGATTGAGAGCTTAAGAGAGAAGAGAAGAGGGTTAACGAGGATTGAGTGAAGAAAAACCTTGAAATCCCTTTAAAAATCAACCAGATCGTATAGTATAATCGTGAGATCTTACTGGATGATCAAGTATAATTAAATTTATCCAATCTGATCCATTCAAAAAGTCAGTCTCATCATATAGTATGATCAGAATAGTACTAGACATTTAAAGAGAATGCCTTCATCCCGAGGACTCAGGCTGGTAGATTGTTGAATAATAAGATGGTATAGTACGATGCACTATTAAATATCTAACCAGCTAAATTCAATTCATTCAATGTCTACTTCCACGTGCATCATATAGTATGAAGTAGATCTTCATATAGCATGATCACCAATGATTAATGAATATGAACCATTGGAAGCACTGTGATTGAATCTTATAATGATATTTTTGAATATCATATAATATGATTGTATCATACAGTACGGTTTGAGCAAAAATCAGAAATACGAATGGATGATCAGAAAACTTTTAGGATAGAGAATAAATAAAAATCACAAAAAAGACAAACAAAAAATAATTGAAATCAAGCAAACAAGTGGAAATACACATCAAAACATTTTTTTTTTGTTCAATTGCAGCAAATGAAAATTTTACCTTATGATTATGTCAAAAAATTAGTAAGAAATACATTGACAATGCTAAAACCCAAAAATCTTAGAAATTTAAAGGTTGTCAACCCTAACTCAAGTTTCTTATGAATTTAAAGTCTTTGTAAAAAAAAATCTAATTCAGAGAAATTAGAAAGAAATTTTGATCTTTTCAAACTTCTTATCATAAATATATCAAAGAGAATATTATTGCACAAAGAGGAATAAAAAACTATGATTTTCAAATCAAGTGAAGACAATATCAATTGCCATATGGATTCTTCTAAGATTTAAAGATTTGAAATAAAGAGAAACTAACTCATTGTGGGTTACTTTTGTGCCTCTTTATCTGTTGTTGGCGTACTTTGCACGTCTTTTGATTTTTGATACACTTTGTGAATATTTTAATTTTGGCATACATTATACATCTTTTCAACTTTGGGCTTATTTTGTGCCTCTTTTCTTTTTAGCAAACTTGTTTCCTTTCTATATCTTTAAAGACTCTTAGTTGTGAGATTATCTTCCAAATATGAGAGAAGAAGAACTCACTCTCTTATATAAGGAAGAGTAAACCACAAAGCAAAATCCAATCCATATGATATAAACAAACAACTTGATTAAAAAATTTTCAAATAGATTCATTGACTTACAAAAATATTCATATGAGATAGATGATCATAAGAATATGAAACATATCTCTATTTCTAGGTCCAATTTTTAATTTGAAATGGATTTTAATTCAAAAAGAAATTAGACCACTAAAGGAGTTAGAGTAACAAGAATAATCATAAATTTTTTTTCCATTAACTATTTTAGAGTCCTCAATCATTGCTTACAAAAATAGGTAAGATTTTCATTTAAAGAAATGTTCAACTACTAAAGTGAGTAGTCATCAGATTCTTAAAATTTAAAAGAAATAAACAAGCACATGCATAAAATATTGAAAGACAAAACATAAAACAAAAACATAACAATCAAATTTTAGATTTTTAAAGCATCCAATTTCAAGCATTGATATATGTGACACCTAATCTGGTTCTTATGGTGATGAAGGTTTCAAAAGCCAATAATTATGTAAAGATATCAACATGTTTTTTTTTCGTGGCTACATGATGTAGCTCTATTTCTCCTTAGGTGACATGGTCCCTAATGAAATGGTGCCTACAGGTAGTCATAAATCTAGAATTTGTTACTTTATTTATGTTTATGGGTTCAATCATTAAGATAAAAGCAAAGTTGTTAACTTATTTTCTAAGTCCATTCCTAGTTCTAATACCTTCAGATAGGTGTCTTAAAAAAAGTTCTTTAGGATGACTTGAAGAATATCTCCTTTCTTTAGGCAGTGAATTTTCAGGTTCGACCCTTTCTTCCAGATTTGCATATTCTACTCATTGTATAAATTCATCCACTTCTTCTTCTTCTACCCTAATCCCTCTAGAATTATCATATTCATCAAATACTACATTAGTGGTCTCCTCTACCACCAATGTCCTTTTATTGAAAAATCTATAGGATTTTCTAACATTCGAGTATTATAGGAAAACTCCTTCATCAAATTTGTTATCAAACTTTCCTAATATAGATTTCCCATTATTTAAAATGAAAAATTTACATCCAAAGATATAAAGGTGAGAGAGGTTGGGGTTTCCTACCTTTGGATTTCATAAGGTGTCTTGTTTAGCTTGGATCTAACATTAACCCTATTTAGAACGTAATAGGCTATGTTTACCGCTTCTGCCCATAAATATTTAGGAAGTTAGTATTTAGCTAACATGCACTAATTGCTTCTACCGAGGTTTTGTTCTTACTTCAAGCCACCATGTTCTGATAAGGGGGTTCTACGAGCTGAAAGTTATGATCTATCCCTTGCTCCTTATAGTAAAACTCAAATTTTTTCATTCTCAAATTCTCCACCATGAACATTGTAAATGGTCAGAATTTCATAGCCTAGTTTTCTATGAATCCAATTGGAGAATGTCCTAAACTCCTGAAATAATTCACTTTTATGAGGTAAGAATCTCACCCAAGTAAACCCCAAATAATCATCAACAATCATATACCCAAAGACTTTCACACTTAGGGTTGTAGTGTTAATGGGTCCAAAGAGATCCATAAGAAGGACTTATATGGTTTACTAGTGTTAATTTCCTTAATTGAGTGGAAAGAGGATTTGGCTTGTTTTCCTAACTAACAAGCATCACACAAGTGATCCATAGTAAAATCTAGCTTGGGTATGCCTCTCACTAAGTCCTTTTAGATAATTTTTCTAAGATTTTTCATACTTACATGTCACTGTCTCCTATGTCATAACAAAGATTCATGAGTAATAGTTTTTAGGCAAAGAGAAGTAACATATTCAATGCAATTCAAATTAAGCATGTCAACATTATTAATTCATTTTCCTTGCGAAATAGTATTTCCATTTAAGCTAATCATGCAGTTGGTTGAAAAAAAATATATTGAAGCCTTTATCACAAAGTTGGTTAATGTTGAACAAGTTATGTTTCAAGCCAACTACTAGTAAGACATTTTCAATAATAAAATTTTTCGATTTGCCAATTATACCTGATCCAACCACCTTCCTAGTAATGTTATCTCTAATTGATACCTTTCCCCCTGCCTTGGCCTCCAGCATGATGATTTGCTTTACATCTCTAGTCATGTGCCTTGAACATCCAATATTCAAGTACCACATGCACTCACAGGGCCTTTTGTGAGAGCATCCCTACAAAGTCATCAGGGATTAGTTTTGGAAACCCAAATAAGTTTGGGTTCCACCTTATGGATTGTTGGAAGAAATGCTTGCATGATATGCTGTGATTTATGCAGTTTTAGCCTCCCGCACTAAATATTTTCTATGGTGAATAGTGCAAGTTAGGATATATATCCTAGCACACCACATGAAAAGCACCTAACTCTTATGAATGGATTTATTAGTATATTTGGGTTATGGTGCCTCTTCCTAGTTTTAATTGATCCATACTATGGTGATGGTTTGTGAAATTCTACAAGTGCAGGTGATGTTTTGTTTTCTTTAAAAGCAGTTAATTCCACTTGTTAAAATTTGTTTGCACTTTCAAGAATTGAATTATCAAATTTTTATGCATTCTCCTTATCATCAGCTTCATCTAAACATGCCTTTAATTCTTTAGATGAATTTTCTAAATCAACATAAGATGCTTTCAAGGAATCATGTTCAATAGTTAGGTGAAGATGCTTCTTATTTAATGCGTCAAATTCATCAACTAAGAACATATGATTGTTATACAAAGTTTAATGATTTTTTTAAGGCATTCATGATCTTTTAGCAAATGTAAAAAATCATAATTAAAGCTGACATACATTTTCTTGATCTTTCTATATGTATTATGAATTTTTTTAGAAGCTTCAAATAATTCATCATAAGAAAGCTCACATACCTCTTCTTGATCAAAATGATCAAGATGATTATCTACAATTAAGCACAAGTTGGTTACCTCATCTTTGACTTCTATCTTAGGTGAGTCTGAAGTAGAGTCAGCCCAAAAAGTCTTTTGATTCTATTGCTTGGTCTTCTTGAATTTGCTTTTTTCTTCACCATTCTTCTTAATTCGGTTAGCTTTAAGATTTTGGCAATCAGTCCTTATGTGCCCTAGCTTCTTGCATTCGAAATAGATGACATCAAAAGAAGCCTTAGAAATTTTATTAAGTTTACCTTTATTCCATTATTGATGAAACTTTTACTTTTTCTTTAGAAAGCTTTTGAATTGCCTTATAATCAGTGTTATATCATCATCGTCTTCAGGCACAGAATTCTCACTATCAGAATCATTAGCCTTTAAGGCTATAATTTTCTCCTTTCCTTTTCAACTTCATCACTCTATCTTTGACTCACTCCTTACTCGTAAGCAAAGAGTGATCTATGTAGGTTATTAATTGAATAAATATTCTAATTCTTAGATTCATTAATAGTAGTTATTTTGGTGTCATAGGAACTAGGTAGACAACACAAAATCTTGTTAACTTTTTTAAAAATTTGTATGTTCTCTACCAAAAGTATGCATGGATGTAATGATTTGTGTGAACCTAGTATACATTTTAGAAGCTGACTCATTATGTTTCATGCGAAATAACTCATAATCATTTCACTTCATTAGTTCCTTCATAGGTTATGTAGGGTTTATCTCAAATTTCTTTACCAGTTGTATAAGTAGATACACAGATATAATCTTCATATTTCAATGCACAAAAAATCAGTTCAAATATTTTACATTTAATTGGGTCGGCTAAATCTCTATCCTCAGTTCTCTAATTAGAAAAAGGCAGTTTAGTTTTAATGCCATTTATAAAACGAGATGGTGCATAATATCCTTCCTAAACTAAGATCCATATGATATAGTCTATATATTATAAGAAAGTAGACAAACAAATTTTCCAAAACTTAAAAGAAATGTTATCAAATAAAGGTGGTCATGTGATTGAATATCCTTATGTAGTATTATGATTTCTAAAGTTAGTCATTGATTGCTTTTTAAAAGATTTTTAAAACTTGGTTTTTGAATTCCACTCTGATACCACTTGAAAGTTTGAGGACGTTGTGAGACCTCAAAGAACAAGCCCGAGGCTAACCAAGAGAGGAGGGGGTGAATTGGTAATTTAAAATTTTTTTTAATAATAGGAAAATCTTTTTATTATTTTCAATATCTAAAAAATAAAAAATTTTATCCCTCCATACAAAAGAGAAATAATTTTATAATAATAAAAAAGATTAGAGTTTTCAACCACACAATTAATCACAGAAAAATAAAGTGCAAAAAATAATAAGAACAAGCATTAGAATTTATAGTGGTTCGATTCAACTTGAGCTACGTCCACTCCTAGAAAACCTCATTTCTAGTTATTATAATAAAACTAGTGTCTCACATTTTATCCTCACATTAAGGCAGAAATGTCCCTAATAAATCTCTTACATAAACCTGGTGTGGTAGCTTACTCTTTTTCACCTTCCTGATGAAGGCAGAGAACCTAGAAATTTTTGTCACCCACCTGGTAAAGGCAAAGAACCTGGAATCCTTTTTCTCCATCCTGGAGACGGCAGAGAACCAATAATCTTTTATCTCCCTCCAAGATATGACAAAGAACTACAACCTAGTACTACAGAATGTCTCCCTAGAGCCACCAAAGGATCAAGGCAGAAGTTTGAAGATGACATGAAAGAACCTTTCTTGGAGTAACCTTGTCAATCACTCACAACTCTTTCTCAATACCAACTCTCCTTATCTTCTCTCCCAAAGTACTCCTTAACTCCCTCTCTAGGCTTCCTCTCAAAAAACTTATCAGCAAAAGTCTTTTTAAAATAAGACCAAGTGAGAGTTTAATTAGAGAACCACTTAAAGAGCCAAAAATTTCAATCTACTGACTCTAATCATCCAGTACGATCCAAGATCGTCATGTACGATTAGTTCAAAGTACTCATATTAGTATTGTATTAGAGATAGACTCTGTACAATTAATTCAAAGAGATGAAATGATCATCCATAATAATTGAGAGCATCGTCCAGTATGAATAGCATAAACTAACCCTTTTAGATAGTACAAAATGTATTTCCAAGAACGATCATTTTAAGAGTTTGCATTGATCGTCCAGTATGATAGACGATAATAAATTATCATTCCATGCAGAGCACGGTTTATATAGTACAAAATAGGGGTTTCATCCTGTACGATTACTTAAAAAGCTATGGCACTTCATCATGGATGACGGGCAATGATAATTTATTGTTCTATGCATTGATCGGGTCATACAGTACGATTGTCACTAATCATTTTGTACAATTTGATTGAACAAATTAACCATAACTATTTCCCTAATCATATGATCAATTTAGGCATGATTGTCATGTATCATATAGTACGATGCATATCGTACTGTATAATTAGAATAAAAGTTGAATTGTATAATATTGCATAAATTATGATTGGTTGTTACTTTCATGATTATAACTAATCATCTTATATGATATGGATCATACATTATGATTAGTTTAATCAATCCTAATTATCACAGGTACCCTAATTAAGGATTTTCTGGTTAACTGATCGTTCAGTACAATATAAATTATATTATACGATTAGTTCAAAAAACTCAATTTATTCCTAACTCACTAACTCACCCCCTTGAGTGTGTGTGTGCAACGTTACTTAGTTTTAGGATCCACCAAAATACATAATTGACTCAAGGAAGATAAATAGTATAAAATGTTAAAAATACATATTTTAATCCTAGTCTACCTAATCTTGAGCTGATCGATATTACAAGTGAACAGCTGACCTGAAATGTTAGTGAGCATAGAAAAGTAGATATGTAATAAATTTAATTAGCTTTATAAAAAATCCAATAATATTTGTTATCATCAAAATTATGAGACTTGAGTCCAAATTTGCAACATTATGGTTAGAATAGAAGAATAGAAGGAAGATAGCATAAGTGAAAGGCAAGAGGCCTAAATATCCTTAAAGGAGAATGTTCCTA